>JASJET010000236.1:1750000-2155000 GCA_034092305.1 Diaprepes abbreviatus | reverse complement strand
TTCGTTTATCTATTTTTGTAAAACCAGAAACTTACACATCTTATAGAAGTTTAAAACTAATAAGTACTGTAGCTCACATAAATATTTCATAATATGTCTAAGAAATTCAAGAAGCACCATGTGATCTAGTCCAACTAGAAGATGTTCAAAATTGAAGAATTTTCTCATCATGAGAAAACAAAATAATATAAAAATAAAATCACTATAATGCAATATATTCGTTTGTCAATATGTACAACGATTTTCTTTTTCTTAAAAGAATCATTTTTTATCGACTGTCAGAAATGACAAAAAGAGCGAATAGGATTTTTTGTATGACCATAGATGGGAACTTCTAGTTATACATAGAACGGCGTAGAATGGTTTGATTAACTTTTTGTATGAAAATTATTAGTTGTAAGATGCTCAGGCCACATTGGGAATTAAATATCCAATATACGGATTACTAATGCTATCGAAACTTTCGGATATGAAATCACCCTTACAGGGTTGTATTTCAAACTGTTAATTATTTTTATTGGTGAAACGAATGCGAGGTGGTACTTACAAGGAGTCGGGGCATGAAAGTTTGAGGTGATGCTTTACAAAAGTCATATTCTTGAGTAAAATCTGGTAGAAAAAATTTCATTCTACGAGTATAACTGGTTTAATTAAGAATGTTTTTATTTTTGATTTTTCATTTATCCTCAGAAAATTTAAGGAGATATTTTGTTTTATTCTACATTGGAGAAAGGAGACTTTAGTACTGTTTTGTTTAAGCAATTTAAGCAGCTGTTCGTTGATCTCTTTTTTTTTAAATCTTTTAGATAGCTATTTAAACGTGTTATTTTCAAAATTGAATATATTACACTAATTTGGATTAAAATAATGTCTTGCTATATTGTTTTCATTTGAGTTTGTAAGTACTTTCGTTTTTTATTTATTTTTGTTAAATAGACTTATATGTTTTGAAAAACATCTTTATTTTAATAAAAACCTTTATTCGATTAATCTCGAAAGGGTGCTAATATAAAAGCTTAAAAAAAAGGTCTGATCTGACCAGTTAGAAAACAGCTTTTCCTGTATCTGGAAATTTGGCTTGTGATATTGATAAGCTCGTATAACTTGTAGCCTGCGAGGGACTAAGAAGATCGGTCCAGACTTCCAGAGTATCTTTGTTTTATTGGGTTTTATTTTTAGGGTTAGAGAAGAGCGATAGCGATAAACATGAGCGATAAGGTCATACGCAACTAAAATTATCTTTTTGTAATACTCAACGATCAAATTTCGTCACATCCCTTTACAGAGCTAGAATGGATTTTAGATATTCAAAAATTATAGAAAATATTTATCAAAATGCTATTCTATAAAAGAAAATTAGAGATGACTTAAAAGCCAAAAAGAAATGAAATAATTCGAGGCATCAGACAGGGTGATACCATTTCATAGTGGGAGGAGAAGAGCATTAAGCAGAAAATATCGTCTTGATCTTATTAGATGCTGAAAAAAATGGTAAAAGAAGCAAATGAAACTTCCACAAAAATGATGACTGACTTAAATGAAACAAAATCATGAATAAATACACCGTTCAAATCAATATAGACGGAAAGGCTACATAAAACGTTGAAAGCTACTTATACCTGCAATCTTCTTCTTCTTCTTCATGTACCTTCTCCATTTCAGAGGTTGGCTATCATCATTGCTATTCTGACCTTGGAAGCCAGGATATTCTTCTTCTTCCAACAGATATTTTTCCCACAATCTTTCCCTGGATTATGAGTTGCAGAATCTTATACCTTGGACCTCTCATGATGTGGCCGAGATATTGCAATTTTCTCTTTTTTACTTCATATAGGATCTCTATGTCCTTCTTCATTCTTCTCAGAACCTCCAAGTTGGTCACATGTTCTGTCCATGATATTCGCAGCATCCTACGGTAGGTCCACATCTCGAAGGCTTCTAGTTTCTGCTCGCAATGTAAGTTGAGGGTCCAAGTTTCTACACCATACAATAGGACTGGGAATACATAACATTTAAGCATCCGAATTCTTAGATCCAGGCTCAGATCACGACTACAGAGCATCTTCTTGATCTTCACAAAGGATGCACGGGCCTTCTCAATGCGAATCTTTATTTCTGAACAATAGTCCACGGAAGAGTTGACACTTGTACCCAAATAGTCATATCTCTCGACTCTTTCCAACCTTTCGCCTTCGACATACAGATGTTCATTGGGTACTTTAGTTTTGGTGACAATCATGTATTTGGTCTTCTTAACATTAAGTGTCAGACCATATTCTCGACTAGTTGTGGTGACATTATTCAACATATTCTGAAGGTCTTGCATGTTTTCGGCGAGAAGTACTGTGTCGTCTGCGTAGCGCAAATTGTTCAGTGGAATGCCGTTAACTCGTATTCCACCGGTGTCATTTTCGAGGGCTTTGGCGAAGATTTCCTCTGAGTAGAGGTTAAACAGGAGTGGTGAGAGAACACATCCCTGTCTCACCCCTCGCTTGATCTCCACTGCATTCGTTAGTTCAGATTGGACGCGGACAGACGCACTTTGGTTTAGGTACAGTTTTACAAAATTGCAATATAGCATTACTATTGGTAAGAAATACCAAATCTTGGAGATATCTGATCAAATTAGTCAGTCATGACCTTCGTTTGGCAAACTAAACTACATACTAAAGAACAAAAAAAATCACCATAAACCCCGAAAAAATCGAAAATTATTCGACACACACACCAATTGCCTCACATGGATTGGAAACAATAGGAGTAACACAGAAAAGTACAAACCGACCGCGAATAATGGAAAGAGTCATGGAGATGCTGGAGTTTTCCTCAAATGATAACATAAGGAACGAAGAAATAAGACTCGGGACAGGAACAACAGATATCATCGAACAAGTGGAGCTGGACCGATAAAAATAAATGAACATCAAAAGTAACTCACTGGATACCTAGAAGGACAATAAGGGGAAGAAGAAGACCATCAACACGATAACTAGACAATTAGAAAAATTAGCGGAAGATACTAGCATTAAGGATCACAAAATAGAAATGGAACAATTATTAGAAGAAAATAAAATGTATTCCACCATTTCCTTCATAAAAATGAGGACAAAACTTTAATCAAAACTTTATCCCATACAATGGATCTAAAAAATATGTCATATAAGGGAATCATTTCTATTATGATGTTTTCAATAGAATATTTTTTGATGAGAACAATTTTTGTGAATAAAACTTACTTCCTTAAAATTCCGCATTTAAGAAATAAATTTCCTAATTAATTCTTGAGAACTAAAGTTTCAATTGTTATTTAAAATAATTACTGTTTGTGTTTGGGATCTTAGTGTAACAAAATGTTACAAATTCAAACTACGTCTCGAACTTAGAAACTTTAAAACAATAAAAGGTAAAAGCTGACTAAATTATTTTAGAGTTGTGTAATTTTATACTTTATTCAATAACGTTGATAATTACCGTAAGTATGGCGCCCCGAGGATCAATTTCAGATCTATCTATAGTATTTAGCATCTGTAGAGATGCTATCTCAGATTATTGTTAAAATATATTTTTATACGCGCCAAAAAGTATACTTTATATGAGAAACTTTTTAAATGGTTTCCCGCATCAGTTCCTCTATAACAGCGTTTCTCAAGCGGTAGATCACAAACCCCCAGGAGTTCAAGAGCTTTATAAATGGCGACATTTTAAATTAAACATCGCAACAGGCAACAACGCGACGAGTGGCATTTATTTTTTATAACTTATAAGTTTTACTATTAACTTAAATCCTCAACTTCATTTAAATAATTAATAGAGTAAAGTTTTTTGATAAAAACACAAAGTTAATTTTTTCTCAAAATTCCCTCCTTTATTTCTCAGAATAAATAACCTTATTTAAAAAGCGATTCAGGTACTATTTTTTTTCCTTATAGTAATATATTCAGAAATTATGAATTGTATCGCACAACTAGTCATATTTTCAATTTTTTTGGTTTTGGATTTATTTTAATATACTTAAATTTAATTTTAGATTATATAAAGAAGATAATCATTTAAGGCAAGCTCTTAAGTTCTAAAAAAGTGAATATTTTCAAGTAAAAATTGTCAGCAGTTTTTTTGTAACGATTTTTGTCACTGGGGTGCAAAAGACCCTAGTGTGACAAGTACGTGGTTCTACAGAAGTGTGACAAGGAGGGGTTAGTATTCAAAACTCTTGGCCCTTTAATTAGAAAATTATGAGTTTCCTGTTTGGAGACATTTCCAGTCTAATTGGAATTTCTTATTAACCGACTTCTAAAAGAAGGAGGTCCTCAATTCGTCGAGTATGTATGTTTTTTTCATGTATGTACACCGATTACTCCGGAACGGCGGCACCGATTTGAATGAAATTTTATACGTTATATTCAGGAAGTTGCTGCGGTGGTCCCATATTTTTTTGGACGAAATTGGTGAAGTAATATCCAAAATGGCGCTGAGAATATGGAGGCCAAAAAAAATGATTTTGTTTGATTTTCTCCAAAATTGGTATGGTGGAATTTTTGGGGCCGTACACAACGAATCTGAAATTATTTTTAAAAAATTCAATATGACGGATCCAATATGGCGGACAAAAAAAATTTAATTTTGTATGATTTTCTCCAAAATTGGTATGGGGTAGTTTTCGGGGTTGGCCATAATGGATCCAAAATATTTTTAAAAAATTTAATATGGCGGATCCAATATGGCGGACAAAAAAATCAATTTTGTCCGATTTCCTCCAAAATTGGTACGATTGAATTTTCAGGGTCGTACGTAACTAATCTAAAATTATTTTTAAAAAATTCAGTATGACGGATACAAGAGGGCGGATTAAAGACTCTACATCTCCCGATTTTATCTAAAATCAGTATTGGGGTATTTTTGGTAGTGTTAATTATGAAATATTAAAATATTTTTTGAAAAACTCAATCTGGCAGATTCAATATGGTGTCCTAAAAATTTTACATTTTTCGATTTTCTCCCAAACTGATATAGAGGGTTCTTGAGGGTGTAAATTATGAATTTAAAAGTATTTTTTCAGGATTCAATATGGCAAATCCGAGATAGCGGACTAAAAATTTTACATTTTTCGATTTTGTTCAAAGGTGGGACCGAATCGTTTTTCAGGATGTAAATAGCGAATATAAGTCTAGAAATTTTAAATTTACGGATTTCATCCAAAATTGGTATTAGGGGGCTTTGAATGGTTTAGATTTAGGTTAGATTAAGACTTAAAATAATTTTTTTGAAATTCAATATAGCGGATCCAACATGGTGGGTTGAAAATTTTACCTTATTCACATTTTTTCAGATTTGGTATTAGAGGGTTTTCGGGGTCATTTATTATGAATATGAAGTTAATTTTTTACGACTATTAGGTTGATAAGATAGAATATGAGGGACCGAAAATTTTACATTTTCCAATTTTGCCTAAAATTGATATTGCGGGGTTCTTGGGGCGTATACAAACTCAATATGCAGAATAAAATATATCGAGCTAAGAAATTTACATCTCAGGTCCTTTAAACATCGATATTGGAAGGTTTTGGGGTCTATATTACCAATCTTAAATTAATTTGAAATTAAAGAAAGTGGATTAACTATGACAGACTAAATATTTGTTTGACACAACTTTACTGGTATTTGGAAAACTCTTAAGAACCAATGAATTTTTAGTGGTTTATTTTAGGGTGATTTACCACTTTGGATAAAAAGGGTACTTTTTTGCCATTGCAAGGTACACTAATATCCATTAGTACTTAGTTCAAATAATTTATGGGTATCTTAATGAATTCTAAAACTAAAAATAGAAAAATAAAATTAAAAAAAAATTGAACCGACTTCTAAAAGCGCGCTAATAAGTGAAAAATAACTATAAATTTTTATATGAAATTGAACTTTTTGAAGTCGGCGGCAAATTATTTGTAAATGAAATAAATAACTACTAATTATGTTAAGAAAGCAATTACAAATAAAGTATTTTTAATCTATTTATGCAAATCACATTTTGTCAGGCATTAGTTTGGCGCCGACTTCAAAAAGTTCAATTTCATATAAAATTTATAATTATTTTTCACTTTTTAGTGCACTTTTAGAAGTCGATTCAATTTTTTTTAAATTTTATTGATTAGAAGATATCGAAAAATTAAGATTAGAACATATAACTTCTTTACTTCAGGTACCAGCCGTTAAATAATCTCTGGTTTGGTACAAGTTGTGGGGCTTACCTTATATAAATAAATCGCTTTTAATTTTATCGATATTAAACTGTTATGAATAGTTAATGAATAAAATAAAACCAATCGCTTTACTCCGTATTTTTAGTTTAGTAAAAATCTTCATTATTTTTCAGTACATTGTATATCATTTTATTATTATGAACAAAAAACTACTACTAAAATTTCCAATCATTCTAGAAATGATAAGAATACATAAAAAATTGAGTCAAAGAGGAATAAACTTAATTAAATATCTGATTGCTTGAGTTCGAAGTGCCAAACTTTTCTTTAAATGGTTTTTGTCGGCTCCCTTAAGTACTAACTTTGGCAGAAAAATGATTTATTTAAACTCTATTGGAACTTTCTTCAGAATTTAATTATTTATGTGAAGTTCTTAACATTTCTTTAATTTGGAGTTTAAACGACGATTAGACTTGGTGTACGGAAATTCTTTGATTGCATACAAGAGATACTAGTAAAGTTTTTTACTAACAAAAAAAAACAAAAGAATGGCAATTTGTTGTGATAATTTTTCCAAATTTAACACATTTTTGTCGCCTATTAATCAAATAAAAAAGCCATCAATATCCTTTTATTCTCTGTAAACTCACTCTATTTGAGATGCTGTTGTCTGAATTAATAAAAAGTTGGACGGATGATGTGTTGAAACTTTATGCTAAGGCTATGAGCATTTTAACAAGAAAATTCAAACTTTTTTGTTACGAAAAGTTTGTTAATTTCTTAATGGATGTTCTAATTGGAATTTATTACTTTTAACATCCATTGCAATTTCTTGGTATCCAGTGGGATCTAGTTTTGCTCTAATTAATTTTAAAACAAATTATTTGTATTTAATTAGAGCGCCTCAAAGTCGTGCACTCGCTTTTCTTTGAAAAAAAAACTTTTATAAATCAATTAAAAACTAATTTGTCTTCGTAGCAAAATTTTTAATTGGTGGCTAGGTAAATTTTAGCCTAGTTTTTAACCAGATAGGAAATGAGATTTGTTTTCAAGAACAGTAAATAAAAAAATTCTAGTTCGTAAAACAAAAATTACAGTTAAATTACTTCACAAAACTTTCTATATTTCTTGTCGATATTTAAAAATGTCTTTTAGATAATATCATAGTACCTAAAGCGACCTTAGTTTGAATGTTTCTCTTTATTATTGGAAAGAAAATCCTGAATATCAACAGGATGATTTTGAAAAAACGGAATTTTAGGCTTCTCGCGTAGTAACGTCTTTATTATAAGGTAATTAAGTAGTTTAATTATTTAGAAGTTACTGATCTCTCTTAGTATACGAGTACTGGTTACTCAATAGTTGGAAATTTTCTGGAAATCGAGTGTGATTGTTAGATACAAAGAATGCTTTTCCATCTCAATCGAACAGTCAAACAGTATAATATGAAGATATCTGTGGAGAAAACCAGAGCAATGGTAATAGCAAAAGAACCGGTAAGATGCAAACTAATGGTTGATAACAAACATATCGAACAGGTTGGGAAGTTTTAATACCTGGGAGCGCATATAACAAGTAACAGGGCAGTAACAGAAGAAGTATGCACACAAGCCAATAAAGCGGCCATGATATCAGGCCAACTAGGAGACATAATCTGGAATAATAAACATATGACGGTTGAGAGCAAAGCAAGAATTTACAAGGTCTGTGTAAGACCGATACTGACCTACGGCGTAGAAACAAGAAATGAAACCACAAAGACAAAATAAATTATGAGAATCACAGAAATGAAAACGCTGAGAATGATCACGGGAACAAGTTTAAGAGATAGGATAAGAAACGCAAAAATACGCGAGGACAGCGGAGTGGGGGATGTTGTGAAGTGGATTCGAAATCGTCGTAGGCAGTGGAGAGATCACGTGGAACGAATGGACTATGACAGACTAGCAAAAACCGTGATGAGAGAGAAACCAAACACCAAACGGCCGTCTGGACGGCCCCCCAAAAGATGGGGAGACAGCTGGATTTCGACCTCAAACGAGGATCGATGAGGGATTGTATAGATAACAGAACTTGGTTCTACCTAGAAGGAGAAGAAGAAGAAGAGTGTAATTGTGCGCTCAGTTTTAAAAGAATATGGAGATAGTGATGAGCCCATAGCAGCGCCAACTATCTGTCTGTATATTTTCAATATCAGCACGAGACAGTATACAAAACTGATTTTGATAACTGCCAGCAAATCGCTAATATAGAACACTACAAGGCAAGCTTGATTTACGAATCTATGGAAATTGAAAAGAACGGCACTCTGAATAAGAGAGACGATGCACTTAATCTTTTCTCTACCACCAACGGCCCTCGAAAATGGGGCGGTGCCAACGCCAATCAACCGATACTATCTACGATAACGTATGAAGCGCGCTAGATGTCGTAAGATTACATCTCACCGATAGATTCCGTCAAAGTTTAGATTCTAATACAGGTTCCAAAATAATAGAAAGTACGTAAAAGGTGTCTGGGAAAGGCAACGACGGAGTCACTGATGAGTCCACTGTCACTAACCGAGGACGAAACATCAAATTTTTAGTGGCCGATTCTGTGAGCCAAGCTTTCTAGGTCCTGGTTAGGTTAACCACACGATCATTCATTGCAATTCCTAATAGGTGTTCTACGTATACAATATGGCATCCTTTGTGTATGGAAAACTGCAGTAAGGGTTCGCTGCATAAAAAGTATCGGTGCAAACACTGACCCACGAAACAGGCCACTAGAGGGATTACTTTCAAGCGTTTTCTCGGGCATCTGGCTTTCCATGCAATCCGAGATTAAGACAAAAATCTCCAATTCCAATACAAAGCAGACGCCTTGACAGGGGTGGTGTTGTATGATTACATCTCACCGATATATTCCGTCAAGATTTAGATTCAAATACAAGTTTCAAAATAATAGAAAGCGCGTAAAACGGGTCTGGGAAAGGCAATGATGGACCCACTGACGAGTCCACCGTCGTTGACCGAGGACGAAAGACCAAACTTTTAATGGTCGATTGTGTGAGCTGAGTTTTCGTGTCCTGATTCGGTAAACCATACGATCATTTATTGTAATTCGTAGTAGGTGTCCTATGTTTACAATATAGACATTGAATTTCTTACAGTTGATCTACAACCACAAGCGCAAAAGGTGCCAAATAACATTTTGGCGAAACGTCTTCAAATTTCTACAAGAAATCAAACGCACAAAAGGATGTATTCCCGGATTAATACTGAATCATTATATATATATATATATATATATATATATATATATATATATATATATATATATATATATATATATACAGTGCCTTCATTTCAAAACGAACCATCCTTAATAACTTTGTTAAATAGAAAAATTTAAAAAAAAGAAAAAACACGTCAATTTAGATATACAGGGGGAAGTTTAATTTTGCATTTGTTAAAAGTCTGTCAATCACCTCCTCAACTCCAGCTAACCTCACTTTGATATGTCAAATGGGAACCCCCACCTTGTGACACATCATTGTAAGCAGCATAAAATTGTCTATCCAACCGTATAAAAAAAATTAAATCGGTTGACGTACAAGCGAACAGTGTGCAAAAATGTCTTGTAATAATGCATAATATATCGGCCTCGAACTTTAGTATGTCAAATGATTACCCTATAGTGTGATACATCATTTTAAAGGGCATACTATCTCCTATTTAGCCAATAAAAAAAAACAAAATCTGTTGATGTACAAGCGAATAGTAAGAAAAGATGTGTGGTAATAATAGACACCTTATCACATTAAACTTTATTATGTCAAATGGCTACTTCATAGAGTAAAATATTATTTTAAATTTAAAATAAATATTTTTTTAAAATAATAAACAGTTAAAATATTTGCGAGAAAAAAACTAAGCCTGTTTTAAAATTCATCGCAAAATTCATTGCAGTCTAATCAATCTAGTGTATTTATTTCAATGATATTTTTTGCGGTACCTGATAGGTACAAGAAATCACTGCAATAAATAAAATTTTTAAGATCTTTAAACACCAGTTGTTTATTATTGTTAAAATTGTCATTGTGACGCCTAGTTGAAACGTGAATATAAATGGTGTATACGCTAGCCGAAAGAATAGAAATAATTTTTCTCTATGGAGCTGAAGATCGGTGCGCTCGTAGAACCGCCAGAGCATTTAACGAGAGGCATCAAGACAAAAACGTGGGCCATAAATATGTACTCGAATTGGTACGAAAGTTTAAAGAAACGGGATCCGTTTGTAATAAAAAATCTATTGAGAAAAGGGTTGTAGATGAAGCATGCCAAATCGAGGTATTAGGACAGTTTGCAATAGTTCCAACTTTATCCATCTCAAAGGTCGCAGATTTAACCAACATTTCTGCTGGCTCTGTGCATAAAGTTTTAAAACAAAATAAGTTTTTTCCCTACAAAATTCAAATTCTTCAAGAACTCGGAGAAGACGATTTTGATAGGAGAATTCAATTTTGCGAATTAATGTGCCAACGAATTGACGAGGACCCCCATTTACCTAAGAATATCTGCTTTAGTGATGAATCAACTTTTTTTCTAAATGGACTGGTTAACAGACATAACTGCAGATACTGGGATAATGAAAATCCGCACCTTTTCCGAGAAGGGCATACTCAATATCCCGAAAAAATTAACGTGTGGGCAGGAATTTATGGCAATGAAATCATCGGGCCATTTTTTTTGGAAGATAATTTAACTGGGCAAATTTATTTAAACCTTTTAGAAAACACAATATACCCTGCCATTGTGCAATCTTTAGAAAATCAAGTGGATGAAAATGCTGTTATGGTACTAAATGAAAATAATTTGCATTTCCAGCAAGATGGAGCTCCCCCGCACTACGCTTTGGCAATTCGAGAGTGGCTTGATGAACATTTTCCAGGGACGTGGATTGGCAGACGTGGTGCAATTGAATGGCCAGCACGGTCTCCAGACCTAACCCCTCTAGACTTTTTTCTTTGGGGGTATTTAAAAAGCAAGGTTTATAAAACCCCACCTGAAAATATTGACGATTTAAAAGATCGAATTGTTCGGGAATGTAGAGGAATTAGCAGAGAAACCCTTGCCAATGTTCGTGGGGAATTTCAAAATAGGCTTTTTTATTGTCTCGCTAATAACGGCGCACATTTTGAACATTTAATAAAATAATTTTCTTCAACTGAATAAAACTGAATAAACTGCTTATATTTAACACACATTTTTGCATCCTAATTGCCTATAACGTCTATAAACTTAATTTTTTTTGACATCGTTGGATAGCAGATCGTACGTCCTTTAAAATGATGTATCACACTATAGGGTAATCATTTGACATACCAAACTTCGAGGCCGATATATTATGCATTATTACAAGACATTTTTGCACACTATTCGCTTGTACGTCAACCGATTTAATTTTTTTTTTATACGGTTGGATAGACAATTTTATGCT
This sequence comes from Diaprepes abbreviatus, assembly GCA_034092305.1. Classification (NCBI taxonomy): domain Eukaryota; kingdom Metazoa; phylum Arthropoda; class Insecta; order Coleoptera; family Curculionidae; genus Diaprepes; species Diaprepes abbreviatus. Next base: position 2,143,322 of record JASJET010000236.1, on the reverse strand, counting down.
GCTTACAATGATGTGTCACAAGGTGGGGGTTCCCATTTGACATATCAAAGTGAGGTTAGCTGGAGTTGAGGAGGTGATTGACAGACTTTTAACAAATGCAAAATTGAACTTCCCCCTGTATATCTAAATTGACGTGTTTTTTCTTTTTTTTAAATTTTTCTATTTAACAAAGTTATTAAGGATGGTTCGTTTTGAAATGAAGGCACTGTATATATATATATATATATATATATACAGGGTGATTCAAAAATCGATCACGAAACTTAAGGGGGTGATTCTACTTGACAAAATAAGGGTAGAGCTTCATATAATTTTTTTTCAAAATGTCATTCGTTTTCGAGTTACAAGCCGTTCAAGTTCAAGTTTTTATTTTTTGTTTTTTGAATTACTCAATTACAGGAAAACCGATTTGACTAATATTTGAAAGATAGGCTAAGTCTTCTGCGCTTCATCATTTTAGTAACAATTCACATTGATTGTTTGCCGCTAGAGGGCACTTTACCTACATTGAAAATTGTTTTTTTGTCATAATTTTTTAGTGTTGACAGCTACAGTAGTTTTTGGCATAATTTCTGAAAGACTGATGCCAGGCCTTTGAAAAAGGTGCCCTTTATTTACATCGCTAAACCCAACGGTTTAGACGTAAATCACCCTTAAAAATTAAGTGGTAAATTTACTTTTCTCATTTCATTACCACCAGCTACCAGGTAAATAGCTATCAAAGTATGCTAGAGCTGTCAGTTTAACATCAAATTAATTCGCTTTTTAAACTATTTAATTTATAATCTTAAAATAACTAATAATGGCTAATCAGTAAATATTCATATTATGGATTATTGCGATATACATTTAATTGATAAAAATTAATGAAACAGTACTAAACAAACTAAAAAAGACTCTCAAAATGTACCCCATTTTCTTCCATACATTTCCTAACACTCTTCAAAAAATGTCGCCTAACTCGATGAAAAATTCCTGGTGTTTCTTTAATAATTTGGCACTTTTCGATTATCCTGAAGCGAAGATCCTCGACGTTGATTACTGGAATATCGTACACCAATTGTTTCAAATGACCCCAAAAGAAAAAATCCATAGGATTAAGGTCTGGTGACCTCGCTGCCCATGCCAATGGTCCACTTCGTCCTATCCATTGCTCAGGATACGTTGCATTCAAATACTGTCGGACACGTATACTAAAGTGGGGCGGAGCTCCGTCTTGGAGGATCCACATGTTGGTCCTTACTTCCAATGGCACATCTTCCAGATACAATGGGAGACGATTTTGGATAAAATCTAAGTATACGTCACCAGTTAATGGGCCATCAAAGAAATGAGGACCAATAAGGTAATCTCCTATTATCCCTGCCCACACATTTAGTGAAAATCTACGCTGATGTTTCGTTTCTACCACATTGTTTGGGTTCTCGTAAGCATATGTGTGGATGTTGTGTAGATTTGTTATGCCATCACGAGTGAAACCAGCTTCGTCAGTGAATAATATGACGCCAATTAATCGATTATCGTGTTCATACTTAGCTAGGATCTGATTGCACATTTCCAACCGTCTCGGCCGATCATCGTCATAAAGAGCCTGCACCTTTTTTGAATGAAACGGGTAGAGTTGTTCTTCTCTTAGTATCCTCCATGAACTAGCCTGACAGAGCCGCACTTCATTCCAATTTTTCTAGTACTAATACCTGGATTATCTTCTTGTTGCACGTTTCTACCAGTTCTAGGTCTTCCCCTATTTCCATTATAACTTTTAAAGGAACCACATTCCGCAAGCCTCCTGTGCACACTGGAAAATGTTTGAGCATGAGGGATATTTCTTTCCGGATAACTCTCCATATAATATCTTCTTGCCAACTCTGCATTACCATTTGCTTTTCCATAACAAAAATGGATATCACAATATTCGATATTTGAATATTGGTGATTAGCCATTATTAGTTATTTTAAGATTATAAATTAAATAGTTTAAAAAGCGAATTTATTTGATGTTAAACTGACAGCTCTAGTATACTTTGATAGCTATTTACCTGGTAGCTGGTGGTAATGAAATGAGAAAAGTAAATTTACCACTTAATTTTAAGGGTGATTTACGTCTAAACCGTTGGGTTTAGCGATGTAAATAAAGAGCACCTTTTTTAAAGGCCTGGCATCAGTCTTTCAGAAATTATGCCAAAAACTACTGTAGCTGTCAACACTAAAAAATTATGACAAAAAAACAATTTTCAATGTAGGTAAAGTGCCCTCTAGCGGCAAACAATCAATGTGAATTGTTACTAAAATGATGAAGCGTAGAAGACTTAGCCTATCTTTCAAATATTAGTCAAATCGGTTTTCCTGTAAGCGAGTAATTCAAAAAACAAAAAATAAAAACTTGAACTTGGACGGCTTGTAACTCGAAAACGAATGACATTTTGAAAAAAAATTATATGAAGCTCTACCCTTATTTTGTCAAGTAGAATCACTCCCTTAAGTTTCGTGATCGATTTTTGAATCACCCTGTATATATATATATATATATATATATATATATATATATATATATATATATATATATATATATATATATATATATATATATATATATATATATATATATATATATATATATATATATATATATATGAAGTAAAATGCGAACAGTAAATGCAAACTTCCAACTATATCCTTTCAGTATTAGAGGTTGCATAGTTGGTGCATGTCGGTACCCTGAAGAGTCTAGTAAAGACGAAACATGTACCTCTGCCGTATCACTGTGGCGGGGAGGGTAAGTTTTGACTTTGTTCTCGATATGCTGGTACAAGTAGGCCATCATCTCGATGGTGGTGGAATGGGATAAATTGTGTTCCTTAACAATTTGTTCAAACTGTGCGCTTTTTACTTCATTCATGCACGGAGCTGCATATAGTTGTACGTTTGCTGAATGTGATTTAAGCACTACAACGGCATAATGTGGATATATCCACTGCTATTGCATCTCACATGGAGGAATCCGTGAAAGCCGCATAAACATATATACGCCAACCGGCGGGAGGTTGGAGAAGCCGCGTTCAGTATTTGCATGCTTTCTTCTGATCTGTCCTTTGCACAGCCAGGTGCATGTCGGTACCCTGATGAGTCTAGTAGAGACGAAACATGTATCTCTTCCATATCACTGTGGCGGGAAGGGTAAGTTTGGACTTTCTTCTTGGTAGGCCATCAATCATCTCGATGGTGGTGGAATAGGATATATGCTGAGTTCCTCTCAAGACTGTAAGGCAGCAGACGTTTCGGTGAAATCTCATTCACTATTTTCAAAGCTCACTGTATGGCTTCTATGAGCGAACTTATCATAATTAACACTAACAAAAATCCTCCATACTGATTTTAGACGAAATTGAGAGATGTGGAATGTTTAATCCGCCATCTTAGATCCGCCATATTTAATTTTTTTTTAAATAATTTCAAATTCGTAATACCAGTTTTGAAAAAAATCGGACAAAACTAGTTTTTAACCGCCATATTGAATTTTTGAAAAATAATTTTAGAATCATTATATTCGACTCCGAAAACTCCCCCACCAATTTTGGAGAAAATCTGACAAAAATTGATTTTTTCGTCCGCCATATTGAATTTTTTAAAAATAATTTAAAATTTGTTATGTGCGACCCCGAAAACCCCCCGTACCAATTTTAGAGAAAATCAACAAAATTGATTTTTTGTCCGCTATATTGGATCCACCATACTGAATTTTTTTAAAAATATCTTGGATTCGTTACGTGCGACCCGACAACTCATCCACACCAATTTTGGAGAAATTCGGACAAATTTGAATTTGTCAGCCATATTGTCAGCGCCATTTTGCATTTTATTGCACCAATTTCCTCCAAAACAACTTCTTTTAGAAGTCGGTTAATAAAAACACTTATTCTTTCGCCAATTTTTTACCTAAACAGCGTTCATAAAAAATGTGATTACAATCCATATTCCTATTCCGGGTAACTGCTAGTTTTCCATAATTATATAAATATATGTTTTGATATACTCCATGCACTATCACTACATAGTATAAAACAAAGTCGCTTTCTCTGTCCCTATGTCCCTTTGTATGCTTAAATCTTTAAAACTACGCACCGGATTTTGATGCGGTTTTTTTCAATAGATAGAGTGATTCAAGAGGAAGGTTTATATGTATAATAACATCCATTAAATAGTGGAGAAATACTGTTATTTTTGAGGTTTCTAATGTGATGTCGTTAATTATCATATTTTTTTCCGCTTACATTGCAAACGCAGGCTGAACCCTACGAGATTTATCAAAATAATGTACTAATTATTTGTACACATTGAAAAGGTCTACAGAAAACTCCGCGATGGTATGTGTCTATCTCTCATGGATATCCCACAATAACATTTTTTTGTCATTTACTTTTTACGACAAATAATGGCAAATTTTGAAGCGATTTTAACCAATACAGCATTAATCCTTATCCAATTAAATAGCTTAAATACATTGTTGATTTAATATAGATCTATATGGTCCTTTAAAGCATAAGATTTAAATGAATATTTTCGAAGATATTACAGATTTAAAATTGCGGGAAGTAGCGCTTGCGGCGGTACTGGCCGACCGGGGCGGCGGCAGCGTGTCGGAGGCCGATGTAATAATTGTTGTAAAAATAAAATAAATAGTCACAGTTTTTCTGTAGTGTATTTAGTATCAGCATTGCACCCGTGCGAAGCCGGGGCGGGTCGCTAGTACAAAATAAAACATTTCTCAATTGGTTACAGAAAGAACTATTACGAAAACTCCCTTAAAACGTTTTCTCTTTAAACACTTTACGATAATTTAAATTTATGTCATTTTTGACAGTATAATTATGAAATATTAATATGAATAGTATACTTCTTCTAACCATTACTAAAAAAAACTCAAATAAAACTTTTACGGTTACGAAAAAACCTTCTGCTTGCCAAGTCGTGGGAATGGCAGAGTGATATAAACGAGTAAATTAATAAGATAATTAACCTGTAATGTGGGCGATTCTATCTATCAATTAATCTTTTTCTACTTAAAGGGGCTGTATGATTTCGGTAAACATTTTTCCAGTATATCTGTTCATATTTGAAAATTTGTTTAAGATAGTTACTCATGGACTCCCAATTCTTTATGCCGTTATAATTACAGTCAAAACCCACAATTTTAAATAGTTTTCCGAATATTCTCTCTTTTTTCCATGACGTTGATATATAAACACTTCAAAATAATTTTTAAAAAATGTTTAAGAATTTTTAATTAATTTTAATTAACTTACCAAAACAATAAATAATAGAACAACCTATATTTCTAGGCGTATCTATCGAAAACAATTTGGAAAAGCTATCAATAGTATTATAACCAGGGGTGGATCCAGCCTCACTCTTGGAGGAGGGGGGGTGATATCAGAAAATTACAGTATGGCAAGCGAAAGTATGTTGTCGACGGGGGGGGGGGGGGAGTTACACACCAGTAACATTCCTATTTCTAGTGTAAAAGGCAGGGTCGGGTGTATTTTTCTGAATTTAAAGCTCTTGGAAAGAGGGGGGGCTATCACAAGAAAAAACAAATTACGGACGGACGGGGGGACTCCAGCTGCATACATATTCTTAGTATAAAAGGCAGAATCGGTTCTATTTTCCTGAACTCAAAGCTCTTGGGAGGGGGGGGGGGCGATCGCAAGCATACAAATTCCTATACTCTATTCAAGAACTAGAGATAGTAATAAAACTGTTACCGAAACCTCCAACGTACCTGCTCCAGTGCCGCAGGTAACTGAAAACTTCTGAAATATTATGAGCTTTTATAAATTTACTGCAACAATAGAATGTCTGATAGTTCAATTTAATTTCTGTCAGTGAGCAAAGTACACCTTACAGTGTGTTCTTAGTGATTTATCTTGTTTGTGCTTGTTTTTATATATTATTTGAGATTGGTGAGATACCCAAAATATATGGTTTCCACCTCTATATTTATTTCAAAATCGTTAAACTGGGGCATTTTTTCCTCAACGAAAAACTTATTACTATGAATGTTTATGATGCCTTAAGATATCAATATCTAGATAATAATGTTAAAAGCTCTGTAGAGAAGTATTCCAAAATAACAGGAGTTGGAAAATCTGCTATTTACTGAATAATGAAGGAAAAAAACGACTGGAATTGTTTGTACTCCCAAGCCACATTCGATCACAGGCAGACGAAAAACCTCGTTGGAAGAAGAGATGAAAACTGCAATAAAAGGAGTTGTTCATAATATGAGAAGCAGATCCTAACCGTCGACAAAATTCCAACTAAAATCAATGAAGTTCGGGATTTACCTGAAATTAAAAGGACTGAATTCTGGAAATTGGTCAGAGAACTTAATTTTTGTTGGGAAAAACCAGATAGGAAATCTGTTCTTATAGATCGTCCGGAAACTGTTCGTTGGAGAAGGAAATATATCTTTCAAGTAAAAGGTAGAGTTGCTAGAGATAACACAACTTACAAAATTAGTAATTTAACTGAACTTTTGAAAGATTTTTTTGAGTAAAGTTACTACGGAAAATTGAGAAAAATTCATTCACTGACTTTGCGAATTAGGTAAGTAATGTTTACCAGTGCAAACACAATTTATTATTTAGTTTTGTTTTTGTTGTACTTTATTGTTTAATGTTGTTTCTATATTTTTTTATACATTTTTATTAAAGTGTCCCACTCTTTAATTTCATATATATTTAATCCCAATTAGCCGTAATTCTTTTATTATTTTATTATTGTATTTGTGTCTTTTTCTTAAGCGTGTAGAATTAACAAGTTTATTTTATTTTTTTGGTCTATCGGATTTCCGTATAATCAACTAAATTAAATTAATGTCAGTACAATAGAAGTAAAAATAAGAAGGTCTAATTTTAACTGTAACATATAAAAACTATTAATTATTGTTTTGTAGTTTATTCCCGATAAGTATATATTCTTATTAAAAAACCTATATCAAAACAAATCAACAGTTCTAATCTTCAAATGTGCCGCAGGTATCTAAAATTCCGTCACTCCATATGTGATTTTAAAATGTTTTACACATTATTTTGAGCAATTGCAATAACTAGCCATTAAAAATTAAATGAAAGTAATGAGACTGAATTTGTTCTTTTAGATAATATGTGGTAAAAGACTTAAGAAGCAAACACAACAGTTTGTGTTTAATTTGTGAGAGTATTTGAATTTGGAAAAGCGAAACGATGGTCTTGTTTCATTTGTTTAAGGAAAAAAAAGGAAATACGTTTTCAATTAAATATCCTTGTTTCTAGAGAGTATACCCGCTGCTCTGAACATTTAAAAAAAAAACTTTATACGCTATTAGAAAATGAAAAGAAAACAATCCAATTATTTTATCTCCTGAAAAAAATAAACCTCGTTGGAAAGAAAAAATCACAGATCTTACCGAAATAACCAAAATGAAAGTACGAAATGCATTCTACAATATGTTCACAGAAAATATACTATTGTCGATGTTTGCTTGAGCAAGTTTCCTGTTTGCCAGGATCAATGAAATATATATATATATATATATATATATATATATATATATATATATATATACTCCGAGTTTTGATATATATATATATATATATATATATATATCTATATATATATATATATATATATATATATATATATATATATATATATATATATATACTCCGAGTTTTGATATATATATATATATATATATATATATCAAAACTCTATATATATATATATATATATATATATACTCCGAGTTTTGATATATATATATATATATATATATATATATATATATATATATATCAAAACTCTATATATATATATATATATATATATACTCCGAGTTTTGATATATATATATATAGATAGATAGATAGATAAATTTATTTCATTACATTTTGTACAGAAAAATACAATTGTAATATGTCACAAAACAAAATAAAAATAAGGTTAAAACTATCTGTAAATTACATTAAAAAAGTCCTAACAATAAGCTCTAGAAGAAGTCTCCATGTACTCATCCACCGAATAGAATGCATGCTCTAACAAAAATTCCTTTAATTTAATTTTAAATCTCATAAAATTTAAATTTTTAAATGTTTCAGGCAACGTGTTGTACAATGACACATTCAGTGTATTTTTCTTAGATCTCTCCAATCTATACCTCGAAGGCCTAATTAAATTAGCTGATCTAGTGCTATAAGAGTGAAAGTGGGAATTCTGGTGGAATTTTCCACGGTTATTATGAATCTCCAGTAGTTGGTATAAGATAAATAAACTAGGCAACGTTAGTACCCGCAATTTTATAAAGTGTGGCCTACAGTGGTCCCTATAGCCGATACCAGAGACAAGTCGAATTGCCTTTTTCTGCATTCTAAAGATTTGAATCGCGCCAACGCAGCAACCCCAAAGGTGAACACCGTACGAAATATGAGAATGCAACAAGGAATAATAAACAGAGAGAAGGGTGTCACAGTGAAGAGACCCACGAAGTTGCCTGAGAACAAAAATAGAGGATGCCAACTTATTCCTCAACAATGCAATGTGAGAATTCCAGTTCAAACCATCGTCCAAATTGACACCCAAAAATGTCACCGAAGAACCATCAACCACTCCACGTCCATTCATGAAAAACAAATTCCGTGTTTTTTCCTCATTCAATTTAAGGGAATTATTAGTAAACCAACATCTCGCACGCTCTCCCATAACAGACATTTCATTCATTAAACATTCTGGATCTCTACTTTTACAAATTAGCGCCGTGTCGTCAGCGTAACAAATACACAGACCTGGTGACAAATACCTAAAGAGATCATTGACATATATAATGAAAAGAAGAGGTCCCAATACCGAACCCTGCGGCACTCCACATCGTACCGCCGTAGGCTCAGAAAGCTTTCCACCATATGCGACTGCCTGCCTTCTATTTGACAGGAAAGATGAAAGCAAATCGAGGGGAACGCCCCTTACACCGTATCTATGAAGCTTTCTAATCAAAAGTTCATGAGAAACACAATCAAAGGCACGACTGAGGTCACACAGTGAGAGCCCCACGCTTTCCCCACCTTCTATTCCCTCAACCGCGCCCTCCACAACCGCAGCAACTGCCTGAATAGTCGAAAAATTCCGGCGAAAACCAAACTGTGAAGGATGCAAAAAATTGTGATGTTCAAAATAACGACTCAAGTTGTTTTTCAGTATTACCTCAAATACTTTCCCCAATAACGGAATCAAAGATATAGGTCTATAATTTTCCATGGAATCGACATTTCCTTTTTTAAACAAAGGAACAGTCCTTACTATCTTTAGACAATCTGGAAAATTACCCTGAGCCAGACTACAATTAAATAAATGCTTCAAAGGTTTGACCAAATACACACTAATCTCCTTCAGAATAGCGCTACTCATATCATATATGTCAAAAGAGTTCGACCTTTTGAGAGCCTGTATAGCACTCCAAACATCACACTCCGTAACTGGCAAAAGGGCAAAAGAACGCACCGAATTTGGGATCGACGAAACCATAGCATTTTGTATTTCTGTGTCAATCTGTAGATCCTTTATAGTGTCGGATACTATTTTACTAAAGAACTCACCAAAGTTCCCAGCGCTGAGCGATGAACTAGAAATATTATGTGAAGATCGATTTCTCTCATAGTTAATAACTCTCCAAACATCCCTTGCTTTGTTTTGCGAATTTTCCAGAAAACTCCCAAATGCATCCTTTTTTGTAGAAGCAACTTTCTGTCTGTACTTTTTATTCATAAGTTTATACAAATCCCGGAATTCCGTGCTCCCATCGCCCAAAAGCCTCACCACAGAGAGCTCATCCCTCATTTTCCTTAATGTCTCATTAAACCACCGAACAGGAGGCCTATCGGTGAAGACATCTCTCATAGGAAGATGCTTGCAGATCAGTTGCTGACAAACCGAAACCAGATGCCAAGCAAGCCATTCAGAGTCGACATTCTGATAGAAAATGCCCCAGTCAATCGCGCTCAAGTCGCCCAAAATAGAATCAATTCCCTTTGTTGTCATAGGCCTTACTCTAACCCGTTCGGGAACACCAATTCCCATCCCCATACTTAGCTCAATGAACTGACCACGGTGGTCGGAAAGACATGGATCCAGCACTCCAGAACTGTAGAGCTCGTCAGCAATATTAGTCAAAATGTTGTCGATACAAGTTGAGGAATCACTGGTCACCCTAGTGTAGTCACATATTGTGGCAAAAATACCATAGGAATTAATAATACATGTTAGCTCTGACAAAATGGTGGACTCTGTTCTAAAGTCAATATTAAAATCGCCCATTACAATGATATTATTATACGACTGTGATAATTTGTTTAACACCGCCTCGAAAGCATCCAAAAACACGTTACTGTTACCCAAACCTGATCTGTACACTGTTAAAATAACCAATTTCAGATGAGGAACCTCAATAGCACAGAACTCAGCATTGATCTCACTACAAAAATCATTAACATTAACCATTTTGCACTCCATGTCAGTTCTTGAGTACATGCAGACTCCTCCACGAACATGATCAGACCTACAAAAGGAGGAAATTAATTTATAATTATTAATTTTAATACATTTCAAATTACTGGCAGTGCACCAGTGTTCACTAATACAAATAAAATTATACAACAATTTATCTAAAAATAAAGAGAGCGTGTCAATCTTGTTAGGCAAACCTTGAACATTTAAGTGAAAAAGCAAGATAGAGTCATTTTTATTCTTGACAGAAAAGCTCGATGATATTTGAGGGTTACTTCTTTCTAGCATGAAAAAACTTTTTGATTTTTACACCATTGGGCCAGATGCTTGGATCAAGGAATCTTTCTGAACAAGACTCCAAAACGCCAACCTTAAAAGATGCGTACAGTTCAGGGTATCTAGACTCGAGCCTCTGGCATGTTGCCTCCGGAAAAATAGATCGTATATATGAGGTTAAATCTCCTTCTGACGTTTGAGGATCCAGACGGCATAAATGGAAAAATGAAAAGCAAGGAACAGCTTTCAAATTTGAGTCACGCACTGTGTTAACTCCAGTCCCAACCACTGCAAATTTCCTTCTTGTATTACCTCGACGATTGACGACAGTCCAATCCGATTTATCCTTCTCTTTATCCATATAAATCAAATCGCTCATAGTTTGTCGAGTCTGTGCATGCAATACAGCACCCGACACGTCCGAGGCCGTAAACGATACTACATTAACAGATTCTCCATTTTTCTGTACACGTGGATCGGCAGCGTGTGTTTCACCATGATCAGTTCGACTACTCTGGGCAGCTAACCGATCAGTCGCTGGCCGCTGGCCTCTAACCCCGGCCGTGCCGCCGCCGCTGTTCTGCCTGGCAATATCAGGGCGATCGGAGCTAGATGGAGTTGCTCGTAAAGGAACCTGTTTATCTGCTGAAACAATATTTGCAGTTTTCTGTTGATTCTGTTTACCGTTGATTGGTCGTAAGGGAATCTGTTTATCTGCTGAAGCAATATTTATCGTTTCCTGTTGATTGGGCGGGGTCAATGTCAACTTAAAATTATTGTTGTTAAAGTTATGACCGTTATTTAATAGGTTATTTAAAAGTGATTTTTGTTCATTTATGGAATCAATTACCTCCTGTTGATATCTAATCGTTAGATCCTTCTGCAAGCACAGCTCCTTCAGGTACTTAATTTCAATTTCCTGGTTGTTTACATTTTTAACCACTGTCTTCGAACCATCATTGGGCATATATATATATATATATATATATATATATATATATATATATATATATATATCAAAACTCGGAGTTTTTCCATGACCTTATTTACTATTTTTCAACCGTGAAATCTATTTATGGGACACAAATGCATGATGATGGTTTGTATCGAATGCAATGGCCTGGTGAGTCCCATACTAGGACGAAACAGAGCTGTCGTCATTTTTCGGACCCAGAGTTTTTTCATTATCTTGGAGTTCTCCGCACTTTTTAGCATGATAATAATACTTATCAACGGTCTTTGCCCTCATAGCCGTGAATTTTCTATTTTATTTTAAAATTACACTGACGATAACTTCTCTCTTATATGTATATATAACATTTCAATAATTATTCCACCAAAGTGAGCCGCACTGTATATGACTGACAATATTTGAAAAGCCGGGAACAGAATTCATTTTAATCAAAAAAAAATATTATAAATATGAAGTCCGCCTGGAAGCTGTGGGCAATTTCCTCATTTCTGGAATGGTTCAGTGGCCAAAAATAAACATTGAAGAGAAGACTGTATTTTAATTGGTTTTCGGGAAATTTTATCAAAATAAAAAAATATTATATACTCAACACTGTCGTATAAAAATGGAACAACAGTTTTAAAAAATGAACAAATTCCGATATTACAATATTTCTAAATGCTTGACATTCCATCCCATCAAATAAATTGATATTAAAGTAAACTTTTAAATGTTAAATAATAATACGTGAAAAGTAAAGCAACATTTTAATATTTTCATTCGTGGAAGATCAAAATGTAGCCGTAATTTTGAAGATAAAAAGGAAATTAAATTTTCAATATCGATTTTTTTACCCAAATTCAGCGTATCCAAAACAACTTCATCTTATAATACTCCGGTATGTAGATAGCTTCCTCTATGCACTCTATGCCCTCAATACTAAACGGTAATATATATATATATATATATATATATATATATATATATATATATATATATATATATATTTAACCGAATATTGAAATATATTAATTATTAATTGCAATTAATAATATAAATTGTTTAAACAGATTTTATTTTGCATACATTTTTTAAAAAAATTTTTAATTTAAACTAACCTTAAATGATACCTTATGTTTTAACGCACTATCGATTAATAATCGATAAAATTTAACAAAGCATTTCACCAATTAACTTATTTAGTCTTTGGTTTCATTATAACGATTGTTGCATGTCTCTTTTTTAAAACATCTGCAATATTGACAGCATAGTATCCCAGCTGTTACACAGACAAGGGAATTGTATATATACAGGGTGGGGGGGGACCAGATTTCCGTCGGTTCATATACAGAAAAATATAAAATTTTTAAAAATATGTGTAATAAAGGATGTTTAGGTATATCGGGACCATATTTAAAAATTATTGTCAAGTTTACAGAGTGACTCAAAAAAAGTCCAAATTTAAGAAAAACCCTGTATAGTATTGTATATTTTGATACGGCAGGCAGGTTACTGTTATACTATCGGAAGTGGTTTACCATTTGCGGTGCAAGAATTTATTAAGATTTTGAACTTGAACCACAGTTATAAATTCCTTTCTATCATACTGTTGCTTATATTTTTTTGATAACTATCTATTGCCATATATTCTAATTACCTATCGCTTTAACATGTCATTATCTAGTGCTTTATCAATTTTCTAACTCTTTATTTCAGTAGACATTTTTGTAGTTTTTTATACGGTTTATTTTTGTTATACTGCAAAATTGATAGTCCCTTGCATGATTAGACTTATGGAACTTCGTAGTCTAATTTAATATAAAGTGTGTTTTATCTGCTATGACTCGGCTATGTCGAGACAAACCCTTCCAACTAAAGTAGATGAAATTAACAATTGAATTACCAGGATATGACATGTAATTAGTTTCTTCCAAATTTTCTCTATTACTTCTGCTCATATTATAAACATGTTGTATGAACGACCGCCTATAGGTAAAGGTATCGGCATATATATATATATATATATATATATATATATATATATATATATATATATATATATATATATATATATATATATTCTTCTAGCCTGGAACGTACTGGGTCAGGCTAATCGGGCAATAATTGACGCGAATATTTATCGTCTTTCTGAATGAGGAAAAAAGCCCCATAAATCACAAACCTGTGCTATAACCGAAAGAGCGTTTTGATCTGAACAAGAATCCACTACCGTATAAATGAAATTTATATCTTGGCAACGGTAGAAACATCAGGAGTCCAATAAAATATAAATCAGTCGATATACTTTTTTCCGGCATTATTTTTATATATCTGGGAAGAAAAATACAAGTTTTATTATATAATTTGTATTACTGAAATAAAATGTATAATAAACTTTTACACCTTAAGTATCTCGATTGAAGAAGAAAGCTTTTTTAAATATGTTCAATTTTTCTAATCGTAAATTTACTAAAGAAAGTAAATTACTTAAAATAAAAGTAACCAAAATTACACTGGTGGTCTTTCGTTTAACCTAATTATTCTACTTTAGTCTTTAACTTCCCGTTGGGAAAGCGCGGTTTCTAATGTTAATATCCGTTCTTTATTTTGTTGGCAGTGGCCTACTCTTGATGGTATTTAACAGGAGTTTTAATAACGGTAAATTTATGACATAATGTATTAACACTGACTTTTCCTGAGGAAAAGTAGCGTTGTTATATATAATCCGCTCAAGAAATAAATAAGAACCTAATTTATTGCTGTTTCCTAAGACATTTTTGTTTTTAATTTTCGACCTGTTTTAGTTTCTTATTTTATGTTCGCATTTCTTATTAAATTGAATTTTGAAATCCATTTTTGGTTATTGTCCTACTAATATAAATATATAGTATATATATATATATATATATATATATATATATATATATATATATATATATATATATATATATATATATATATATATATATACAACACGGGTGTCAACGAATCTATTAGACAAGTCATAATTTTTAGAGTATTATGTGTATCAAAATGAGAATTGGTACAGGTAAATGGTATGTGAAGGGGAGAGTTTTCGCATATTTTCCACTTTCCGGCCACTTCCGGTTTCCCCAGAAATGGCCCCGGTTTTGAATTTTTAAATGGAACACCCTGTATATTTTAACATTTTTGGATTTCTGAGACAATTCTAGATAAGAATGTGACATTTTAAAAACTTTTTACGTCTACTTCATTTTTTTAGAGCCACTTTTAAAATTGCATCTAGGTGGCCATGATCGGACGCAAACTAATCTAAGGGCCTTAGGTGATGTAAAAAAAATACAATCGCAAAGTTTTAGTTACTAGTATGAAAGACAGGAATAAGAAAAGTTGACAAAATTACGTTTTCATTTCTAACTATTAATTTTCAAATGGCGACCCCTTTTTGACAACTACTTTTCGAAAAAAGCATTCTTTGACGAATCTAACGGTACTAATTTATTTGCGACTGGATTAGACATAAGAACAGAAATTAAATATTATTAAGCAAAATACTGGATAATTTATTTACTTATGGCAAGTGCGCCATGGACAGCCATGATGCATAATAATTTGCAACTGTTTTTATCAAGTCTTCTTTGGAAAACAAACACTCACTTAAGTAGATAATGACAGTGACATACGCTCTAAGAACTCTAAACTTAACCAAAATTAAGAAACTTTTACGTCGGTTCTTAGAGCGTATGTCACTGTTATTATTTACTTAAGTGAGTGCTTTGTTTTCCAAAGAAGACTTGATAAAAACAGTTGCAAATTATTATGCATCATGACTGTCCATGGCGCACTTGTCATAAGTAAATAAATTATCCAGTATTTTGCTTAATAATATTTAATTTCTGTTCTTATGTCTAATCCAATCGCAAATAAATTAGTACCGTTAGATTCGTCAAAGAATGCTTTTTTCGAAAAGTAGTTGTCAAAAAGGGGTCGCCATTTGAAAATTAATAGTTAGAAATGAAAACGTAATTTTGTCAACTTGTTTTATTCCTGTTTTTCATACTAGTAACTAAAACTTTGCGATTGTATTTTTTTGACATCACCTAAGGCCCTTAGATTAGTTTGCGTCCGATCATGGCCACTTAGATGCATTTTTAAAAGTGGCTCTAAAAAAATGAAGTAGACGTAAAAAGTTTTTAAAATGTCACATTCTGATCTAGAATTGTCTCAGAAATCCAAAAATGTTAAAATATACAGGGTGTTCCATTTAAAAATTCAAAACCGGGGCCATTTCACGTGAAACCGGAAGTGGCCGGAAAGTGGAAAATATGCGAAAACTCTCCCCCTCACATACCATTTACCTGTACCAATTCTCCTTTTGATACACATAATATTCTAGAAATTATGACTTGTCTAATAGATTCGTTGACACCCGGTATATATATATATATATATATATATATATATATATATATATATATATATATATATATATATATATTGTCGTATTATTCAACACCTTACCGCCATACTCCGGTCAGATTTAACTTCAAATAAGAGATCTGAACATAAATAAGTACGACGACGGGTGTCTGAGAAGGTACCAACTAGAATCCCACTGACGAGTCTTATAGTTGGTACCGGGACGAAACACCCATCTTTTTAAGAAAAAAAATCGTAATACATTAACAGTATTTAGACACGACAGGTCTTTTTTAGGTTTTTCCTGGCAATTTACCCGATGACGACAATAATAGCTCGGAAGGAGAGACAAATAAAGACAACCCATATGAGAGACGAAGAAAGAAAACCGAACGTGCTTATAATATAGGAGTATACAGAGATAAGTCTATAAGTAGTAAGCCAGACTTTCTCCTATATTACAACAATACATATATATATATATATATATATATATATATATATATATATATATATATATATATATATATATATGTTATGTCGGATATTCTCACGGGTGTGATGTGTAATCGAAGGTTTTCGGGCATCCCGTGTATGTGCTAAGTCCCTCTCAGGACTGTTAGGCAGCTGACGTTTCGGTGAAATCTCATTTACCATTTTCAAAGTTCACTGTACGGCGTCTACGAGCGAACGGACGCCTGCGACTCCGGTGTTGTCGGTACCGTGTGAGCATCGGACGCGTTCGTTTTCGGAATGGTTCCGGACCATCAGGTGGCGTGACCTGCTGCGCGTCATCGGCCCTGTTGCCAGTGTTTGTGATTGCGTTGCCGAGTTGTAATCTCTTTCGTTACTAAGTGGTACTGATTGATGTTTTGTAAGCAGATTTTTCCAAGTATTAGGCACACGTTGGCTATCATCTCTGCTATTTAAGTTGTTTGCTTCTTTACAAAAAGACCACCAAAACATTGATCAGGGCATCTCCACTTACCGAAGAAATAAAGAAGAAGATCACACCAAGAGAAAAATCATCCATATGTCCTAAACTTTATGGCTTACCCATGAAATTATTTTTATTAAAAAAATCTGTATTTTCTAAACAAAATGGTCAAGATATTCCGGGTTTTTTCTAAAAAAATTCATAATTTTTGGATATACGTTGCATTCGTTTTTAATAAATATGGTAAAAATGGTTTTTGAGATATTCCAAAATATATTGGTATTTTGTTATATGTAGTGACCTCGAGCATGTTAATTATGCATATTTTAATTGTTATTATTTCGTCTCACAGATGATTAAAAAATTTGTTTGTTTTTTTTTGATTAAATAAAAGAAACTTTTGAGTAAGCACAGTTAAAAGTGACAGAGATAGTTTTTATGACGTCCAAAGGGTGAGTTTTTTATTTTTATTGCTTAAAACGAACTAAGCAGCCATTTCTGATGATTACTTTGGATTATTTTTTCGTAATTTTGTCTCTTAGTAACATTTTTTATAATTTCAGAATTAACTTTATGTAAATATAAACCCTTTTTAAGGTTGACTGTATACAAATCCAAAAGTGATAAATACAAATAAAATTTTATTTCATTGTTTTCATTTGTTCTTTGTAATATTCATTCATCAGCGAAAGAAACTTTTGAATGCTCAGTTCGTAGCCGAACTCAACTTAACAATGAAAAATCTAATTTATTTTTAGCTCGTTTTGTTGTGAAAAAGTTCAAGCCTGAATTGGAGTATATTTAGAACATTTACGTAATATTTACCTTTTAAAGATAAAACTTTTTGTTTTTTGCATATCCTAATACGGGAAAATGAATATATACATATATATATATATATATATATATATATATATATATATATATATATATATATATATATATATGCAATCATGGACAAAAGTATAAAATTGTGAGGCTTCTGAAAGTTTCGCTTGAAAGGCAGACTCACTCACCATCGTATCAAGACCACAATATTAACTGGAATGGCACTAAGGTTCTGGAAAGAGTTCCTGCTTATCACAAAAAACTCTTCCTTGAAAATGTGCACATTTACCAAGAAAGTAACACGATGAATAAAAAAAAGTGACACCGAGGGTCTGAGTGCCATTTACAGTTATGTTTTAAGGTTGGAAAAAGAAAAGTATTTAAGCCTCCTGGACAGTCCATCTACAGACGAATAGGCTTTTTTATTAAATTCTCTCATATTATGTAAAAAATATCCAACAAGTAATATCTTAACATTATTTTTCTATTTTTGCTAAATCTTTTGCTTGACTACACCACTGTTTACGGTATCCGTATTTTCCCCCACTACTTACACCACCCACTACACTTCCCGGTTGACACACGACAGGTGTCACTATAAAATGGTGGAATAGTGAAATAGGACGTTTCGCTGTTTTCGAATTTTCTAGAATTTTTACAATTCCATCAAAATTGTGCCTTTAAATACAGTTCAAAAGTGCTAATATTGAGTTTTTTCCCTTGTTTTCCAAACGTGTACTTGTTTAATATTCAAACCACTTTGGTGAGTTACTTAATAATTATAAGTTAGGTTAATACTCTACCTATTTAATCAGTAATTCTAGAAATGTCCAGAAAAAGAGATAAATAAATTCTCGAAAGCTTGATGGAGTCAAAAAAGGGTTTTTCTCCTTACCAAGGCCTACACATTTAAATAGACTGCATTCCCAATATCCCTAGTTTGGAATATTGTTTCTTGACTAGCCAGTCGCGACTACTTCCCCCTTTATTATATATATATATATATATATATATATATATATATATATATATATATATATATATATATATATATATTATGATATGTCCTGCCCACTGGAGTCTTCTGGGCTTTATTTCTTTCACTACATCTGTATCTGGGAATAGTTCTTCTAGTTCCTTGTTAGTTCTTGTTCTGTATTGTCCTGTCGTTTCATCTATCGTTAATCCCGAGATTTTCCTCAAGATTTTTCTTTCAAAGACTCGTAGTCGCTCTTCGTTCGCTTCCATGTTTCGCAACATATATAACTATCGATCTTATAACTATTTTGTATAGGTCCATCTTTGTTCGTCTTGCGAGGTGTTTCGATGTCATCAGATCTTGCAGTGCGTACAAGCATATATTTCCTGTGATCCGTTGTTATCTTCGCATATTGTTGTTCCTAGGTATTTAAATTCTTTGACTCGTTCAAAGTAATATTCATCGATGGTGATGTTTTGACCAATTCTGTCTCTGTTTCGGCCATTCCGATTCATGAACATGTATTTAGTTTTGTCCCATCTTCTTTGCTTCCCTTCCGAACCGTATTAGAGTTTCTTTCATTTTTATTCTACTACTACCAATCATATCGACATTATCTGCAAATGCCAACGGTAGATTTGGTCCATCTTGATGGAATATAGATGTCGGTGCTTCAATTTTCGAATTTCTGATTATATATTCCAGCGCTATGTTAAAAAGTTGTGGTGAGAGCGCACCTCCTTGCTTAAGACCGTTGTTCATTTCAAACATTTCAGAGTAGTACTGTCCCACTTCAGCTCCTCCATACACATCCTTATTAGGCTGACCCGTTTTTTGGGAAAGCCAAGCTCCTGCATTGCTGTCAATAGTCTCGTTCTGCAAACTCTATCAAATGCCTATTTAAAATCGATAAATATCTGATATAGTTCACGATCGAATTCCCAGCTTTTCTTCATTATCTGTTTTATGGCAAATATCTGGTCAACAGTTGAGCGATTAGGTCTAAATCCGCATTGGTAATCCCCTACGATTTCTTCTGTATATGTTTTGGTTCTTTCCAGCAGAATGTTCGAAAGGACTATATAGATTGTGTTCAGTAGGGTTATTCTTCGGTAATTGTTGCATTGTATCTTGTCGCTTTTCTTGTCGATTGGCACAATGACTCCCTTCTTCCATTCATCTGAAAGAATTTCTTCCTGCCAGACTCTTTGTATTAGTTTATGGATGGATCTGTGGAGTGCATCCCCTCCGTGCTTTAGACATTCCGCTGGTATATTATCACTGCCTGCGGCTTTATTGTTTCTCAGTTTCTTGATAGCGCGCATCACCTCTTCGTATGAAGGGCATCTGTCTTCTCTTTCGGCTGTATGGATGTCTGTGTTGGGCAGAGTGCTGTCAGATTTTTCGTTCAACAGTTGGCTAAAGTATTTTTTCCAGGTTTCTAGTATTTCCTTCTCATTGGCGATAAGGTCTCCGTTTTCTCGTTCTAAGAAGTTTCCTGTCCTGGGCCGGTATCCTGCCTTGATATGTGATACTCCCTGAAGTATTGTTTTACTCTGTAGTTGATTCGATTCTCTTCAATTTCCTTAATTATTTGCGTGTGGTATTATCTCTTTTTTCTTTTTATCAATCCTCTTATCGCCGTTCTTGCATATTTGTATTTTCCAACATATATATATATAATATATATATATATATATATATATATATATATATATATATGAAGTAAAATGCGAACTGTAAATGCAAATTTCGTTCTATCATATCCTTACCGTGTTAGAGGTTGCACAATTTGGATAAATTGCAACAGAACACAATTTATCCTGTTCCACCACCATCGAGATGATGGCCTACTTGTACCACCATATCAAGAAGAAAGTCAAAACTTACCCTTCCCGCTACAGTGATACGGCAGAGGTACATGTTTCGTCTCTACTAGACTCATCAGGGTACCGACATGCACCTGGCTATGCAAAGGATAGATCGGAAGGAGGTATGCCAATACTGAACGCGGTTTCGCCGACCTCCCGCCGGATGGCGTAGATATGTTTATGCAGCTTTCACAGATTCCTCCGAGTGAGATGCAATAGTAGTGGATATACCCACATTATGCCGTTGTAATGCTAAAATCACATTCAGCAAACGTACAACTATATGCAACTCCGTGTATAGATGAAGTAAAATGCGAACAGTAAATGTAAACTTCGTTCCATCATATCCTTACCGTGTTAGAGGTTGCACAATCTGGATAAATTGCTACAGAATACAATTTATCCTATTCCACCACCTTCGAGATGATAGCCTACCTGTACCACCACACCGAGAAGAAAGTCAAAACTTACCCTCCCCGCTACAATGATACGGTAGAGGTACATGTTTCGTCTCTACTAGACTCATCAGGGTACCGACATCCTTTGCATTTACTGTTCGCATTTTACTTCATCTATACACGGAGTTGCATATAGTTGTACGTTTGCTGAATGTGATTTCAGCACTACAACGGCATAATGTGGATATATCCACTGCTATTGCATCTCACACGGAGAAATCCGTGAAAGCCGCATAAACATATATATATATATATATATATATATATATATATATATATATATATATATATATATATATATATATATATATTAAAACAAAATAACTTTAATGTCATCTGTACAATGTTATTAAATGTATAAAGATGTTTAGTACTGAACTTCCTTCCATTTAGTTTAATAAGCAATTTATTATTAGGTTCTATATGTAATTAAAACATATGCTTCCATTTCTCGTTGTAAAGGTGACCACCTGCTTACTAAACTAAATGATTTAGTACGCCCTTGCCGACAATATAGAAATTACTCTCTTACTGTTCCCCCATTTCCCATTGTGTATTTAGGATTTTTGCATAAAAGCAACATTTCAGCTATTTTATAACTAATTTTGGGTAAATATGATCCATACAAGCTTGAAGTCTAAACTGTTAAAATGTCCGACAGACAAATTAATGAAACATTATCCCTTATTGGTTGAGTAAGCAGCAATTCAAATTTAGCCCAGGGTAAAAAAAGAAATTCTATTTATCAAAAAACAAAAAGGATGTTTATGTTATAGACAAACCTATATGCTCATGGGAAATAATAACCATTTGTTATTTATTGTAGGAGATGACGCATTATCGATGTGGTGTTGGTAAAATCAAAGATTCTTATGTTCTTAACGGGATGCGACGAAAGGCGTTCCAAGGGAAAGTATAGTTCTGTGC
Source organism: Diaprepes abbreviatus (assembly GCA_034092305.1). Lineage (NCBI taxonomy): Eukaryota > Metazoa > Arthropoda > Insecta > Coleoptera > Curculionidae > Diaprepes > Diaprepes abbreviatus. Next base: position 2,121,157 of record JASJET010000236.1, on the reverse strand, counting down.
GGATTTCTATTAGATTAAACCTAATTTTACTGGGTACATTTTGTTGTGTTGTTTTCTATACGTATTTTATATTTTTTATGTCCAATTATCGTATATAAATTAATATTGCTTAAAAATGGAATAAGGAACTTCATTTGCACCTCATTCACCTGAAATTGAAGGCTCACCAAATTTTCAAAATTTGAAATATACATTTTGCGGCTTTACCCTTATTCTTTGGTATTTATTGAGCAATAAATTAAATGGATTTCTGCAAAAGTGGGAGGAAATATCAGGTGACATCCAAAAATGGAATAAAAAATTTGTAAAAGTACGAAACGAGGCGAAGTTATTTTTCTAAATATTTTCAAATTCAGAAATGTGGGAGTGTCATCAAGAGGAGAAAATTGTTGGAGATGTACCATTAAAAATTTTAAAGCTGCGTGTTATACTAGAGTAACTCGTAAATATAAAATCCATAACCATTCGCCTTTAGAAAGTGAGAGATTGGAGTGTATATGCTGTGTAATACAGTGAATTGAGAATCTGTAGACGATTTGTGAAAAACTGAATAAATTAAAGAAAAATGCAGGTAGCGATTTATTTTCCATCGAAATGCAAAGAGAAGTATAGAGGTGTGGAAAATCCAAAACAGAACCTCTAAATAATGGGGAATGTAACAGAAAGAGACTGACAACCCGTTTAGCCATGTTGAAAAAGTGAAATAAAGCACACTGTTGTATCGTAGCTTCCTTTCTAGTTTCCAAAGATGGTTGGGGGGATCGTCAAAATATAGTGGGTTGAAGGCACGGATTTAATATTAAAAATAAAAATCGGATCCAGCATAGCAGATTGAATCTTTAAAATGATGAAAATAAATTCGAAAAACGTCTAATGTGATTCAATAGCTGTTAAATATGCAATTTAAAACCAAAATAAAAAGAATAATTGTATTTTCATGAATAAAATATTGCGCTTGAGTCCAAGGTGCATTTTAAAAATAATACTGCCGGTCCTTTACCAGAATAGTACCACTTAATAATCTGCTCTTTTTGTTCCGTGAAATAAACTACCATTTCAAAAACAAAAAAATTTTGCGCGAAACACGGAAATACCAATACTCAGTACTTACGCTTCGATGGCTTGAATGAAAGCAAATAACTTGGAATCCTCTTGTGCTAGGGCGTGGCGTATGCTGCCGCCCGCTCTAGGGCCAAACTGGTAATTTGTTACATTTAAGCACGTATGTCGATGCTTACGACTGTCTTATTCTGATTCGATGAATAATATAGTATTTTCTCTATCTTACTTAGCAAATGTCCAGGTTCCGGTTTGGATTTTCCACACCTGTATATGCCGCTCGAAGAAAAGTGTTACCACTGCTTCCAAAATCTCTGTGCAAAGAGTTTTTATGGATGAATATTTTCCTACTGTACTAAATTTTGTATCCAATTATTTATTTATTCATGGTGAAAAAATGGATATGATGTTCCTATTGTTTTCTGCTTTTCACCCAATAAGGAGGAAGATACGTATAAAAAATTGAATTATTAAATCAAAAATATTTAAAATTCGTTCAGGTTAGTTCAGGTTAGTTTTAAATGGATCAAAAGATAATCTTCCTATATGCTCGAAAAGAAAAGTCTTTAACCAATGTGTCTTGCCTGTTCTCACGTATGGAGCTGAGACACTTACTTTGACAAAAAAGGACACTCTTAGAATACCCAATCACATCATAAGAAACCGAACAGGAGTAAGAGACGCGGTGAAATCTATCTTACATCTTAAATGGAACTGGGCAGGACATGTGGCTAGGATAACTCATGGACGGTGAACAAAGAGACTTGTGGAATGGAGACCAAGACTTGAGGCCTATAGAAGTAGAGGACGACCTTCTAGTTGGTGGACAGACGACCTAAAAAGAGTGGCTGGAAATTGGATACAAATGGCACAAAATAAAAAAAGATGACTGGAATTAAGGGAGGCTTTCATTCAGCAGTGGATAGGATAAACTTAATGATGATTCTTCCGGCTGTTAGTATTTTATGCACACAATCAATCGAAGTTGGTTGTAGAGTTCTTCTTGGTCCGGCTTTTTGGGGAAAAATTCAAAAACTTGGATTTTTTAGCCAGTATAAAAACAAATATTCTGAAGTAAGTGAATCTTTAGGATATTCTTTCGGCTTAACTTACTTCAATCCAAAAAACCTTGGAGACTGTTTGGCTTATATTTTTGAAAATTAATCCAAACATGATAATCTGCTAAAATATTACGATTAAATAGTTGACAATTACATTGAAGAGAATTCTCCCTTTCCTCCCACATTGTGGGCGGAAAATTCTGAAACAATATTTAAAACTACAAATGCATGCGAATCTTTCCATTCAAAAATGAGGTCAGAATTTTATCATTCCCATCCGAACTTGTACAATTTTTTAGAAGCTTTGAAAAGTGTTCTCGTCAGTGGAGCTGTATCGGACTGAGAGCAACATTTGTAGGAAACAATCTCGTAATATCACACCGTCGATTTCCGCCGCCAAGTTAGTTCAAATACAAGTTCTAAAAATGGTAAAATAGGACGAAGGGTGTCTGAGGATGAAACACCCGAACTTTTGGTGGTAAATTTAAGTTTGTAGTAAGGGACCTACCTTTGCAACATGGCATCCTTGGTGGGAACCGATTGCAGTCAGACTCGCTGCGCGACGGGTGCAGCCGATATTCTGAGATATCCAACTTTCCATGGAATCGAAATTAGGATACAAATCTCCATTTCCCTGAATAGTGGATGGCCTTAGAGAGGCGATATATCGTAATATCTCACCGTCGATTTCCGCCACCAAGTTACTTCAAATATAAGTTCCTAAAATGGTAAAGTACGACGAGGGGTACCTGGGAAAGGGGTCCGCCGGTGGTAAATTTAAGTTTGTAAATTGTAACAAGAGACCTACGTTTGCAACAATAACTGCTATATAAAATATAGATTCCAAAGTATGTTGGTAGAATATTAAAAACTTACCGACTTCGATGCCAGTCTGAAAAATATCACCAGTCAAACGACATCTATATAAATACAATAACCGGAGTTGATTGATAAATGTTGCTCTCGGTTCGATTCCGCTCCACCGATGAGACCATAAGGTATGGAAAGAGGACCAGAATTGTATTTGTTTATATATATTCTTTCCTTTCCTCTGCTTGAAAGGATAATACATATAAACAAATAATAGTAGAGTAGTCGTTAATATTTTGGGAATAATAAAAAAGGAAACTGTTTTAGCCGATGGGTGGGAGCTCACATTGCCGTGGTAGTTTTCCTCAATTCACGGACGACATGAACAGTGTTTTCGAAAAACAGGTTATGAAGTGCATCGTGCGCAAAGCATCACGAAAAATTATGCGAGATTCCACGAGAAAATAGCTTCTTCATGGCCAAATCTTCATTCAGTATATCATATACGCTGTTGTAACTAAGGTTCAGTGATGCCTCAATCTTACGGTATGTCTCATGACGATCTTACATTATCAGTTCACGGACAGCATTGATGTTGAGTGATCTTCACGCGGCTCGTCCTTGAGCGAACGACGGCCACATCATAATTGTAGTATCTCATTACATACTAATTCATCCATTTAGAAAAATGCTTACCTGCTTTAAGGTTTTGCACCCGATACTAGGCCAGTACGAATAACTAATAACACTAGTTTACAGTACATTTGTTGCCGAGGAAATTTTAGCTGTTGTTGACTACATATGATATGCTAATTTCAAATATATGAGTAGAATTTTTTTATCAGCTCTAGTTTCTGAGTTTCAGCTATGTAGGTATAAAACAGAAAAAAAACATGAATATTTACTAAGAAAAAATTTATTAAAAATCAAGTTAATTATTGAGTTCTAAAAAACTTCGTTTTAAAGCTCTTCTCTGATGTGTAGACTTAGGAAAATGACGTGTCAGAGACCAACATTAGTCAGACATCATATTCGTATCCCAGAAACCATGATAGCGCTCTTGCATGACGTGTAAGTCCTAATGTATACGCTCTCCCTGCTCTGCGCTCATATCTCCTGAATTTTCCTGAAACCTGTCTAGGTGACTATGGAGAAAGTGGAGTTTTATGCTCATATTACACTCCAAATTTTATAATTGTAACAGAAGGTCTTCTACAAGTTCAATATAATTTTCTGATTTTTTATTTGCGAGAAAATTCTGCATCACAGAGACGAAAGCTGTCCAAGCCCTTAGTTCTAACTCAGTCATAGAATTTCTAAACTGAGTATTTTTCGTAAGTTGAAAGGATAATTTTGTCACGAGCTACTAGTGAATTCTGGACTATATTTTGCTTTCCAGGCTTCATATTTTTTCTCAAGGGCCAGTTTCTTCTTACCCAATGTTCTTGTGTAGCTCTACTGTCCCAAAGACATATAAAACAGGCAAACAGTGTAACCACTTTGTTGACCGAGAAGAATGTTCACCATTTTTAAATTAACACAAATTTGCCACATATGGTCATTGTACAGTATTTTATTTAAGACTAGCGAGATGTTACAATATTCTTCCTTTAACTTTATACTGTGGGCAATAGGTACCCCAGCGTATTTATTTCCATTATGTAAAAGAATATATTTTAGGCTATGTTTTGAGCTGACAATGAATAAACGCCAGTCGTTTGGTTCGTATTGTTTCAAGACCATTTTTATCAACAAGTTTTTAATGTCTGAACAAAAGGTAATACCGTTTTCTTCGGAAAAATAACGCCGTAATTCTTTATCTCTTTCACGATAAAAAGTTATTTTATTATTTGAGGAAATGAATTTTTTTTTCTTTCAGTCTTGATCCAACAATTCTGAAGCTTGTTTAGAAAGATTTAAATGTCTTAGAAGATCATCTAAGCCATTTTGGGAAAAACATTTTGATATACCTTCAAAATCAGCATCATTTTGTGATGAGCTTGGTCCTTCCTTGTTTTGTCTAAGGGTTCAGATATATTTCTAGGCACTGAAAAGTCAGGTGAATGGTGCACTGGACGCTGAACACAACTAGTACTTGGGTACTGCCATTTAGCTCCATTTTTAGTGTTTAGACCGTTTACGTTCACGCTACAAAAGTAAGATGATTTTGAGGTTCTCGCCAAATAGTCGGTGTTCCAAATTTAAAGGCACTTCTTTTACCACTTTTCCATAATCTTAAATATTCCATACACGATTAACAAACACAATTAGAAGCCCAAGACTTTTCATTTTTATCTAAGAGCATCCCAAAATACTCAAAATAGGTATTTTTCACCAACTCTGATATAACTTTTCTACAATTGTTAAACACATATTCTCCGCATATATAGCAAAAATGATTTGGATTGTTTAAACAACGTCTCCTTGAACTACTCATGACGCAAAAACTTTAGATACTAATCTTAACACAGTAAAATATGCACGTTATCGATAAATAAATACGCATAAATGATAAAAATAAAAAAAAGTAACTCGAGCTGCACAAAAATTTTTGAGGTTAGATATGACAAAAACAGGTCATAAGTGAATATTATTAACCATAAAATTCACGGTGACAGACAAAAAATTAAATTTTGTAAACTAGTGTAATAATAATAAAATATGTAATATCTTACGTTAGAAAGAACTCAAATTTTCTAGATGTCTACATCTATTCAGGTCTCCTTGTGTGTGGGTGAAATAATAATTGTTCCTCTAACAACAAGAACAAAACTTTAAAGGCGAAGTTAACTTTTATCACAAAAAATCTACATTTTGCAACGTAAAACAAAAAGAACGGAGTTGATAACGAGATTAGATTAGATTTAAAAGAACGGGAGAAAATAGGTATTTCTCCTTGAACAACTTCTTCCGATGGGAAAAGAGAAACTGATAAAAAATATATGCCGGAAAACCCATATTTTAAATTAGTTAAAAATAAGTTTCTGCAGGAAGGGTTAATACTTGAGAATTTAAAATTTTGTCACTTTTGTAATTAAAATTTTCATTATTTAAAAGTTGTGTCCAAAATTTAAAATCCGTTGTCAGGTTGTCAGAGGACTCCACTACGTGGGTTTTAAGGAATATTTTTGTATCTGTATTTTAAATTAGAAATCTTATCTTCATAATTATTTATAGCTGCGAAAATATCACTTCTTAAAATAAAACAGATCATGGCGGTTAGATTTAAAGAAATAAAGAAATATTTTAAGAAGGAATAAAAGTCAATTTAAAATTAACCCATATAATCCATAAGTATTTACTGTTACACATGCATTGTTTGGAGTTTATTTCATGTAGAAAAAATGTAGTACTAAAAAGTGAATGATTCTGTGAAGATACTAGTCACTTTTGTTAATTATGGACCCAGCATTATATTCAACTCGTGACAAAGGATAGGTGTTTAAATTTAATTTCTTCATAACTCATTTAATGCTGCTACTATCGTTATTATACCAATAGTACTTTATTACTTAGGTTTCAGTATATTAAATGTAAATTTTTTGAAAACTATTTTCCTATAGGCTTTTATTTTTCAGCGTCCGTTATAAAGGACTATATGCTACCAGTCCTTTTAACTTTTTTTTTCTTTTTTAGGTTATCACTGGATCAGCTCATACAAGAGATAAGAAAAATATAGAATTCCGAGCCTGTAAATATTTTTTTTTCTTAGCACCGGAGGATGGGGAAGATACTGACGGATACAGATTTGAACGACGATAAGCATATGGCTGATTTGAACTGTTTGGGACCAAAAATGTTAAAAACTTCTTGTATTGTTGAGTCAATTGGACATGGAGAAATGAAAATATCAAAGAAAAAGCGGTCAGTGCTGTCATGCTCACATTGGGATTCCAGCGACGAAGAAGCTTTATCAAAGAATTTTCAAAGAAATGAAATTCATAACGCTGCTATAGAAGAGGCACCCTCACAGCATCCCCAGGCACGGAACCCAAGGGGGGCGGTGGGGGCGATCCCCCCCCCCCCCAAGAGTTTTGAGTTCAGGAAAATAGACCCGATTTTGCCTTTTATACTATAGTTTATTCAAGGACTAGAGAGAGTATTAAATAATTTTTTTTCCTTTGTTTCTTCGCAAACTAGCTGTGTTCTTTAGTCTGGTGTCTTTGGCAAAATCTGTTAAACACATATATTTTTCATAGGAATGGGTTAGAAATTTTATAATCAAAATACCGGTCTATAATAATGGACTATCTGAGTTGGATAACAATAGATATTTGGATGTGTGAAGTGTTAAAAAGGATTCTAATTCTTGTCATAGGCGTCGGAAGGAGGTTTATTTTATCACTAAGTATTTATGGCATAGAATATTATTTCGGTAATAAACTTAAAATAAAAAGTTTTTATAATATTATTTTATGATTTCATAATAATTCACATACATTAGAAAATATAAATAATTTTGACATATTTAACACAAATCACAACTGTATTTTTTTTAATTTTGGCATAGGAACCGTTTTAAGGACGTTCAGACTAAAACGTAGCCTTTTTCTCTCAAAAAATTCTAAGTTATAATTTAAATACTTACAAAATACCCATTCACAAAATACAAAAAGTTAAACATATATAAAAAAATAAAATCGTCCATATAACATTAAATTTTTTTTGGGGCTATCGGTCATTTTATTATTACTAATTAAAAATATTTTTAGGACATTTGACGTTTCAGTTTATTTATTTCTTAAACCATTTGCAGAATTACAATTAAACAATAAAAAGGGCTTCAAATGTAACTAATTTTTATATGTTACAAAAAATTTAAATAATAAATTGTGTTTGTGCTAGCTGTTGTTCACGGTTGGGGTCTGTTTCTCAAGATAAAAGGTATGTACAACTCCTTTTATTGCGGTTTTTATCTCTTTTTCCAACAAGGTTTTTCGTCTGCCTGTGATCGAATGTGCTTGGGAGTATTAACAATTCCAGTCGTTTTCTTCTCCTTCAGTATTCGGTACATAGTAGATTTTCCAACTCCTATCATGTTGGAACACATCTCAACAGAGCTTTTAACATTATTATCTAGATATTGATATTTTAATGCAACATAAACATTCATCGTAATAAGTTTTTCATTGAGGAAAAAATGTCCTGGTTTAACGATTTTGGATTAAATATAGATGTGAAAACCATATCTTTTGGGTATCTCACTAATCTCAAATAATATATAAAAACAAGTACACTAAGGGCACACTGTAAGGTGTAAGTTGCTCACTGACAGAAATCAAATTGAACTATCAGAAATTTTATTGTTGCAGTAAATTTATAATATTTAAATATAATTAAATATAATTAGATTTACAGCTGTCCTCAGTTACCTGAAACACTGGAGCAGGTACGTTGGAGATTTTGGTAACAGTTTTATTACTCTCTCTAGTTCTTGAATAGAGTATAGGAATGTGTATGCTTGCGATCGCCCCTCCCCTTCCCAAGAGCTTTAAGTACAGGAGAATAGAACCGATTCTGATTTTTATATTAAGATATATTTTAATTATGACAGTTTATTTTTCTTGCGATAGCCCCCCCTTCCCAAAAGCTTTAAGTTCAGGAAAAAAGACCAGATTTTGCCTCTTATACACTAGAGTGTGTATGCTGCTCGCATCCTCCCCCCCCCCCCCTATCGGCAATTTGTTTTTTCTTGTGATCGCCCCCCCACCTCTCCAAGAGTCTCAAATTCAGAAAAATAGATCCGACCCTGCCTTTTACACTAGAAATGGGAATGTTGCTGATGTCGACCCTCCCCAACCCGTCGATAACTCGCTTTCGCTTACCATACTGTACTTTTGTGATATCCCCCCCCCCCCCCAGAGAGAGAGGCTGGATCCGCCCGTGTCCCAGGCAGACAAAAAAATACACACAAGTGCAGTTTAGCTGGGCTAAAATTAAACCAATTTGTGACATGGTCACTGTCTGTAATAAAATTCTTCTGCCAGAAGCAGCCATTAACACATTAAAGGTAAACCTATAAGATTTGTATTTAAAAACTTGGCTCTTTGTTCAGATTTTGGATACCTTATATCTTTTGATAAATATACTGGCAAAGAACCAAATAAGTGTTTGGTACTGGTGGAGATACTGCAGTCTCTATTATTATTCAAGCAAAAAAAGCTCGTTACAAAGATCATAAAATATTTTTTGATAACTATTTGTCTTCAAGTTGTTTACTAAATTACCTATTTGAAGTGGGATATTGTGTAACAGGTAGAATTCAAAACACGAGAACAAGAAAATGTCCTCTTACTGACACAAAATCTATGGAAAAAAACTTAGAGGTGAATATGTCTACCAAACATATACGAATGACAAAATATTGTTCATCAGATTGAAAGATAACAAAATTGTTACTTGTATAACCAATCATGATACTCTGAAAATGACGTATTTCTCTTCCTCAATCAAATCCCGTTGCCAATTACAATAAGGGAATGGGAGTAGTACACAAAATAGACCAGGTGGTGCCTGCATATCGTACTAGAATGCGCCAAAAAAATGATGATGGCCAATTTTCGCTTACCCTTTAGACGTATCTATTTCTAATGAGTGGTTGTTGATGCGTATAATTTCTCCAAACGCACTTTGGGGTCTTTTAAGCTTCTGGAAAGCTATTGCATTAACCTTACTAAGGACCTTTAGCACCCCATCACTTTAGGGGAAAAAATTCAAACTTCCAGTGACCATCTAAGATCAGGAGCGGATCCAGCCTCTCTCTTTGGGGGGGGGGGGGGCGGTGATATCACAAAAGTACAGTATGGTAAGAAAAACAAGTTGTCAACGGGGGAGGGGGGGAGGAGTGCAAGCAGCATACTCATTCCTAATATAAAAGGCAGAATGGGTTCTATTTTCCTGAACTCAAAGCCTTTGGAAGGGGGAGGCGATCGCAAGCATACAGACTCCTATACTCTATTCAAGAACTAGAGATAGTAATAAAACTGTTACCAAAACCTCTTACGTACCTGCTCCAGTGCCGCAGGTAACTGAGAACTGCCGTAAATCTAATTATATTTCATTATATTTAAATATATTTTATAAATTTACTGCAACATAGAATTTCTGATAGTTTAATTTAATTTCTGTCAGTGAGCAAAGTACAACTTACAGTTTTTTCTTAGTGATTTGTCTTGTTTGCGCTTGTTTTTATATATTATTTGAGATTAGTGAGATACCCAAAAGATATGGCTTTCACCTTTATATTTATTCCAAAATCGTTAAACCAGGGCATTTTTTCCTCAACGAAAAACTTTTTACGATGAATGTTTATGATGCCTTAAGATATCAATATCTAGATAATAATGTTAAAAGCTCTGTTGAGATATATTCCAACATGACATTAGTTGGAAAATCTGCCATGTACCGAATACTGAAGGAGAAAAAACGACTGGAATTGTTAGTACTCCCAAGCCATATTCGATCACAGGCAAACGAAAAACCTCGTTGGAAGAAGAGATGAAAACTGCAATTAACATCTACAAAATTTTAACTAAAATCATTGAAGAACGCGATTTACCTGAAATTAAAAGAACTGATTTCTGGAAATTGCTCAGAGAACTAAATTTTTGCTGGGAAAAACCAAATAGAAAATCTGTTCTTATAAATCGTCCGGAAACTGTCCGTTGGAGACGTAAATATCTCTCTCAAGTAAAAGGTAGAGTTGCTAGAAATAACACAATTAATAAAATTAGTAATTTAACTAAACTTTTGAAAGATTTTTTTGAATAAAGTTACTGCGGAAAATTGGGAAAAATCCATATAATAAAAGAATAAAACAAAATGTGAGAACTCGATCTCATAATCGGTGAGATAGCGGAACCAATTATAATTAATTTTAGCGAAGATAGTTTCACTGAATTTGATTAGGAATTAGATACGTAATGTTTACTAGTGTAAACACAATTTATATTTAAATTTTTGTTTTTGTTGTATTTTATTGTTTAATGTTGTTTATAGGTTTTTTTATTTTTTTATATATTTTTATTTTAGTGTGTCCCACTCTTTAATTTTATATATATTTAATTCTAATTAGCCGTTTTTTATTATTTTATTGTTGTGTTTGTGTATTTTTCTTAAGCGTGTAGAATTAACATGTTTATCTTATTTTTTTGGGGCTATCGTATTTCCATATATAAAAGTAAATTAAATTAAGATATCAGTACAATAGAAATAAAAATAAGTAGGTTTAATTTTAATTTCAACATAAAAAAAGTAATTACATTTGAATCCCTTTTTAGTGTTTAATTGTAATTCTGCAGATGATTTAAGAAATATATAAACTGAAACGTCAGATACCCTAAAAATGTTTTTAATTAATAATTAAATGACTGATAGCCCCAAAAATATTTTATTATTAAATGGACGAATTTATTTTTTTATATATGTTTACCTTTTTGTATTTTTGACAATGGATATTTTGTAAGTATTTAAATTATAACTTAGAATTTTTTGAGAGAATAATCCTACGTTTTAGTCTATTATTATAGATCGGTATTTTTGATTATAAAATTTCTAACCCATTCCTATGAAAAATATATGTGTCTAACAAATTTTGCTAAAAACACCGGACTAAAGAACACAGGTACTTTGCGAAGAGAAAAAGGGTAAAAAATGATTACTACTCTCTCTAGCTCTTGAAAAAACTATAGTATAAGAGGAAAAATCGGGTCCATTTTCCTAAACTCAAAGCTCTTGGGGGGGCGATCGCCCCCACCGCCCCCCCCCCTTGGATTCGCGCCTGTCTAAGATATGGTGGTAAAATATCACACTAATAAAAGCCAATTGTAGAGGTAGATGTTCAATTCGTTTGATTCATATAAATAAATTTACAACGGGTTTAGTTGCACAATATCGATAAGAATATGAAATATATTCAGAAAACTGTTATCACTGGTGAACTTTCCAATAAAGGTCATGTAAACGAAAAAAATATTAAAAAACAACAAATTCGTCTGTTAATTAAGCAAATTAACAAACATATTTGTAAAAAAAATGTCGTTAATTTTTTAGTTATTTATGAAAACGGGCACAAAAAAGAACGAATTTTAAAAGCAAAACATAAGGATAGCAACACTCATAATTGAAAGTGTAGTATTTTTGGTATTTATACGTTAGCAGTTGCATGAAACTTTTTTAATGGCAATTAGAACTTAATATTTATTTCAAAATCTGTTTTCAGATATAAAGTTTTCGCTCAAGGGTGCTTTTATTACCTAAATAGGGTCAATTTTACTTATGTCTTTAAATACTGAGTGTACTTTTTCCAAATATTACTACCTCATTTTCAACTATTCTTTTAGAAATAGGCACAAATAGGAAGAATTAAAAAAAAACTAAAGGTTGACCTTTACAGTCAAAATTGCTTCGGCCAAATTGCTTTCCGCATTAAAAGTATTACAAGTAAAGTACAATTATTTTGAAAAGGTCATTTTCATTTTTATATTCGTTCAGTAAATATACCTGTTCAAACCATTTAAAGCTCATTTTGATTTTGTTTATTTTATACAAATAAACACAAATGAGTTTTTTTAAAAATAAAAATTAAGGGTTGTAACTGTTAGGGTTCAAATTGCATCAGATAGTTTTACGCTAAAAGTAACATACAATTTAATTATTTGTAAAATATCAGTCAGAAGCTGAAGCATACTGATTAACCTTTTTTGGGGGCAATTTTCCGTTCAAGGGTAGTTTAAGAAAATAATCTAGATGTGGTCAACTTTACGTTTGTATTCAATTAACGAATATCTTTTTCAAATTTAATTGGACTTTTTGTGATTTGTTTTATAAATAGATACAAGAAAAGGAGATTTATTAACGTAAAAAATTGGGGTTGCAACCCCTATGGTCGAAACTGCATCAGTTAGTTGCACATTAACATCAGCAGTAATACGCAATTAGTGTCATTGTAAAATTCCAGTTAGAACCTAATATATATATATATATATATATATATATATATATATATATATATATATATATATATATATATATATATATATATATATATATATATATATATATATATATATATATATATATATATATATATGTTGTTGCGTAGTGTTTCACGGATGGGAACATGTGATTCGGTATTAATCCGGGAATACATCCGTTCGTTGGTTTGGTTTCCTGTAGAAATTTGCAGACGTTTCGCCAAAATCCCATTTGGCATCTTTTGTGCTTGGTGGTTGACCACTAGTTGAAGGCTAGTTAATATCAATAGTTTATCACAAATATATATATATATATATATATATATATATATATATATATACAATAATATACTATAGTAAACTTTTTTACATAACACAATATCTATATACAACAAAAGTATAGTAATTAGAATATGAACTCACAAAATCTATCCATTAATCAATAAAATATTCAAACAATATGAAACCCAGTCGGGATTCTTATTTTCAACTCTATTCAAGATGGACATTCCGTGTATGTGTGTTGCCATATATATTATCTTTGCGATAAGAAACCAAATACATCTTGATCGGCATTACCATGCTATTTTTAATGCAATCAGCTTATTGCTATTTAGGTGCTTCTCCTGTTAATAGAGCGGCAGAGTTTTAAATCGTGGCTTTGGTGACCGGTATTAAATGAGCCACTGACAGAAATTATGGACTTTAGGTATAGATATTTTAATCTTCTACAACTTTTATACAAAATATTTTTTCTTACTTTTCTAGTAATGGAACTATTAAACTTTGTCACACTATTGGGTAACCTTGTATAATCTTCATTCCGAGACATGAAAGTAAGATGTTATATATACAGAAATTTGTGATAAAATACCTAAAATTTACAAAATCCATTATTTTTTTTTTAATTCATACTCTTTAAAAGCCTTAATTCTTTAAAATTGTATAACTTAATTTGTATATGTTTAATTATATTAAAAAGTTCCGATAGCTGCTTCCCATGGGCCAGTTATAACGTAATATGTTATAATATTTTAAAAAATTAATTAAAATCACGTATTTAGAATAAATAGTTAAATTACCAAAAGGGGACCAGTGTCATTTACTTGTGAAAATAAAAATACTCAATTTTATTTTAATTTTATAGTTATTTACCCCGAAAATAGTCTTCAAATTTCTCAAACTTCGCCCTTATTTGACTTTCTTTCAACCCTGTAAAGAAAATATAAGAAGTTTGCACAAGAGTGAACTTCTAAGCAGTTTTTATTTATTCTGTTGTGTTTCAAACACAGAGGAACTCTTTGTGCCTTTAAATTTCTTGTGAAGAAATTCTGATATAAAGTTTAAAAAAAAATTGAACCTACCTCAGAAAAAGCGCGTTTATCTGTCGTTGAAATTTAAAAGACAAGTTAAAATTCGGTTATTTTTATTCATGAAAATTTTCAAATTTTTAATGGTTCTTTATATATACCAGGGGCGCGAGCACCACCAATCCAGCTCGCCGTAGTTTATTTGGATTATATTGTAAAATTTACAATATAAGTGAAGAAACTGAATATTTTACCTGTGATTATCGGTATGACATTTATCCAAAGAACTTACAATAATTGACGTACATATTATTATTAATGAAATTAAACATAATTAAGTTTATTTCTACTTTCAATAATTTGCGGTTGTGGATTAAATTAACTAGTGAAAATTATCACCAACGATTTTAAATGCTTATCAGTTAATATAGATTGGTAAATATTTTTTTTATATTTCGTTCTGTAGACTGGTTTTCCACACAGATAAGTAGCACCGAAAACAAAAAAAAGTTATGAGCAAATTTATGCAACTGATCAAATTGGATAAGTGAAAAATTCCTATAAAATTCCAGCGATGATGATTTCAAATACCTACCTTTGAAACCATGGCTACACTGCAAATCAATCATTTCTATTTGAAGTTTTAGAACAAGGGTTTCTATATCCGCTTTAAAATGATTTTGAAATATCTTGATATCGTTTGCAACTTTATCAAAATCCGAAAAATCAGACTTATAAGGATGGTATCCCAACTCGACGAATCCAGTTTCAATAATTTTTTGATATGTGGGCCACGAATGCGAAAAAAAAGGGGGTGAAATCTGCTCCAAAGTTCACTCTCGAAAATGAATTTTCCAATATATATATATATATATATATATATATATATATATATATATATATATGGCAAGTTTTTATAACTTAATGTAGCTTCTCGCATCCCAGACGCCATCTTTTCCTATTGTTTCAGTCTCCTTCGTGGAGTTCTCTACTTTCTATTTCAGTGACCTTCCTCGTTTATTTCTACTGGCGTCCAGTTCCAAACCTTTAACGGTGTTCTTTCTTCGCTCATTCGTTGCAGGTGACTATACCATTTTAACCACTTTTCAGTTATATCGTCCATTATCGCATTTTTTACTTCCATTCTTTTTCTGATGGATTTCTTACATGATCATGTGAAGTTAAACCGAAACATCTTCTCCAGTATATCATTTCGGTTAAGAGAAATTTTTGTAACATATTTTTATCTGTGACTCACTTTTCTGACCCAGAGGTCAGTATTGGCTTAATCATACCCTGATATATCCTTCTTTTTGTTTTCTTTGTTAGGTTCTTGCTCCACAAGATTCAATGTAGTCTTTTAATCATTTTTTTTCCTTTTCCTATGTTCCTTAGTATATCTTTATTATCTTTTCTGTCTTCATCTATTGTAACTCCTAGGTAGTCGTATTGTCTAACGTTTTTTATTGTTTCGCATTCTGCTTCGATGTCTTGTCCTGTGCTTCCTATAGTCATGTATTGTGTCTTTTGTATGGTTATCTTTAAACCCCATTTAGTGAGTTTATTTATCATGTAAGTCATGTCTTCCTATTCTTTCGCAAGAACTACCTGATCATCTGCAAAAATGATTGTATACAAGTAAGTGTGCTCTATCCTTATTTCCATGGGGCTATATTTTCTTGTACACGGTTTTAAGGCGCTACAGAGATAAATTTTAAACAGGGTTGGACAAAAGCAGGAGGTCTGTTTAACTACTTTTGTTTGTGAGAAAGCCTCAGAAGTTTGATTACCGCTTGGTTTTTTCTATACACTATTTATGCCTGCTTCTTTTATTGCGATCCATAATTTCTGCAAAGGTTGGAGTTAAATCCCTTACGAAGATCTATGGAAGTAGCGTGAAGCTCCATTCCTCTTGCTAGTTTCTTTTCTGCCAGTTGTTTTGTTTATTGTAAATATATTGTCCACGCAGGATAGCCCAGGTCTAAATCTACTTTGTTCTTCCATTTTCGTGGTTTTCTTTTCTATTCGGACTGTTAGGACTCTTTCGTGAAGCTTTCCAATGTACGATGTAATATTAATACCCCGATAATTACTGCAGTCGCTCTTGTTTCCCTTTTTATAAATGGAATTTATGTAAGAGCTTCTCCAAACTCAGAAATATTTCCTCTTCCAGACACTTGTTAAAAATTACACAATCCAGCTCATACGTTCTTATGGTGGGGTGCTTAATTAACTCGATAGGTAAATCTCCTGGTCCTGGTGCTTTATTATTCTTCATTTTTTGTAATGTTGTTTTTATTTCTTCTAATTTAATGCTATCTACTTCGTTAACTCCTGTTCCGTCTATATCTATTTACGTGTCTAAATACTCTCCACGTTGTTCTTCCAGTAGTTTATCATAGTAGTCTTTCTAAGGTTCTATCTTTATGGGATTTATTTTTCTTCTTTCGTTTATGTTTCTTTTAAGACTGTTTATAGTTCGCCAAGCTCCTTTAAACCTAGATCCTCCCACCATTGATCTAATTTCAGCACATTTGGTTTCCCATATTTTGTTTTTAATTTATAATAATATTGTTGTCTAATAATTATTTGTAAGTTTTAGAAGTCAACACACAATTTTAGTAAAATTTTTTATTTTCCCACTTGAAAACTTGCGATTTCCAGTAACTTGCATTAGTGACATCATTGTTTGTCTCAAAATAACGAATAATATCTCCGAAATTATCTTACAGTACCTTGTCTCTTATCCCAATCCATCCTAATATTAAACTTTGGAAGTGTCCATGTTTATCGCTTTACTGCTGGTCTTGCCTTCTGCGTGCCTTCAGATAAGTTACGATCCTTAAATCAATGAAGTCAGATTAAGAAGCCGAAATAGGTTTCTGTTATGCCATATGGTCGGAAAAAAAACAATAAGCAAAGGAAAAAATATTTGTTCTTCATAATGAAAACAAACGCACGATTGCTATATTGATTATCTACGGAAAAAAAACAATGAAGGACTATATAATAATAAAAATATTAATAATAATGTTTATTTCAAAAAGTGTAACATGTGTACACGATGATTTATTGTTCTCGTATAACCATTTCATGGAAATTTGCTTTTGTAAACGAAGTAGATTTATTATGCAATATTTGGTAAACTAATACAGATTTGGAATTTATGAAAAATTTGTATCTATTTAGGGTAAATATTTAATAACTATTGGAGCATGGCAATTAAGTCTAATTTTGTATTACTAATAAAATAATTTTTGCATTTTAGAAGAAATCATGACGTTTCAAGTTTAAGACAAAACAGAATATTTATTGAAATATTTTATGAGGGAGAACGATATCACAAGAGCAAGAAAAATATTGAAATTACCCCGAACAAGTCAATGTTAGGGGGGGGGGAGTCGTGAATTCAACGTTCCTAATGTAGCAGACAGGCGAGTCTATTTTTTTTTAAATTTCGGAGCATTTGGGAGGGGGCTCATTTATTTTGTAGTCCAGTCAAAATAGACAAAAAAAATGGTAACTTCGCAAAAATTGGCATAGAACTGAAAACTAATATAGGTCTTAAATACACACTGATATATCAAAAATCCCCATTGATCTTAGTAAATTTTATTTTAGGTCAAAGGTCAAACAAATATAGGTTTTTCCTATTTTTCTCATAAACTATAAGTCTGTTGTAAATCCTGCACTTCTCTACAAAAATTGTTCCTAAACTTTTTTTCCTACGAATCACCATTCTTGAGATACCACCAGTGTTTTTCAAACTTTTTGAATACATGGCCCCTTTCCAGGTTAAAAAAGTCTGGCGACCCCCTTGGGCCATAGAAAGACAAGAAATTAGTAATATAGTTATAAAAAGACTACATTTATGACTTTCTTTATTTAGGTACTCAAGATGGTAACACGTGGTGGATTCAGCACCAGGAACGAAACTGGCTCTTACAGCTTCTGCTGGGATGTCAGTACCATCTTGGAAGAGATGGAAAGGAGACGAACGGGACATATAGAGGCAGAGAAACGAAAATCACCGAAATATCGACGACACAGTGACGAAACATCGGTAAAAAATCGACGAAAAGAGAAAGAATGAAAGAGAAAAGAGGGGAAGGAAAGAGAAAAGAGGCCCTAGTTGACATGTGGCCTCATATCTGACTGCCAAGTTCTTTCGCATTTGTGGGAAAACAGCCGGAAAATAATTTTCAAACTATAACTGCTCACGAAAAAAAACTTGCTTTAGGATTAAACCGGCAAAAAGCCATTCGAGCAATGCACGTACACTTGCACATGAGACATCCTCGAAAAAAAAGGATGATATCTATCGGCTAATCTCTTATAAAGGATAAACGGCCCAGAAAAAATGAAACCACAACTGCCAACCTAACTGTGGCTTTAAATACTCTTATAAGTCGCTAATTTGCAATTGGCAACACTGCCTGTTGGTACGATATCTCAGGGTGAGTCCACACGATAAGAAAAATTTGACCGTAGGCGTATTACGCGCTTTTGTGTAAAAAATGTATGGTCCACACGGGACTTTCCGTTACGCGATCGTAAGGGGTAAGGTTTTTTTTGTCTTAACCTAACTTTTATCAGGATTTTAGTTTATATGTTATCTAAAAATGAAACAAAATAAAATATTAATTGCCGTAGTATTTTAATCTAGAAAAAAAGTTACAAAATGTAAGGAGAATATTGATATATTCTTTAAAAAAAAAGTAGAATTATAGCGAAGTGATTTTAGCCTTACGTAAACTTGAAATAAAAGGTGTTTTTTATAGAGGTATAGAACTTTTAAATGGAATAAAACAAAGATGAATTTTTTTAAATTGACATGAAATTTACTTTATTCGAAAGATAACCTTCTGGCATTATAATTTAAATATGACTTCTGGCATATGACCGCCACGGCTGGCTCGGACGTAGTCTAATCTGGAGGTCCAATTTTCGATGACTTTTTCCAACATTTGTAGCCGTATATCCGCAATAACGCGGGGAATGTTGTCCTTCAAGTGATCAATCGTTTCGGGCTTATCGGCGTAGACTAGCGACTTCACATATCTCCACAGAAAATAGTCTAGCGACGTTAAGTCGCACGATTTTGGAGGCCAATTCATGGGTCCGAAACGTGAAACTATGCGGTTACCAAACGTTTCCTTCAATAAATCAATTGTGGCACGAGCTGTGTGACATGTTGCGCCGTCTTATTGAAACCACAGCTCCTGCACATCATGTTTGTTCAATTGATGAACGAAAAAGTCAGTAATCATGGCTCTATAGCGGTCACCATTGACTGTAACGTTCTGACCAGCATCGTTTTTAAAGAAGTACGGACCAATGATTCCACCAGCCCATAAAGCACACCAAACGGTCAGTTTTTCTGGATGTAACGGTGTCTCAACATACACTTGAGGATTATCATCACTCCAAATACGGCAGTTTTGTTTATTGACGTATCCATTCAAACAAAAGTGAGCTTCATCGCTAAACAAAATTCGCTTATGAAAATCTTGTTTTGGGCCCATTCACCGAATCTACGACTTGCTAGGTGATCGTGTGGCTTCAATTCTTGCACGAGTTGGATTTTGCAAGCACGCAAACCAAGATCTTTCCGCAAAATCTTCCATAAAGTGAATGGACACATATCCAATTCCTGTGCACGATAGCGGATAGACTGATTCGGGTCTTCCTCTACGCTACGCTCTACAGAAGCAATGACTTCTTCTGTACGCACTGTACGACGTCTCTGTGGATGCGTATTATCATTTAGAGTAAACGTGGTGCGAAAACGTTCCATAGTTAATCGAATTAATTGCTCTGATGGACGATTATGTTGACCGTAAAATGGACGTAGTGCGCGATACGTATTTCGAACAGAACCATGATTTTCAAAATAAATTTGCACAATTTGAAAGCGTTGTTTAGGCGTCAGTCTATTCATGTTGAAATGCCAAACCAAACTAAACATAAATCACTTGACAGCTGACAAAATGGCCGCCAGTTAAAAAAGTGTTGCCAACTTAAAGTTACCTCTATAAAAAACACCCTTTATATAGACTGTTGAAAATATTTAAATGTAAAAAATTGTGCTATTACCAATTAAAAATGTACAGGGACCTAAGGTTTGTGTTGTAAAGTAGAGAAATTAAATAAATGATTAAATGACTAGATGCTTTTGTTTCTTGTGTTTTGTTTGACACCAAGGCTAAAACCAAAATAAAATGCCATTTATAAGTAATTATTCTTAAGGTAACTGTCAAGATATTGACTTAAAAAAATACATTAAATAAAAGATAACCTCAAAGACTCGGATCTCTTGTCTCTTTTTATTAATGCTTGGGCTTGTTACGAGCAATTTAGACAAATAAGATTTTTCTTTTGATAAATTTTAACTAAAAGTAGGGCTAAATGCGACAAAAATCTATATTGGAGGCGATTTAAATAAACAAAAATTTAACAAGCAAAATAATCATGTAACATAATATTCGCCTATTTTCACATCAATTACTCTGTATAATTCTTCTTTATGTATAAAAAATTTATTTCTAAATGTAAATGTATTTTTCCTCTCAATATATATTATTATTTTTATTAAACTGAAAATTAAATTATTCAAATCAATATTTGTACTATTATGCCTGTAATTGTACAATTACATTTAGTAATTGATTTATCGTGTAAAATAAATATGTACATTTACTCATTGTTTTATGTGAATTCATTTTATATGTAATAAATAAATTAATTATAATTTTAAATTAATAGGTGTTTCGGTTAGTAATGTTGGTTTTTCGCAAAGTTTGAGCATTTGTTTCTATAAAAAAAATGAATTGGCTATTGTTAGCTATGACTTTTTTCCTATCTTTCTGTCTAAGAATGGATACCACGCCGTTCCGTCAAGAATTTATCAAGACAAAAAGTGAGAGAGAGAGAGAGATAATTTTAATTAATGACGCATCGACAACGAGGTCATTTAGCGTCACTTCTTTGATTAAGGTCACTGATTGGAAAATTAAACTATCAAATCATGGATGCCTAATACGTGCTAACTCTTATATTCTATCAAATAGTTGTGTTTCTTTTAAGAAATCGATTACTTTAATTATGTTGACTGGATTAATGGACAAAGAATGATTAATAGACTCAGTAGGTATGTTATATCTATGAAGAGTCATAGAATATTCCTCACATTCTGTAAATATGTGCTTGCTCGTCAGTGTTGTGTTACAGTGAGGACATTCTGGGGGGTCATCTCCCTGCAGTAGATACGAATGAGTAAGCTTGGTATGTCCTATGAGGAGGCGGCAAGACAAAAAGTGACCGTAAAATTAGTCTATTTCGTGAATCTTGTATTTGAAACCAAAATGTGTGCTAACTGAAAGTTTTTGATAAGATAATGCCCTAAGAAATGTTTCAAGATGAGAATCTGTTTCAATTTTAAAAAATTAAATATCAAAGTTGATGAATTGGAGTTGTATAATGTGTTTCAATGAAAGAAGATAAACAAGTTTACCTTTTCTCATTTTAAAGGTTAGGTCACGTAGAATACCAATACCAGACTAGAAATTTTTCTACATACTGTGTCAATCTCCAAATGAGTAAAATAATCTTTATAACATTGAGATTCGCAACTCCCAGTTTACAGAAAATCTGTTTTAAACATGGCGATCTAAATTAAACTCTCGTCTAATCTTATAGTGTCACTGCTAAAAATGCAGTAAACTCAGACAATAGAAAGGAGATGATTAGACTTTCTGTTTTCTTCGTAAAGTAAATAATATTTTCTCAACGATTGGTAAATAAAGGGCGCGAGACCGACGCGCATCATAGGAGTAAACCGCTGCAGGCATATTAGTTTTCTGTTTATATACCAGACAAACCGTTTATAAGATAAACATACACTGCTTAGTCATATAATTTTTAGTGGAAGTTTCATGTTTGTTCTGTTAAAAAAGCGTTTTGGTAAATCCCAAAACTTTAAGTTTTTCTCCATTGTACTTATTTCAACCATGTTTATCCCTACCAAAAAAAATATTTAATTTAAACAGGAAAACGAAATTCAATTTGTCAATTATTGCAGAAAATAAGCCACTACAATTACATGTCGTAGAGAGGATATATATATATATATATATATATATATATATATATATATATATATATATATATATATATATATATATATAAAGTTCTTGTCCGTGTAATATAAAAACAGAAATAAAATAAAATCTTTGGCATAGCGGATGTGAAATGTGTCAATCTGTACTATTCTCGTGTTAAAAAGTGCGGAGCAGTATGGAAAGACTCCGGGTCCGACAGATGGCGACAGCGCTGTTTCGTCCTAATATGGGACTATTCAGGCCACCGCAGTCGGTACAAACCATCAACTCGCCTCTGTATCCCATAAAGCTGAATTTAAGATTAAAAACAGCAAATAGGACGACAAAGGCAACATCTCGATGGTTCACTCCATAACACAAGAACCACACAGATTGACAAAATTTGTAAAAACTAAAAAAAATAAAAATAGAAATCTGTAAAATCGAATACACAAAACCCGCTGCCCAAAGGATAGGGGTCGCATTATTCGGTACAAAGCAACTTGGCTTGCTGCTAGATTGGCAACGAAAGCCACGTGTCGCACCAAACGATATATATACATATATATATATATATATATATATATATATATATATATATACATATATATATATATATATATATATATATATATATATATATATATATATATATATATATATATATATATATAGATATATATATATATATGCGTATATATATCATCAGGGTACCGACATGCACCTGGCTGTGCAAAGAACAGATCGGAAGGAAGAATGCAAATACTGGACTCTAACTAACTCTCTCTAATACGGAAAGGATATGGTGGGAACGAAGTTTGCATTTACTGTTCGTATTTAACTTCATTCATAGACGGAGCTGCATATAGTTGTACGTTTGCTAAATGTGATTTCAGCACTACAACGGCATAATGTAGATATATCTACTGCTATGGCATCTCACACGGAGGAATCCGTGAAAGCCGCATAAACATATATACGCCATTCGGCAGGAGGTCGGCGAAGCCGTGTTCAGTATTTGCATTCTTCCATACGATCTGTCCTTTGCACAGCCAGGTGCATGTCGGTACCCTGATGAGTCTAGTAGAGACGAAACATGTACCTCTGCCGTATCACTGTGGCGGAAAGAGTAAGTTTTGACTTTCTTCTCGGTATGGTGGTAGAGGTAAGCCACCATCTCGATGGTGGTGGAATAGGATAAATTGCATTCTTTAGCAATTTGTTCAAACTGTGCAACCTCTAACACGGAAAGGATATGGTGGGAACGAAGTTTGCATTTACTGTTCGTATTCAACTTCATTCATAGACGGAGCTGCATATTGTTGTACGTTTGCTGAATGTGATTTCAGCACTGCAACGGCATAATGTGGATATATCCACTGCTATTGCATCTCACACGGAGGAATCCGTGAAAGCCGCATAAACATATATATATATATATATATATATATATATATATATATATATATATATATATATATATTCTTTGGCATATTTTCTTGGACTCAGTTTCTTATATTCTTAAAACTTTTTTTTTGTGTTCTTGATCCTTTTTTTGATAAATTACAGACACATGTGTATTTTTTACTATTTTTTACATTACCTGATTTACATTTTTTTACATTTCGGTTCATAGACCTTCATCAGCAAGGCAAAGTATTTTTTGGAGATAGCAGGTGTCACAAAACGTTCACTTTATGTAATAACATTTGTTTCTTGCTGTCTATTTTTCGATCTACCATTATGCAGTTCGTTTGTACACAGTTCCAGCCATAATAATAATTATATGATTTTAGTATAGAGAGGGAACCAGAATAAAATTGCAGAGAATATACTATCTGTCCCTTTTCTTAACACGAAAAAAAAACTTTTCAAAAACCAAAACTAATTAATAGAATAAACAGGACTTTTTTTAAAGCTGCACACTCGAAATAAGCAAATCAAAAAATTTCTTTATTACAATATGTCAATTCGAATAAAATAGTGTTCGAGACTTTGTTGATTACCCAATATTAAAAAATAGTTCGAAGAAAAGCGTAAAAGAAAAAAGAGGATTATGTCACTGATTATAGCTCATCACCTAACAAAAGTCAATTATTCTAATCTGTATTGCACTTTAGTCTTAGTTTGTAGAAAATAAAACACGCTGTACAGTTCTAGAGACTTAAAACCATTAAAATTACAACAAAGAGTGAAAAATAATTTTTGATAACTCATGGTAGATAAACTTGAAAAACATCAAAGAAAGAGAATTTGTAACCAGAACGTTTAGTTTTATTTTCTTAATTTTTTGCTGCTCATTAAATGCCTTGTTTCCCCTTTTAATAAAAATACCACTAATTTATAATGCAGCTTATTTTTATTATTAAATTAAAAAAAAAATATTTCCTAAAATAACTCTTCAATATTAATTTTTGTAATTTTTTATTAGAAGTAAACAGTTTGCTTAAAAAGTTGATGCTGGTAGCCGTTACTATGTGGTAGTTAATCATCTTCGAGAAATGTTTAAAAAGGAACTACTATGCTTTATACCACTAAATTTATTAAGAAAACAGTGACTGCAGTTTCAACTCACAGAGTCATTTTCAAACTGAATTACAAAGGTAAACTAAGTATTCAATACACAAACATGAGAAAATTTAACAATAAATAAAAACTACTACATTATTACAAAGGGGAGGTACTAAATTTTGGGAACTAATTATTATTTGACAACAACAAATAACGAGGAAAACCCAGGTTCTGTCTGGTCATTAAGCAAATTTATATTTTTATTTTTACTATGTTTATATATTTGTAAAGATTCAAGAATATTTAACTTTTGGCCCTTTGTTGAATAATGTAATATGTCAGTGTTGTTTAAATCAGGAAACTGTGGCTGTGTTCCAAGCAATGGTTGACAAAGCTCGAATCTGTTTTTTGTAGTCTATATGATGGATGGTGTTCTGAAAAGCGAGTTTTAAAGCTTCTACCACTTTGTTCAATATACAAGCTATCACACTCTGAACATTTTAACTTATAAACTCCTGAATTATCAAATTTATTAATTTTATCTTTAGCATTGTAACCGATAGTGGACAGATTGTGTTGAGATTTAAAGGCTACTTTTATGTTATCTTTGGAAAGAGTATTAGCTATGTTTTCTGATAGGGTACCACAATATGACAAAGATATGTAAGATGAACTATCTTTATCATTTTTTATTTTGGGATATAATGAATTAAAAGCTAGTTGTTTTTGTTTTTTAGTTATTAATTCCTTTATGGTTTGTTGGGAGAAATTGTTTGATATTGCAATCCTTTCAATGATATTTAGTTCCTCTTGAAGATCTTCTTCAGAGAGAATGCTCTATGTATCATTGAATTGTATGCAGCCATTTTGTGTTGTTTACAGATAATACTATATCTAATGACTCTTTTCACCCCTTACAACACAAAATGGCTGCATACAATTCAATGATACATAGAGCATTCTCTCTGAAGAAGATCTTCAAGAGGAACTAAATATCATTGAAAGGATTGCAATATCAAACAATTTCTCCCAACAAACCATAAAGGAATTGATAACTAAAAAACAAAAACAACTAGCTTCTAATTCAATATATCCCAAAATAAAAAATGATAAAGATAGTTCATCTTACATATCTTTGTCATATTGTGGTACCCTATCAGAAAACATAGCTAAGACTCTTTCCAAAGATAACATAAAAGTAGCCTTTAAATCTCAACACAATCTGTCCACTATCCGTTACAATGCTAAAGATAAAATTAATAAATTTGATAAATCGGGGGTTTATAAGTTAAAATGTTCAGAGTGTGATAGCTTGTATATTGGACAAAGTGGTAGAAGCTTTAAAACTCGTTTTTCAAAACAGCACCCATCATATAGACTACAAAAAACAGACTCGAGCTTTGTCAACCATTGCTTGGAACACAGCCACAGTTTTCCTAATTTAGGCAACACTGACATATTACACTATTCAACAAAGGGCCAAAAGTTAAATATTCTTGCATCTTTAGAAATATATAAACATAGTAAAAATAAAAATGTAAATTTGCTTAATGACCAGACAGAACTTGGGTTTTCCCCGTTATTTGTTGTCGCCAAATAATAATTAGTTCCCAAAATTTAGTACCTCTGCTTTGTAATAATGTAATTTCTCAGGTAGTTTTTATTTCTTGTTAAATTTCCTCATGTTTCTGTATTGAATACTTAGTCTACCTTTGTAATTCAGTTTGAAAATGACTCTATGAGTTGAAACTGCAGTCACTGTTTTCTTAATAAATTTAGTGGTATAAAACATAGTAGTTCCTTTTTAAACATTTCCCGAAGTTTTCTTAAAATACACTACTGTCCACTTTCCCAAAAAATTGTTTGTTGCGAGTTATTTCTTCTTCCGTAAATAAATGTTTGATATAAATCCCGATAACTATACATTTGACTAAGCACTTAGTATATAACTTATTAATTCATGCGATCATATATTTATATAGGCGACTAAATTATAAATTTTGTAAACATACAATAAAGGATAAAATTAACAGTGTAGATATGCGAAAAATAAATGAATATAACGAAAGACGTAGTAAACCATACTACAGTAGATATTTTAGATCATCAGAGAAATCAGGAACGGACTTGCAGCCACACTGGTTGAGCCAAATTTTTGACAGGTGTCATTTCAAAGAGCTGAAAACTGCTTTTTCAAAATACTTTGGTCATTCCTCTTTAAAAAATATACTCTTAAGTTATTTTGATAAAATGACGTTTTTCGAGATAAATCGGTCTTATGCGAAAAACACAAAAGTTACTAATGCTAAACACAAACAGGTAAAAATAAAATACACAGAGTATGCTAATATGTTTAATTTATGGGGAAGAGCTGTCTCACTCTCCAAAGGCAAGAAAACGCTGAAAGGTTTTCAGCTCAAACATTGTCGAGTCCAGAAACCTTTGAAAGGGTTGATCGGAGCTCAATTAATTTCTCGCTAGAAGTTCTCTAGTATTTACTGGTGTTCAATAAATTAGTTCTTTTTTATGTCCCCAGAAGTTAAAGTCTAAGGGATTTAGGTTTGCAGACCTTGGTGGCCATAAAACAGACCCACCTCGACCTATCCGTCGAGGGCCAAAAACGCTGGTTGTCTTGGCGTAATATACAATTAAAACAAAGTGAAGCACCATCATGCATGTACCACATTTACATTCTTGTGTCAAGAGGTACATTTTCCAATAAATTATATCTACAGCTATCAATAAGTAGGCTTTCAAATATTTGGTTGCTTAATCTGACTCGGTGCGGGAGGAGGGGGTCACCGCCTGAAAATCAGACTTTTTAGCATTATTATTTTATGTTTTAATTGAAATTACTAATAGTTCCATCTTTTTGTAAAAGATTGCTTTATTAGTAGAGCCACTCCTCCTCCTTATATTTCTATCATACATGCAGATTTCGTAATTCCTAATTTTAACCATATAATTTTCAGCGTTCTTCGTCTCAGTTATTATGATTGTATCAATTTTTTGTATACTCAAAAAATATAATAATTCTTCTATTTTAGTTATCAAACAGAAAATAACTATATATCATAACAGTTACCATTTATAAGCGGTCGGAATCGATCATACAAAAAGTTATTTTTATTCGAGCTCTTTAACCTCTCGACCACTGATGACTTTAATAAAATTTTTATAAAAAAAAATGAACCAACTTCTAAAAGTGCGCTAAAAAATGAAAAATAAGTATAAATTTTTATATGAAATTGAAATTTTTAAAGTCGGCGCCAAACTATTTCTAAATGAAATAAATAAGTACTAATATATACAAATTATGGTAAGAAAGCAATTACAAATGAAGTATTTTTAATCTGTTTATAAGAATCACATTTTTTCAGGTATTAGTTTGGTATCGACTTCAAAAATTTCATTTAGATATTTATAGTTATTTTTCAATTTTTAATGCAATTTTAGATGTCTGTCATAGTAAATCTGTTATTTCAAATTTCAAATTAATTTTTAGTAAAATTCGTAATATAAGCCCCAAAGCCTTCCAATATCGATATTTAAAGAACTTGAAACGTAAATTTTTTAGCCCGATATATTTTATAATGCATATGGAGTTTGTATACGCCCCAAGAACCCTGCAATATCAATTTTAGACAAAATCGGAAAATGTAATATTTTCAGTCTCTCATATTGTATCTTGTCAACCTAATAGTTGTAAAAAATTAACTTAATCTTCGTAATACACGACCCCAAAAACCCCCTAATACCAAATTTGAAAAAATTCGCATAATATAAAATTTTCACGATATTGAATTTAAAAAAAAATTAATTTCTTAATCTTAATCTAATCTAAATCTAAATCCTTCAATGACCCTTAGTACCAATTTTAGAGGAAATCTGGGAATTTACAATTTTTAGACCTTTATATTGCATCTGATATATTAGATTTTCTTAAAATAATTTTATATTCGCTGTTTACATCTTCAAAAACAATTCAATCCTACCTTTGGACAAAATAAAAAAATGTAAAATTTTTAGTCCGCTAATATGATGAATATTAAATCCTGAAAAAATACTTTTAAACTCATAATTTATATCTTCATGAACCTCCTATACCTGTTTTGGAGAAAATCGAAAAATGTAAAATTTTTAGGATTGAATTCGTCAGATTAAATTTTTAAAAAAATATTTTAAATTCGTAATTAACACTAACAAAAATCCCCCAGTATTGATTTTAGACAAAATCGAGAGATCTAGAATCTTTAATCCGCCATCTTGAATCCACCATATTTAATTTTTTTTAAATAATATCACATTCGTAATGTGAGATCTCATAAACTCCCCCATTTCAATTTTCAAAAAATCGGACAAAATTAATTTTTTATCCACCATATTGGATACGCCATTAAAAATAATTTTGAGATTCGTTATGTGCGACCCTGGAAACCAACGCCATACCAATTTTGGAGAAAATCGGACAAAATTAATATTTTCGTCCGCCTTATTGGATCCGCCATATTGAATTTTTTAAAAATAATTTTAGATTCGTTATGTGCGACCTCGAAAACTCATCTGTACCAATTTTAGAGAAAATCGGACAAAATTGATTTTTTGTCCGCCATATTGGATACGCCATCTTGATTTTTTTAAAATAGTTTGTTTCATTATGTGCGATCCCGAAAACTCCCCCACACCAATTTTTTTAGAAAATCGTAAAAAATTAAATTTTTTTGTCCGACATATTAAATCGGCCATAATGAATATTTTAAAAATAATTTCATATCCGTTGTGTACGACCCCGAAAATTCTCCCATACCAAATTTGGGGAAAAGCGAACAAAATTAATATTTTTGGCCGCCATATGGTCAGCACCATGTTGGATTTTACGGCATCAATTTCATCCAAAAAAATATGGGACCACCGCAGCAACTTCCTGAACATAACGTAAAAAATTTCATTCAAATCGGTGCAGCCGTTCCGGAGTAATTAGTGTACATACATAAAAAAAATACATAGTCGACGAATTGAGCACCTCCTTCTTTTAGAAGTCGGTTAAAAACATGCTGGTTTATTTTATATTTAAGGTGCGCCTGGCAGTTTGGCAGTACGCGTACGCGACGCGTAGCCCCATTCCTTTAGATAGAGCTATATGTTTACATTTCTCTCATACTAACAGCTTTCAGCTAATTTGCCATATACCAGTTTAATTGTTCTTAGGACAATTATAGGAAGAGGGTTATTGTGATGAGGACGTTCAACCGTTATTCCTTTGCTTTTTGTATCAAAAGTTGATTTTCTGATATTTTTGTAAGCATTCTTATTAAGAAGATTATTTTCGTAGAACAAGTAGCCATCTGTATTATACTGCATCACAAAGTAAATTGATGGAATGTTCAACGAATCTTCACGAGTTTCAACTTTATGTACACAAGTTACTATATTTTTAACTACTAAATTTACATGAAGCTATCACTATTAGAAGAGATTGAATCACAAATCAAATATAAAAATATATTTAAAAGTACCTAATGCAGCACTTTTCTATTTGCACCTGTCCTGCCGCACTCGCTTTTAATTACTATATCTCCGGTAATAATTCGAATTTGGACATGGGGAAACTTTTAAAATATTTTTAAAAGAATAAATAATAAATTTAGATAGAAAATTAGAGACGAAAAAATTAATAAAATAATTTGGCACCCCCTTGTATATCTTAAACAATTTTAAAATTTACCCGCCTTAGCTGACTTTAAGTAATGAATGCGAATGCTTTGCGAAGTATTGTGGTTCTTATCTTTCTAAACTTTTGAAGAGTTTCTACGAACAACAGCAATTTGTACCGTTTTGGTTAACAAATAACTTTCTGATGGGTCGGTCTTTTTAATTGATTTTATCCTAACAACATTTCAGAGTTTGAAAACTCAAATTGCTTGTTTTATAAGATTTTGCAGCATCTTTCGAAATGAAATTGTTGGCAGTAAAATTTTTAATGCTACTGTCATTTAATTTATCTGGTAATTGCTTCATATTAAATGTTTTATAGTATTTGAACAATAAAGCGTATTTCATTAAGATATGTAAAGCATCTAAGTTAAATTCTTGTATAGAAAAGGGACGTTAGATATTTGAATATAATATACGGGCAGTTTTTACAACATAATAGTACAGTAAGGTCGAAAAATAAGGAAGAATTTCAATACACTTAAAAACACCTAGTTTTTAAAAAAAAATCCAGATACATTTGACAATAATTATTTTGTAGTAGACGAACTGTATTGGTAAAAAAAATACTTACCTAACAATTAAAAACAATTGACTGTGCATTACTTACAAGAAAGTGTCCGGCTCTGATTTTAATGAAACTTTAGTATGTTGTAGCGGGTACAAAAATATTTATTTTTTTTTATCTGCGGAAATTCATTGTAACAGAGTGAAAACCGCCCCTAAAGTTAGGAGTAAACTTGGTATTCGAAATGATGTTAAACTATGGTATTTTGAACCCCAAGGATTTCATCCCTTATTTCTTACTAGCGACCCGCCCCGGCTTCGCACGGGTGCAATGCTGATACTAAATACACTACAGAAAAACTGTGACTATTTATTTTATTTTTACAACAATTATTACATCGGCCTCCGACGCGCTATTTATAGGCACGCTGCCGCCGCCCCGGTCGGCCAGTACCGCCGCAAGCGCTACTTCCCGCAATTTTAAATCTGTAATATCTTCGAAAATATTCATTTAAATCTTGTGCTGTAAAGGACCATATAGATCTATATTAAATCAACAATGTATTTAAGCTATTTAATTGGATAAGGATTAATGCTGTATTGGTTAAAATCGCTTCAAAATTTGCCATTATTTGTCGTAAAAAGTAAATGACAAAAAAATGTTATTGTGGGGTATCCATGAGAGATAGACATATACCATCGCGGAGTTTTCTGTAGACCTTTTC
Source organism: Diaprepes abbreviatus (assembly GCA_034092305.1). Classification (NCBI taxonomy): domain Eukaryota; kingdom Metazoa; phylum Arthropoda; class Insecta; order Coleoptera; family Curculionidae; genus Diaprepes; species Diaprepes abbreviatus. Next base: position 2,089,389 of record JASJET010000236.1, on the reverse strand, counting down.
AATGTGTACAAATAATTAGTACATTATTTTGATAAATCTCGTAGGGTTCAGCCTGCGTTTGCAATGTAAGCGGAAAAAAATATGATAATTAACGACATCACATTAGAAACCTCAAAAATAACAGTATTTCTCCACTATTTAATGGAAGTTATTATACATATAAACCTTCCTCTTGAATCACTCTATCTATTGAAAAAAAACCGCATCAAAATCCGGTGCGTAGTTTTAAAGATTTAAGCATACAAAGGGACATAGGGACAGAGAAAGCGACTTTGTTTTAGACTATGTAGTGATTAGGGTAATAGTAGGGGAGTCCAAGCGGAGATTTTGGGATTTATGCAAGCTCGGCAGAATACTACAAAGGAAGAAAGTTTGTACCCTGTTATGAACTATCAACCTGTTATGAACCTTAAATATAGGGGGGTGCGTCTAGGGCAGCCGATCAGATTAGTAAAAAAAAAATCGATCCTTAAAGTAACTCGAGCTCGTCAGATTAAGACAAGGTAAGTTAATTACATGCAGAAAAGCGTACATTTCAATATTCTGACGGTTTTAGCGTGACATACGAAAATGAACGAGTGACAAAGTTACAAAAAAAAAAACGTTACCTGGACATAATCGAGCGCGGTTGAATTTTTTTTATTTTAGTGGAAATCATGTAAGAATCACGGAAATAATATAATCTGACGATTTTCGCAAGCCGAAAAAGCTAATTTCATCAATCAAGTGTAGTACATGCAGATGCTGAGAATAATATATTTTCCACTCCGCGCCTCTCTCCCCTTCTCACTCTTTTTCTATTTCTCAATCTCTCGCACCGTCCCCACACTACTTTCTGCCGCCATGATGTTATTCCAGCTGATCACAACAACGCGTTTGTGCTCTTAGATGTATAACGTTTGTTTATTGTATTTTCAAAAAGTTTAGTGAATTAAATACAGTAAGTGAACTGTGTATTTTGTGGTCAAGAAATACATGAAAAATTAATAAAATTTACACCAGAAACATTAAAAAAGTGCATGGTGATTAGGAGTATCGCGGAACCAAGCCGGTTCGAAGAAAATCACGCAGAGCCTACAATGAAATTGAAATTTCAGAGGAAACATCATTAAATGGCGGCTATCATGCGCAGTGTTATTATGACGCTTGTAACTTGCCCCTATGCCAATCAGAGCTACGACAACAATTATTACGAACGCAATACATCGCATGCTTATGGAGGAATGCCCACTTTCGAATCGTCACTGAGATGTCACCATTTCGGGTGGAAAAATGTGGATGGAAAGTTGGAGATGACTTGGTTCGTTGGAAATCAACTCCCAGAAGCATATGAAGATATTGTTATAACACTTGACATTTTAGGGAATACTCCAGATTCAGCTATGTTTTCTTTTTAAAATACTAATAATATCATGAAATAAATTAAATATTGTTAAATATCATAACCATTTCTGATTAGAAATATACAAGATGTAGATGACAATGACTAAAGTGATTCGAACTCCCAATCTGAAGACGATTCCACTGATGATGATAAAGATTAAACGTCTTTTTGAATTTTTTTTTTCATTCAGCATTCTTCTCATAAATACACGATAAAATTGTACATGCTGTTCATTGAAAATATTCCGTTCAGTAATAAAAAAAAATAGACTGTCAGATTTAAAAAATTCCTCCACACAATTGTCAGATTATAGGTTTACACGATAAGGACATCGTGCTGAACCGACTGTATATAAATCTGACGCGCTGGAGTATTTCAAGGTCAGGTTTTTTTTACACTTTCAAAAATCGGCTATGAGTTCTAGTTGCGTCAAAATCGTCAGTCTTTCTAATATGACATCTTTAAGGGTTCACTTAACATTCTCCCTGAATATCTGACGAGCTCGAATAACTCTTTTTTTTTCTAATTTTTTCTACCCCTTCGTGTGGCCACCCCCATCTAGCAAACCATCAGATTAACATTCCTTCGTTACCAGAAACCACTGATCTCTACTATGGATCCTTACTCTTGTCGGCTGCTAAAGCCAAAAAATGGCAAACCATGGGCGAAAAAATGCGTTTCTGCACATCGGGCAGCAGTCATATTTTTGGATTCTGGCCAGATGAGGGCATGCGCATAAGCGACTTCCTGTTATCGATAGGTTGTTTCGTAGTGCCATCCGTAAACAGCACAGTATCGGCTTAACGCCATTTTTGTGTTTATTTTTGCTTTGCAAGTTACGTGCGATTTAAACGGATTTATAGCGTTTTAAGTGATTTATTTTATTTGTTCTTGTGTTTTTATTTGATATAATGGAATGTGTACATATTTTATTTGTTTTATTGTCCTTGTTCTCTATAGGGTAAAAAATAGTGTTGCTTTACAACGTTTTTGGATTTACGTTGTTTTCGTATAACATTAAATTTCCAAAACATGTAGTATGATATATTTCTGGCACTTTCCAAATGATTACCAACAGATAAACTGAATTTTTAAACAGTCAATTCTTAAAAAAAATCAAAATTCGCATCAAACCATAGAATACTTTATTCTATCATATGAAAAAAGTACATTCATCAATATGTCAAGAAATGGTATAATTTCTCCATCTATTACATTACTTACATAAATAAAAACTAACGATTCATTTCAAAATATATTTATTTGGCAATGCAGGTAAGTATAATTATGAATAAAAACATACTTCCTCATAATGAAGTTGGAATATTTTAAAACATACATATATAACTTACAATAATTATAATGTATTATTATTTGGTTATATACATAAAATACTTGAGTACAAGGTTTATATTGTAACCATAATCGGCTATTGGCTCTATAATTTCTAAGCTCTGTTTGAATAATTTTTCCAAATTGCCAACGAATTTTTTCCAGTAACTAATTTGCACAATGGCCATATTCTTGCATAACTTCATCTACCTTATATTTAACCGATGTTTCCAACCAGCTCAAATGTTTTTTTTTGTTCTGCAGCCAATCTGATTTATAATTTTGTATGTTTAAAGATTGTGGACATGACGTTAAAAAGCGTCGTTCATTATTAATACTGGTTTTGGAAGTAAATTCAGATTAGTTATGTCCGTACTCATTTTATGAAATTGTCATGAATCATGTTGTCATGGAAATCCTCACTTTCAAATCGTCAAATAAAAAAATCATTAACCTGTTAACAGAAGCAAAATATTACGAAATAAGTTAGACAAATGTGAATTTCTTTTGTTGGTATATTTTTTTTATTCACCCCCAGCAATAACCTTGTTCACTTATTTTATTTGAAATAACATTTTTATCATTTTGTCGAAAAAATTAATGCGATAAGAAAATATATGTTCCGTTCACCATTACGGCAGAAAAATATTAGTATATAAAATTATTTTCAAATCCTGCATATCCGTTAAAAAACCCATTTCGTATCAATATTTTCTTAAAAAATTAAAAAAAAAAGACAAGGAAAAGATGGTAATTATTTTTTCATAATTAGAGAATAAATTGCCGAACCTTAAAAATGTTAATTATTCACTCCCACCCCACAACAAGAAAGTTAACGCACACAGACGGAAACAATAGATTAGAGAAATAGTAAGATACATTTTTTTCACAATTTTACTTTCACAGTATAAGAAATTACTAAACTAACTCCCATCGGTACACTGATCGGATTATTCCCTTCTGCTTCAGATATTATTTGTGCCCATATGATATAACTTCCAGATCAAGAAAGTTACATGAGACCGACTTCTTTCCTAAAGATTGCAACTTTGATAACTTGCTTCATTTAGACACCATTTATGACTAATTGAACTAACTAAATAGATTTTTGAAGTTCGGTCCTGTCGATGGTCACCTGATCAATTTGTAGTGCGCATGCCGACATCTGGTCTAGGATGTTTACATTTTGTTGTCGTAAATTTGCCGTTTTTGGGATTAAGCTTTGCGGATCTATAAATATTTTATCTATGCCAGAAACAGGTTACGCGTATACATTGTTAATGTCTGACGCGCTTGAGTATGTCTTTGTGACTGATTTTTTTTACATTTTTGAAAATTTATACTCGCTTCCCCCACCAGTACTGGGACATACATCATATAAACTGTTTTTTTATTTAGCATCTAATCTTTACAATCGAATAGGTCCCGACAACGCTCGAGTAACTACTCATTTAGCCTCTTGGCCTCCCCTACTATAAATCATATATTTACACACGTAATTTAATTCTAAAACTTACGAAATTTAATGGAATTGTTTGAAAATATTTTTTTCACGAATACCACAAGTAACGAGTTTCGGGGTTTCTAAAAACAAAATAGTAAAAGAGGGTAAGCCACCCCACGAATACCTTTTTTTTTTAATTCCAAGTTCTAATTGAGATATCTTTACAAAACAAAATGGAAATTACTTGTTATTTGAAATGATGTTGAATTATGGCATTTTCACCCCAAAAACATATCATCCCTTATTTCTTATAACGGTAAACCATCTATTAGCGCATGTAATTTAATTCTATAAATTAAGAAATTTAATGACTATGTTTCAACGAATTTTTTTCACGAATACCATAATTAACTCAAGTTTACATGTTCTGGGGCTTCAAAAAATAAAGTAGTAAAGAAGGGTGAGTTCCCCCAAACACATTTTTTTCAGATCTCAAATTCTAATTGAGATATCTTTACAAAACAAAGTGGAAATTACTTGTTAGTTGAAGTGAGGTTCTACCATGTTGTTTTAACCCAATAGATATCATCCCTTACTTTTTATGAGAGTTCTTTTAATTTATTTACATAATTTAATTCTGGACATTACGAAATTAAACCAAATTTGTTGATAATATCTTTTTTACGAATACAATAAGTAACTTAAGTTGATGTGCGAAGTCGTAAAGGGTGTTTTTTATAGAGGTATAGAACTTTTAAATGGAAGAAAACAAAGATGAATTTTTTAAATTGATATGAAATTTACTTTATTCGAAAGATAACCTTCTAGCATTATAATTTAAATATGACTTCTGGCATATGACCGCCGCGGCTGGCTCGGACGTAGTCTAATCTGGAGGTCCAATTTTCGATGACTTTTTCCAACATTTGTGGCCGTATATCGGCAATAACACGGCGAATGTTGTTCTCCAAGTGATCAATCGTTTCGGGCTTATCGGCGTAGACTAGCGACTTCACATATCCCCACAGAAAATAGTCTAGCGGCGTTAAGTCGCACGATCTTGGAGGCCAATTCACGGGTCCGAAATGTGAAACTATGCGGTTACCAAACGTTTCCTTCAATAAATCAATTGTGACACGAGCTGTGTGACATGTTGCGCCGTCTTGTTGAAACCACAGCTCCTGCACTTCATGGTTGTTCAATTGATGAACGAAAAAGTCAGTAATCATGGCTCTATAGCGGTCACCATTGACTGTAACGTTCTGACCAGCATCGTTTTTAAAGAAGTTCGGACCAGCCCATAAAGCACACCAAACAGTGAGTTTTTCTGGATGTAACGGTGTCTCAACATACACTTGAGGATTATCATCACTCCAAATACGGCAGTTTTGTTTATTGACGTATCCATTCAAACAAAAGTGAGCTTCATCGCTAAACAAAATTCGCTTATGAAAATCGGGATCAACGACAATCTTGTTTTGGGCCTATTCACCGAATCTACGCCTTGCTAGGTGATCGTGTGGCTTCAATTCTTGCACGAGTTGTATTTTATAAGCACGCAAACCAAGATCTTTTCGGAAAATCTTCCATAAAGTGAATGGACACATATCCAATTCCTGTGCACGATGGCGGATAGACTGATTCGGGTCTTCCTCTACGCTACGCTCTACAGCAGCAATGACTTCTTCTGTACGCACTGTACGACGTCTCTGTGGATGGTATTATCATTTAGAGTAAACGTGGTGTGAAAACGTTCCATAATTAATCGAATTAATTGCTCTGATGAACGATTATGTTGACTGTAAAATGGACGTAGTGCGCGATACCTATTTCGAACAGAACCATGATTTTCAAAATAAATTTGCACAATTTGGAAGCGTTGTTCAGGCATCAGTCTATTCATGTTGAAATGCCAAACCAAACTAAACATAAATCACTTAACAGCTGACAAAATGGCCGCCAGTTAAAAAAGTGTTGCCAACTTAAAGTTTTATACCTCTATAAAAAACACCCTTTATATATCTGGTGGACTTCCATTGTCTTTATTTTTGTTGAATATCACGGCGTTTCTGCTAGTGATTATCTCTAGCCGTTTTCAAGTGAAATTAAATAAATCTCTTAGCTACATGACTATTTATACCAAAAGTAAATGCAATGGAGTGTGACTGAGATGGGTGCAGTCATGCCTGCTACGGCAAAATCCCTTTTTTTATGCTGCATTTAGTTTTAGTTTATAATTATTAAGAAGTGGTTTCCACACTTCTCTTATATCTAAAGATGGTTTACTAAAACAACTCGGGTTCTGATATATAACCGCGGCTTCTTTGAATTTCCGTTTTCTCCAATGTTGTTCTCGGTGTAGTATTTTAGCTTCAGACCATTTTATGTGGTGTCCATGAGTCCAGGCATGGTTGGCGGCACCAGATGTTTCTGTTTCTCCTCGAGATGTGCATTTTTGGTGTTCTTTGATCCTTACGTCAGGAGGTCTCTATGTTTCGGCAACATAGGAATTGCCACATTCACATGGTATCTGATATACACAGTTCTTCATGTCTCTTTGAGTTGTTGGTTTGACCCTAGCGAGCCGACTTCTCAGAGAGTTATTTGAATTGAAAATAACGTTGATTTTATATCGTTTTCCTTTTTCCAATCCTTCTAACTTTTTCTGAAATGCCTTTAACATAGGGTATGTTCAGTACTGGTTTTCGTTCTTCATTCGTTGACGATATTATCCTACATCTAAGAATCGTAATTTATTTTCTACTTCTTTCGCCATAGTTAGGTTAATATTGTTGAGATGAAAAAGGAAGTTGACTTGTTTTGGTGTTTCTGAAAATAAACTAATAAAAGAGGGCGAGCTACCGTCAAATACGTTTTTTAAATTTCTGCAGTTCTAATTAAGATATCTCTACAAAACAAAATTAAAATTACTTGTTATTCGAAATGATGTTAAACTATGGTATTTTCACTCCCAAGAAATTATTCGTTATTTATTTTTAGAAACCCCGAAACCTGTGAACTTAAGTTACTGATGGTATTCGTGAAAAAAATATTTTCAAACAATTCCATTAAATTTCGTAATTTTTAGAATTAAATTACGTGCGTGAATAATTGTTTTACCCTATTAAGAAAGAAGGGATGATATGCTTGCGGTTGAAAATACCATAGTTTAACATCATTTCGAATATCAAGTAACTCTCATTTTGTTTTGTAAAAATATCCTACTTAGAACCAGAGATATTTCAAAAAACTATTTTTAGGGGTAAACTTTAGGGGCGGTTTTCACCCTGTTATAACAAATTTCCGCAGATAAAGAAAAATACGTATTTCTTATTTTTGTACCCTCTACAACATATTGAAGTTTCATTAAAATCGGAGCAGGATACTTCAGATACCTTCCTTGTTAGTAACACTCAATAATAACAACTCTTTTCAAGTTGTGTGTCAAATTTTACATCAATTCCATCATTGTTTTCTATTTTATGAAGTGTTTTGCAACAAGAAATGAGTTTTATGAAATTGAAACCCTGAAGTGTCAATATTTTTCGACTGATTATCTAGACCTGCCGATATTTTAGGAAATCAGTATAAGAGTGGGTTTTCGTAGAATTCAATAAATGTAACAATAGCTTTTTAAGCTATAAACTAAGAAACTCACTATAATTAGATTTAGAAAATGATTTTGAAAAGCTATAAAAATTATTTAGCAATAATATCAATGGAAAGCAGACCGTGAAATGAGTATTTTCCACCAAATCGAACAATTTGGTGTATTGCAAAAACATGCTATTTTTTTGAATGTTCATATCTTTGAACCTAGTTAATTAAGTGTAAGACATAATACATAGATACGGGACATATTTTATAATGATGGTTAATATAATTAAAAGATTCTATCAGAAAATATCAAATATATATAACAAAAAATTCAAACTTTTAGACGCTAGAATTATTTCTTCAAGTTAATTACACCTATATTTAAAAAAATTTTAAATTTTTTATATTTATTCATTAGATAAATTATTTTCAAATTAATTAGCTTTTTCCTGTTACACTCAGATATTTTAGGAATCCAATATAAGAGTGGGTTTCCAGAGAACTTCATGAATATTGAAATAAATTTTTAAATTGCAAACTAATGAATTTCATAAAAATTGGCTGTATGTATTGATGCTGAAAAAATTATTTAATAATAATACTGACATAAATTAGGTTTTAAAATAGCACGGCTTTTAGGAAAATTAAAGTTAAAACAATAAAGAAGCAATTTAAAATGAGTACACTCAGAACCACCCACCTTCTTTAATATTTATTTTGCAAACCAAAAACAATGAGGTTCAATGAATTATATTATTTGTTGACTTATTATATATTTTCTTGATTGATTACAATGTGGTCGGACTTGCATTGTCCTTATTTTTATTTTTACGCCGTTTCGATTAGGTTGTATCTCTAATCGTTATCAAGTATAAACTTTAAGTTTATACTTGATAACATTGTCTACAACCTTCAAACAAACATTGTCTTGATTGTTGAATACTTTTACTCATCAACATCTACTTCGTTTCTGATATTTTCAAGGCGGGGAGCAGGACTTGCTCTACGGCTCTACTTCGTTCACGGCAGCCGAACATCGGTCAGTGGATATTTCTCGTGCAGACAGTCATCGGTCAAATATTCAGCGCAGGGGTATCGGGTCGGCGGTATCTACTTATATTCGGGATATCCCTGCTCTCTAAACTGATCAACGGTTTGACTGCCTGAAGGTCAAAACATCCACTCGGTGGTCGGTTCTCGGGCGCCACCCTCGGGATTCATGTGGTCGAGCTGCACCGGGCAGCTTGTTATAGTGGAGAAACAGCAAGCCAGGGGTCAATTGTGCGTATTAGTGCTGGCTTCCGGCTGCCAATTGTTATATGTAATGTTAAAAATGAGACTAGGTAAGAAAACAAACGGTTATAAAACATCCTGTATCCTGTATTCCTCTCTTTTATTCAAACTAACTTACAATCTAAGATGGACAATAATGTAAACAAATAAACGGTCTGGAGGGCAAGAGTATGTTTTGAGAGCTGTTTACAGTAGCTCATACTGGTCGGTTGCGCTAAAGACGGTAACCCGGCGGTATCATTCACGACGCTATTCACGTACCTCTTACTACACGATTACGACGCTATTCACGACGGCTCGTACGCAAATTATCGCGTTTTGTATCTAAAATCTGCGCTCACGGTTCACGGCGCTTCGTATAAAAATTCGACCGATGGCGGTATACGCGGTATGTAATAATAACCCTGCATCGATCGGCGATAGGCGGCGTCTCTACACGGCGGCGATCTCTACACGCGGCGGCGGCGATAGGCGTCGGGGCGACAGTTGTTAAGCGCCCTTATCAACGGACATCGGAGGGCACCTGGCGGTAAAACACATTCCTGGTCAATACGAAAACAAAGATAATATTAACGACATTTAGTGCGTGTGTGTATCGGTGACGGTAGGAAGGAACGGAAGGAACTGACGCTGCCCGTTCTTATAAGGGTCCTCGACAACGTCAGCAGGATGGAACGACATTGCCGACCAATAGCGGTAGGAAATTAGGAAAGGAACCGACACTGCCCGTTCTTATAAGGGTCTTCGGTAGTGACGGTAGGATGACACAACATTGCCTGTTCTTATAAGGGTCCTCGGCAATGCTGGCCATTAGAGTGGTAAGACGTAAGGAAGGAAGTGTAGGGTAAAACACCATATACACACAAGCCTAGCCTCACCTACATTGTTAGACCAGAAAGGCGCGGTCCAGCAGGCGACCCAGTCCAGTCCGTTTGGACTGTTGACCCGGGTGGAGAACGTGTAGTTCTCAGCGAAATCATGGTCAGCTCAGGTTTAAATAGACGGCCTGAGCTCCCACTACGCTGACATGTTACGACGTGCGGTGTTCGCGCATACAATAGGCTTGTTCCAACCCGCATCAGAAACAGTTTCTGACCGTCAGGATTCGGCGCATTAACTTATTCCACAATATATTTAAGTTAATGCGCAGAATCCTGACGGTCAGAAACTCTTTCTGACGCGGGTTGGAACAAACCTAATACTGCTGTATGCGGCGCGCGAATACTATGGTGGGATGCTCTGAAAATCTCGAAAAATTATATTTCCCGGCATAGCGCGGTAAATCTAATTATATACCGGTAATCTTGAAACCTTTAACATTCTTTTCCCGCAAGAATCAGATTTTTCGGATGTAAATTAAATAAATTAAATCCCGGCGAACATACTCATGCCCAAAAATTAGTAACTTCGTTACAACTCACTGGCAAATAAGACAATATTGTCGACATATCGAATTTTGTTGATTATTTCCCCAATTATTTTAATATTTTGGTCGAAATTCTTCTTTAGGTTTTATATCATTGGAGATCATTTTTGAACAATAATAGAAAAAAGAGATGATGCAAAGTCAAAATTTTTTATGCTTTTCCTTTTTCTAGATTGAGGTTTTTTTCCTTGCGAAAGCTAGCTTTAGTCTCGTCATCTGGCACCATTCCATAGTGTATTCAAGCCCTATTTAAACTTGTGAGGGTATTTTCGGATTTTCGTTTTGCGATCAAGACCACGTCATCGACAGATCACAGAGGAGTCTATCTACAATTAAGCTCCACATAAGTGGAGAGGCTACTCCCCCCCTACGGGCATCCTCTGGTTGTACAGACGGCGATAGTATCCTGTCCTATCTCTGTCCCTGCTAACCTGAACTATCCATTTGAATGTCGTTCGTCAAGTGCCCTTTTGACTGCCTCATGTGGAGTGTTGTTAAAAGCGAATTATATTATTTGTTAATTTATTATACAATATCTTAATTGTTAAGACTTTTATTCATCAAAATCCATTTCGTTTTTGATATTTTTAAGTGGATTCACTGGCAAGCAAGACAATATTGTAGACATATCGAATCTTGTTGAAGGATAGCAGCATAAAGATATCCATCATGAAAGTTGAATGAATTTTGCTTATAGATTCAATATATTTTTGTTATTTTAAAAAATATTGATTACAACCGGAATTATTGCAAATTAGAGTAGAGCCTCGGCATTTGTAGCGGTAAGCCACACGTAATTGCGTGGTATACATGGCTCGAATGGATTTACATTACGCTATTATGATAATTAATGTATATATGTGTATGTAGATTGGGACAAACTCTAATAGTTTAATTATTATAAAATGAAGAAAAAATATTCTATATAAAAGTCGCAGAATTAATATGTCTACATTCCAAAACTATTTTTGGTAATACATGGTGATATAAAAAAGTAGGAGAGCACATAATTTAATTTTTTTAAATCGGATACCTTATATATTTTGACATGTTGGGATTGCAAATTATAACTGCAGAAATGTGTATTAACTTAAGTAGATCATTTGAACATCATGTTGAATTTTGTTTAAAAATTAATGGAGGCCACTTTAAACATCTATTTAAGTATAAATCGTATAAGAAGGTGACAGGAGGGAAATAAGGAAATGTTTGTCCAGTGACGTAGGTGTCTAGAGACATATATTAATAAGAGTAACATGTAATACACCATTGGTCGAGCTTTGTGTGGGAGTAGGTACTTATTATTGAATAAGAAAGGAAAACACTCAACTGTTGTTTCCTTAAATGATATTTTACTCTAAGCATTTCTTTTCCAATGCCGATTTTAACTAAGATTAAGTATTGGTGTAATTTATGATAAAATTTTTATAAAAAAATTGAACCGACTTCTAAAAGTGCGCTAAAAAGGGAAAAATAACTATAAATTTTTATATGAAATCGAACTTTTTGAACTTGGCGACAAACTAATACCTGACAAAACGTGACTTGCATAAACAGATTAAAAATACTTTATTTGTAATTGCTTTCTTACCATAATTACTATATATTAGTAACTATTTATTTTATTTAGAAATAATTTGGCGCCGATTCAAAAATTTCAATTTCATATAAAAATTTCTAGTTATTTTTCACTTTTTAACGCACTTTTAGAAGTCGGTTCAATTTTTTTATAAAAATTTTATTTTTCGATTTTTAGTTTTGAATTCATTATGATATTCATAAATTATTTCAACTTGGTGCTAATCGAGATTAGTATACCTAGCAATAACTCCAAGGTGGCAAAAAAATACCCATTTTATCCAAAGTTGTAAATCATCCTAAAATGAACCACTAAAAATTCTTTGATTCTTAGAGTTCTCCACATATCAATGAAATTGTGTCAAACAAATATTTAGTCTGTCATAGTAAATCCACTATCTTAAATTTCAAATTAATTTTAGATTAGTAATATAGGCCCCAAAATCTTCCAATATCGATATTTAAAGAATTTGAGACGTAAATTTCTTAGCCCGATATATTTTATATTGCATATTGAGTTTGCATACGCCCCAAAAACCCCGCAATATCAATTTTAGATAAAACAGAAAAATGTAAAATATTTAGTCCCTCAAATTGTATCTAATCAACCTAATAGTTGTAAAAAATTAACTTCATATTCGTAATACACCACCCCCCAACCCCCTAATACCAAATCTAAAAAAATGTGAATAAGGTAAAATTTTCAACCCACCATATTGGATCGGCCATATTGAATTTCAAGAAAATAATTTTAACGTCTTAATCTAATCTAAATCTAAATCCTTCAAAGCCCCCTGGTACCAATTTTAGATGAAATCCAGAAATTTAAAATTACCAAACGGTTCTATTGCATCTGACATATTAGATTTTCTTAAAATAATTTTATATTCGCTATTTACATCCTCAAAAACGATTCAGTTCCACATTTGAACAAAATCGAAAAATGTAAAAATTTTAGTCAGCTATATTGCGTTCGCCATATTGAATCCAGAAAAAATACTATTAAATTCATAATTTACACCCTCAAGAACCCTTTATATCAGTTTTGGAGAAAGTCGAAGAATGTAAAATTTTTAGGACACTATATTGAATCCGCCAGATTGAGTTTTTCAAAAAATATTTTAAATTCATAATTAACACTAACAAAAATTCCCCAATACTGACTTTAGACAAAATTGAGAGATGTAGAATCTTTAATCCTCCATCTTAGATCTGCCATATTTATTTTTTTTAAAAATAATATCAAATTCGTAATGTGCTATCATATAAATTTTGAAAAAAATCGGACAAAATTAATTTTTATCCTCCATATTGGATACGCCATATTGAATTTTTTAAAAATAATTTTAGATTCGTCATGTGTGACCCCGAAAACTTTCTCATACTAATTTTGGTGAAAATTGGACAAAATTGATTTTTTTGTCCGCCATATTGAATCCGCTATATTGAATTTTTTAAATAATAATTCCAGATTCGTTGTGTGAGGCCTCGAAAACTCCCCCATAAAAATTTTGGAAAAAATCAGACAAAATTGATTTTTTCGTCCACCATATTGAATCCGCCATATTAAATTTTTTAAAAATTGTTTTAGATTCGTAATGTGCAACCCCGAAAACTCCCCCGTACCAATTTTGTAGAAAATCGGCCAAAATCGATTTTTTAGTCCGCCATATTGGATCCGCTATATTGAATTTTTTTTTAATATTTTGAATTCGTTATGTGCAACCTCGAAAACTCCCCCATACCAATTTTGGAGAAAATCGAACCAATTAAATTTTTTTGTCCGCCATATTAAATCCACCAATTAAATTTTTTTTTTAATAATTTCAGATTCGTTGGGTACAACCCCGAAAATTCCTCCATACCAATTTTGGAGAAAATCGAACCAAATTAATTTTTTTGATTGCCATATTGTAAGCGCTATCTTGGATTTTACTGCGCTAATTTCATCTAAAAAATATAGAACCACCGTAGCAACTTCTGTCGTCGAAACTTGTATAATCACCCTATAAATATATCTTTGATAAGATGCTAAGAGATGGCGCCACCAGCATTCGGGAAAAAAGGAACAAGAGATGATTTTGGAGAACGGCGCATCGAATAATAAAAGCATAAGTTTAAACTATTATTTAGAATAAGTTTTGAATAATTATGGTTAAAGAGTAAATAAATAAAAAGTTATAACTTAGTGGGAGTGTTTAACTTTATCAATATTCATATAAGTGAGTCTAATTGTTAGCTTGAGCTAGCTGGCGCCCAAGAACAAGAAATTAAAGGAAAATCGTACACTTCCTGAATATAACGTAAAAAATTTCATTAAAGTCGGTGCAGCCGTTCCGGAGTAATCGGTGTACATACATAAAAAGAAACATACATACTTGACGAATAGAGAACCTCCTTCTTTTAGAAGTCGATTAAAAATATTAAAGGTTTTTGCTGCACACCGTATTTTATTTTTTGAGGAAACAAAATAATTCAATCTAACTAAAATTTTGTAATACAGTTAGACTTAAATCATCTACCATATGATATACTATACAAAAATTGAAAAATAAAAAGTATTCCTTGTACTTTTTTTATTTGCTACCAAAATAAAACTCAATTTAATTTTGAACAAAAATCGAAAAAACACTTGTTTTCATTTATTCATCATTCAATTAATCATATTATGCAAAGTATAGTCAACTGTTTCTATCATGGCTAGACAGATATTTTTTCTAATATTGCTTATATACCATAAAACAATTATCTTTAAAAAAAAGCTTTGTATGTCAAAGCCAACGTGATAATTGGCAATTAAACACGAAATTAAATACAGAGAAACAATTGTTTTTTTTTATTAAGTGTAAAAATAATACAATCAGCACACCTTTGGTAAAGCTGGCGGCGTACATTCACTTTCTTTCTAATTTACTCCGAAATTTACAAGATCCACTCGAAAGATTTATTGTACGTTTACGAAAAAACTGGTATAATGTATTATTTTTAGCCGCTCAACAAAAAAAGGTTACTGGCAAGGGTAAAATAAAAGACTTTTAAAAAAGGGCTTATGGTTTAATACTTCAAGGGTTTTTGCTGATTGCTTGTCCAGCACAGACCATATATTTTTTATTTGATTTAAAGAGAAATATAAAAAATTGAGAAAAGTTATTTTATATCAAAGGAGGCCACTAAAGCTTCCATTTAGGGCCTTTATATGTTTAAAATTTCAAATTTTTCGTACTTTCTTTTAAAGAAAATCCTTGTGTTGTACTTTAAAATTCAAATTCTTAGTTTTTAACCGACTTCTAAAAGAAGGACGTTCTCAATTCGTCGACTATATATTTTTTTATGTATGTACACCGATTACTCCGGAACGGCGGCACCGATTTGAATGAAATTTTTTACGTTATGTTCAGGAAGTTGTTGCGGTAGTCTCATATTTTTTTGAACGAATTTGGTGCAGTAAAATCCAAGATGGTGCTAAAAACATGGCGGCCAAAATAAGTTGCTGTGGTGGTCCCATATTTTTTTTGGATCAAATTGGTGCAGTAAGATCCAAGATGGCGCTGACAATATGGCAGCCAAAAAAATTAATTAGGTCCGATTTTCTCCAAAATTGGTATGGGGGAATTTTCGAGGTCGTACACAACGAATTTGAAATTATTTTTACAAAATCCAATATGGCGGACAAAAAAAAAATTAATTTTGTCCGATTTTCTCCATAATTAGTGTGGGGGAGTTTTCGGAGTCGCACATAACGAATCCAAAATATTTTTTTAAAATTCAATATGGTGGATCCAATATAACGGACGAAAAATCAGTTTTGTCCGATTTTCTCCAAAATTGGTACGGGAGATTTTCGGGGTCGCGCATAACGAATTTAAAATTGTTTTTAAAAAATTTAATATGGTTTATCCAATATGGTGGGCGAAAAAATAAATTTTGTCCGATTTTCTCTAAAATTGGTATGAGGGAGTTTTCGCGGTCGTACATAAGGAATCAGCACGCGAACTCCGTAATAGTATAGAAAAGAAATTTCTTTGCTATTTCTTTCTATTATGGAAAACCATTCAAAACTTACTCTATAAGCACTTTCGGCAACAGTCGGGTATGTCCGAACAAGCAATCGTGCTATAGAAATAGAAATAGTCTTTGGCTTGTTGCTGTTCCTCTATCTCTCTCAAAGCAATTTAAATGCTGCATAAGTTTGTCTCATTTTTTCCTGATTTACAGTGTTTGAGTTTGTGGTTATGTTGAATATGAAATATATTTATTTCTAAGAATGAAACAAAGTTCATAAATGTGTTTTTATATTTTATTTAGCCAAAAGTGTAGATTTACACGTTATATAAGAACAAAATATCAAAATAGCAATAATTATTTTTATTTCTATTTATTTCTTATCGTTAAAAATCAGAACAATAATAAATTATGAGGGATGAATTAAGAAAAAATAAATAAATATATACATAATATATATCCAATTGAAAAAGTCTTTAATTCCGTTTTACTGAGCTGCATAAACTTCTGACAGGGTTCAGCTAAATGCCTGTTGAGCCCATAAAATAACTATCCTTTTTTGTTCCAGGCATAAAATATCCCTCTACTCTTCAATATTTTATACAAAATACATAAATATCGGATCCATATTTTCTAATAGGTAATTTATAAAAAAAAGTCTAGAATTAAATACTTTAAAATATAATATTGGAGATTTCACGATAAAAATTTTTGGTCAATTAACCTAAAAAATTACAAAGTAACTATTTTTAGTATTTTTTTAATTATAAAGTCCCTAGAAAAGATAAATGTGTTTAGAGATGGTAGTTTGTAGTTATTTCTATGCGAACTAGCCCGAAGTTGTAAGGAAAATATCCTAGAGAGTAGGTTACGTTGATAGAAAGAAATTTTCTTTCTTCTTTATTTCTTTTCTGTTTCTATTTCTATCTGGTTACGGAGTTCGCGTGCAGAAATGATTTTTAAAAAATTCAATATAGCGTATCCAATATGGTGAATAAAAAATTATTTGTGTCCGATTTTTTTTAATTGATATGGGAGAGTTTTTGAGATCGCACATTACAAATCTGAATATATTTAAAAGAAATTAACTATGGCTGATCCAAGATGGCGGATTAAAGATTCTATATCTCTCGATTTTGTCTAAAATCAGTATTGGGGAATTTTTGTTAGTATTATTTACGAATTTAAAATATTTTTGAAAAACTCAAGCTGGATGATTCAATATGGCGTCCTAAAAATTTTACATTTTTCGATTTTCTCCAAAACTGATATAGGGGTTTCTTGACGGTGAAAGTTAAGAATTTAAAAATGTTTTTTCAGGACTTAATATCGCGAATCCAATATAGCGAACAAAATATTTGACATTTTTCGATTTTGTTTAAAGGTGGGACTGAATCGTTTTTGAGGATGTAAATAGCGAATGTCAGATGCAATATGCCGGTCTAAAAATTTTTAATTTCCGGATTTCATCCAAAATTGGTACTAGAGGGCTTTGAAGGGATTAGATTTAGATTAGATTAAGACGTTCAAATTATTTTTTTGAATTTCGATATGGCGGATCCAATATAGTGAGTTGAAAATTTTACCTTATTCGCATTTTGTTCAGATTTGGTATTAGGGGGTTGGGGGGTGGTGTATTACGAATATGAAGTTAATTTTTTACAACTATAAGGTTGATAAAATATAATATAAGGGACCGAAAACTTTACATTTTTCGATTTAGTCCAAAATTGATACTGTAGGGTTCATGGGGCGTATACAAACTCAATATGTAGTATAAAATATATCGGGCTAAGAAATTTAGGTCTCAAATTCTTGAAATATCGATTATGGAAGGTTTTTGGACCTATATTTCATATAAAAATTTATAGGAATTTTTTCAGTTTTTAGCGCACTTTTAAAAGTCGGTTCAATTTTTTTTATGAAAATTTTATTAATATTAAGAACCGAATATTGTGATAAGTACTTAGAATATATTAAGAATGCGACGTAGTTTTACGTTAGTAGTGGGTTTCTTGTTAAAATAATGGATAGTTTTGGTCATTGGTTTAACGACTTTTAATTTAAGCTTATTTTAATTTGGGTCTTTACAACATATTGTTGTATTTTTAGCAAGACTGACAACGTCTTTAATAATAGCTATACCATAAAGCCGATGCAAATAAAAACATTAAAAGTTCCAGCAGTCTATCTTGGGTACTCCATATTCAATTTCCCTTGAGTCACTATAAATATCTTGAATATTAACTTTTTGTGCTCTGTTTGTAACGTACGATTTTGATAGATCGTATGGACTACATCAGGGTCGATAAAGATCGCCACAGTTGATTCGCCATTATTCATAGATTTAAACAGAATCGTTGTTAATACAATCTCCGTCGTGCTTCGTTGTCTAAAACTGAACTATCTGTCCAAGAAAATATTATATTTTTGTTTTTAATATTTCCGCAATGTTCAGATACATCAATAAATTAATATAAGGTCGAATTTTTGGATTTATTAAATTGTGTATTTTATATTTATTTTATCATTGGAAACTTAGTTAATATTAATAGAGACACAGATTATTTCATGTTAGAGAAGCAACAAAAGGCGTTCCTGCCAAAACCAAATTTCGACCTTAGCCAAGGTCACAAAATTGGACCCTTCCACTTCAAAGCCTGTGTCAAAGCTTAACAATAAAATCTTTGGTATTACTCCATGGAAAATAGACTTTCGTCAGTAACAAAAATGTTACATTGTTTTTTTTACTGGAATGTGTTCATTTCGGCATCCTATAAAACATATCTCGATGGTAACTCTGAAAGACCTGCGCAAAAAAATAGCGGACCAAAAATGTTCACGATTTTCGGTTTTTTGAGTTTATCTCCGAAAGTGTTTTAAACAAAAGTTGTAGAGAATTAAAACCTATCGATTCGTATAAGTTATAGGTGGCGCCACTAGTTATTGAGATATATTTTTTGTCAACAAAATTTACGGTTTTTGTTTTTTTTTAACACATTTTTTAACAAAAACCTGATTTAAAATTTAACATAAATATGGATATTATCATTCTAAAAAAATATGTCAAACCCGGAATCTGTGAGTTTTTTATTTTCCGAGAAATTCGATGTCAAAGTTGAAAATTTAACCTCAATTTTCTGCTTTCCTAATTAAGATATAATGCTCAATTTTAATGGAAATTGTTTGTATATGTAATATATAATTGAATATTTGTATGATTTTGTTACTAAACCAATTAATAATTAATATGACTAAACAAATTGTTACTATCATATAAATTAATAAAACAACATCAATATTATAAATATTACTTGTGATGCACAAGTTTCCTTGAAGCGCCAATGAATAATGCGCCTGAACTTTGGCAATCCGCCGACAGCGGCCTGCAGCAGCTATTTTCGATTAGATTCGGCCCAATTTTCGAAGGTTCACAGATCGTATGGAACTGTATTTCTTGGATCCAAAAAATTCACAGGTAAAGTACAAGTATTAAAAAGCATCTTCTGCAAATTTATGCCCTTAATGTTCATTTGCCACGCCATTATGAATTTTTGAAAAAAAAAACGTTTTTTTCATCCAAAATTAAAAATTGTTTTTAGGATAGGAAATGATACATCTAAATTCAATGCACGCATTAGAAAAATTTTATCTCCATCCGGTGAAAAGTTATTGCAATTTTTTTGGTGAAAAAATTAGTTTTTGCAAAATTTCTCGGCCCATGATTCAAAAAAAATTTTTTTTTATAGATGTTCAAAATGTAAAACAATACAAACAATTTTCATTAAAATTGAGCACTGTGTCTTAATTAGGAAAGTGGAAAATTGAGGTTGAATTTTCAAATTCGAAATCGAAGTTCTCAGAAAATAAAAAACTCACAGATTCCGGGTTTGACATACTTTTTTAGAATGATAATATCTATATTTATTTTAAATTTTAAATCAGTAATTTGTTAAAAAATGTCTTTTTAAAAAAAACGAAAACCGTAAATTTTGTTGAAAAAAAAATCTCGATAACTAGTGGCGCCACCTATAACTTATATTATACGCATCGATAGGTTTTTTAATTCTCTACAACTTTTGTTTAAAACATTTTTGATGCAACTTTTACTTTTCGAGATAAACTCAAAAAACCGAAAATCGTGAGCATTTTTGGTCCGCCATTTTTTTTTGCACAGGTCTTTCAGATTTACCATCGAGATATGTTTTATAGGATACCGAAATGAACACATTCCAGCAAAAAAAACCAATGTTACATTTTAATCTCAAAACTAAATTTTATTTTATTGAAACATGAAATGAAATAATTAGTAAAGACGCAGTAATTGTTGCCAAAACTTTTATCCGGATAAATTTTCATTGTGGAATTAAAACAAAATTACAGATTAGGTATATCCCAATTCAACATTTAGTAGGCTTTAAATTAGCATAAAAATAACTTCTTATCTTTCAAGGGTTTTAAGATAAAATCGAAAAGCTGAAATGGAGCCAAACAAATCCCGAAGCTCTAGTTACAGCATCCGAACGCCGACGCCTAATTAATGATGGGGATTTCCGATGTTTTTCGGAACAACCTTATTTTAATGTCACACTAAAAGTGCTTTTATAGCAATTTCTTTTAGATCTTTAGGAGAATCAATTCTCCTATTAAATGTAAGAAAGGTATTTTGTGGAGTCCAGGAAAATGTTGAAAGGTTTTTACGACCTAGGTGAGCAGCGTGTAGCATTTGGCGCGCAAATCTTATCATAAAAGACATTGGTCTATTCTACGTAAGCTGCGCCTCCTAGTCAGCGCCGTCAAGGTGTTTTTGGGCGGAAAAGGCGTTTGGTGTCCTACTTGAGGGGTGTACAAGTAACAGTCCAGTTAAATTAGATATTGAGTTTGCAAAATTTACACATAACTTTAATTTCTGGATAATGTTATAGTTTCATTATTTTACAATAAAAATGATAGTAAAAATTCGTAAAGAGTGGAAAATAGGGAAATTTATTGTTTTTTTTTTTGAGAAAATTTCGATACTTACCCCTATTTCGAGCTCATAGAACACGATTTTCAACTTGATTTTTCACTATTTTTTCCTCACTTTCCCGGAAAACTCAAAAAAGGAGCGTCGCTTCATAAAACATTTTTATTTCACTTAAAACACCGAATTTACGTATTTATTTTTAATGAAAGTAGTTAAAATATATTGTACGTAATATATTTCAATTATTTTTACAGAAATTTTGGCAAACCAATTTAGAAAAATTTGTATTTTCAACGAAAAATCAATAATACTTCTCAGAAACGCCATCAACCGTCAGATTATCTAAACTAGCCGCCGGATTACGCAAAACGGCGCAATGTTGCCAGATGTAAAAATTTTTCGTTTTGGCCGTCTCAGTCAACAACATGGTTTAATTTTTTTAATGTTTAAAACAGTTTCTGAGTAAAAATAATCTTAATCACTCAAAATTTTAGGTTGGTTTTGGTTAGGTTAATAATTTGGATTAGAGTAAATCTAGAGGTAGGTCATTTTAGTTTTGTTCCTTTTGATTTGTTTTTGATAATTTTCTTTATTTAAGTGCAAATTTATAAATTTTTCTTGGTGGGTACTATTTTGGTTTTGTTTTTTTTTTTTTGATTTGTTTTTGCTAATTTTCTTGATTTTAGAATAAATCTAAAGGTGGGTGCCATTTTGGTTTTGTTTCTGATAATTTTCTTGATTTAAGTGCAAATTTATGAATTTTTTTTGGTGGGTATTATTTTGATTTTGTTTCTTTTGATTTGTTTTTGATAATTTTCTTGATTTTGCCGATAAAAAAATGCAATTTATGAATTTTTATGGCGGCTATCATTGTGGTTTTGTTTCTTTTGATTTGTTTTTGATAATTTTGTTGATTTAAGTGCAAATTTATGATTTTTTTTTGGTGAGTATTATTTTGGTTTTGTTTCTTTTGTCCGTCTTTTATTTTTCGTATACTTAACTAATATTTTTGATTCCGTCTAGATGAATCTGCTAGTTTAGGAAAAAAAAACATTCATTTTTCGATAATATCTAATAATCAAATTTTATTATGTTTTTAATTTAGAATTGAATATAAATTGACTTTTTCTTGTAACATTTTGAATTAACTGATGAAAATGTGTTGTATAACATACAGTAAATATCTTTAACACTATAAGAACCCAGTAACATTATAAAATATTCATATTTCACTTAATATTTTCGTGATTTCTTAGAAAAGATATTTGTTTTTAGACCATACATTCTTATATAATTTAAATCAAATTAAACGTGATTATATTTACTCCAAGTTTCGTTTTGTTTGATTTTAAAATATGCAATCTTAGTCTAAAACGATCTATATTCGTTACAATAACTTCTTATTTTTCAATGAAGTGATGTAATTTTCGCTCTCAATTTATCAAATTATTTACTTTGAGATCAGTAAATCTCAAAAGAAATAGAATTGTAAATTCCCTTCAAATACCAAAATGTTAAATTTTGAACTATGTAATCTTAACCTGGAGGGCAAGGGACGATAGCAAAATAAATGGATGGAAGCTAGTCCAAATGTCAACCCCACCTGCACGTGTGCCCTCTGCTAGATAACAGACGGGGCTCTGGCGACCGAGTCACAGCGGTATAACTGTTTAATCAGAAATCAAGGAAATGTGATCTCTGTTCTCTTCATCCCACTCCCAACACGCATTGGCCAGCATGGTAGTGTACGGCTAAAAACCTCGTAAAATCATGAAAATGATACAGAATATGCTACGGTCCTCAATCCCCAGCGGCCCAGCGGTCCCTGGCTACGGTAGCAGTCAGATTAGACCAAAGGCAGCGGGTGCTAAGAATCACCGGGTTAGATCAGGCTACCATGAAAAACGAACTCTGCATATCGCCAGTTACACTGTCATCAGAAGGAAAGACAATCGAACTCGAGAACGAGCTACGATATATAAAATAGGACATTCTAAGGATTAGTGAAATAAAAAGAAGGGGAGAACATCAAATAACTCTCAAATCCGGAAATCTGCTGCACTATATTGGAGAAAATGATGTGACTACGGGCGGAGTAGGCTTTATAATCCACAAACAACACAAAGAAAATATTATAAAGATAGAGAGTATTAGTACTAGGGTTATATATTTTATGCTGAGACTAAACGAGAGACATGCTATCAAAATCATCCAAGTATATGCACCAACAAGTAGCCAGAATGAGGAAGATATCGAAGACTTCTACGAAGATGTATATAAAGCCATGTACAAAGGCAAAGTACATTATACAGTCCTCATCGGTGACTTCAATGCTAAACTTGGATTCCGGGAAGATGACGCGGAGATCTCTATGGGACCCTATGGTTATGGAACAAGGAACGATAGTGGTGAAACTTTGCTCAACTTTCTACTACATAACATAATATATGTTATGAACTCGTTTTTCAAAAAGAGCGAACAACGTAAATGGACCTGGGTGAGCCCAGATGGCAGCACGAAGAACGAAATTGACTTCATAATCACTGACAAAAAGAACATCATTCATGATGTCACAGTCCTTAACAAAGTGTCAGTAAGAAGTGACCACAGGTTAATCAGGGCGAAGATAAGGCTAAATAAATGGACCTCTATTAAAGACAAGGAATCCTATGAAAGATTCATAACTTCTGAATAAAAACACATAGAGCTCCTCAAAGAAGACGAACTTGATATAGAACAAGTAACAGCACAAATAAACTCTACCCTAAAAGATGCTCACAACTTAGGGACAGAAACTCGACCAACTCTGAAGAACTAAGAAAATTAAATAAAGAAATCTCTAAAGAAATTAGAAAAGATGTCAGGAAATACAATACAGAACATATTTCCCAGATTATAGAAAATAATAAGAGCCTAAAAGTCCTACGCAGAAAACTAGCAGAGGGTACAAATAATATCTGTAAGCTAAGAAATAAAAGGAGTGCCATCGAAACAAATGGAGAGGAACTGCTGAAGATAGCAGAAGATTTTTACTCCGAACTGTATAAAGGCAACGTGGACAGCAAAAATCGCCCACCAATACCAAAAATCCGAAATGTCGGATCCGAAGATACACCAGACATCACAGAAGATGAAATAGCAAATGCTATTGCTGGCATGAAGAAAATCAAGGCGCCTGGGGAAGATGAAGTGGTAATTGGAGCCATAAAAGAAGGGGGACCAACATTAACCCGCATTTTACAGAAGTTATTTAACGTGTGCCTGACAAAGAGCATAACTCCCTCCACGTGGCATAAAGCTCTTATTGTAATAATGCATAAGAAAGGAGACATTTCAGATCTGAAAAACTATCGCCCAATCAGTTTGCTCTCACACATGTATAAGTTATTCCTAAAGATAATAACAAATCGACTCACAAATAAATTAGATAGTTATCAACCTTGCGAACAGGCTGGGTTTCGCTGTGGTTATGGAACGAATAACCACCGACAAGTTCTTAGGTCCCTGATAGAAAAGTGCATAGAATACAGTAAGCCACTTATTCTTATATTTATTGATTATGAAAAAGCATTTAATACCATAGACCAATATAAAATGCTGAGGGTGCTTGTAGACAGTCGAATCGACCACCGCTACAATCAAGAACATATACGATATAGCCACAGCCTGTGTCACACTCCACAAAGACACAAATGCTTTCAGAATAGAACGTGGCAAGGAGATACAATCTCACCGAAATTGTTTACCACTGTCTTGGAATATATGTACAAGCAGATTTCTTTTGAAGAAAATATGGGAGTAAACATAAACGGGGAGGACCTTAACCACCCAAGATTCGCCGATGACATTGTCCTCATATCGGATAGCACGGATAAAGTAGCAAGAATGTTGGAAAAGCTCTACAGACTGTCAAGTGATGTTGGTCTAAAAATAAATTGTGAGAAAATTAAATTTATGACCAACCTTGTACTAAATGATAATATCTCAGTAGGAGACCACAAGATCGAACACGTCACCACCTCCAAATACCTAGGACATGAAATCCGTTTAGGCCGAGATAACCAAACATGCGAAATACTAAGAAGAATAAGGCTGACGTGGTCAGTTTTTGGAAAACTGAAAAATATACTTAAATCGTACATCCCTGTTTGCTGGAAAAGAAAGATATTTGACTAGTGTATCATCCCCGTTTTGACATATGGAGCAGAGACGCTAACACTAATAAAGAAAAGCGTAAATAAGTTGAGAGTGGCACATATGCAATCAGGAGAATTAGAACGTTAAAGTGGAACTGGGTTGAATATGTCGCTAGGAACACGGGCAATCGATGGACAAGAAAAATCTTGGAATGGAGACCAAGACAGGAGGCTTACCGAGGCTACCAGATGGACTGACGATATAAGGCGCATAGAATCAAACTGGATGCAAGCGGCACGGGACAGAAATAAGTGGCAGAACTTACGAGAGGCCTATGTTCAACAGTGGACAAGATTGGGCTAATTGATGAATCTTAATCTATGACGGCGCATAATTTAATATAATCACTCCATAATCTCCATGAGAATAAAATAAATTTTACTTGGAAAAGATAGAATATTCAATTTGAGAAATTCTAATCTTAGAATGAGGAATATTATATTCAGTTGAGTAGCTCCAATTTTCAAATGGACATGTATTTTAAGTTAGAAAATATATTTACTTGCATATATACAAAGCTAAGATTGTCTCAAAATTAGTATTATTTTAATTAATTTGAGTAAACTTTTTTTGTGTGTACTTCTGAATTCAATTAAGTTCAAATTAATTAATTAAATTTAAATTTAGTAACTCTTTTTTACTTTTAAATTCGGTTTCAAATAAATTAAGTCCATATAAATCTTTGGGGTTACTTTCAGCGTACATAAATTTTCTCCCAGTTTGAAGGAGATCACATTATTAAAAGCTGATTTAGGGGTTGAAAAATGCGACGCATGGCATAAAAGCTCACACTTCTGAATTTTGCTGTTAATAGATTTGCCTCAACGAGGGATTTTTTTTCCACTTAATATAAATTTATGAAAGGAGACGGTCACGATTTAAAATACTTTCTTCAGAAAAAATATTCTAAAAATTAAGGCTTAGGTGCCCCTAAACGAGGGGAGGAAGATAATTTATATATATATATATATATATATATATATATATATATATATATATATATATATATATATATAAACATCAGTTTATAACGTTCTACGCCGTCTTCTGATTTCCAGTCTCCATTGATCTCGGTTTGTCCATAGGTTTTCACCCATTCCTCTTGTTCTTATATCTTTATCCACTCCTTCTCTCCAACTTAGTCTGGATCTACCTCTCTTTCTTCTTCCCTGTGGTGCCCAATTTAAAACTTTTTTTGGAAGTCTAGTATCGTATATTCGTTGAACATGTCCGTACCATCTAAGTTGGTTGATTTTGATATCTTCTGTTATCTTGTGCTTAACGCCCATAATTGCTTGGATTCTTTCATTTCTGACTCTGCCCATTCTAGATTTTCCAGCCGCTCTTCTCCAATAATCCATTTCTGTAGCTTCGAGTGTTCTTAGAGTTCTTTCTTTCAATGGCATACTTCACTTCCACAGGTGACAATGCTTTTAACAATACTATTAAAGATTTTATGTTTGTTTTCTTTGGATATTGTTTTATCCCACAATATGCTGTTCAACTGTCTAATGGCTTGTCGTCCCTGGTTGTTTCTATGCTTGATTTCTTCGTCAAGTTTGCCGTCGTTGGTTATATACATTCCGAGATACTTGTATTTCTCACAGTGATTTATTTCCTGCTGCTGTTATTCCAGAATCAAGTTTTATTGCTGTCCCCCAATACACATGTATTCCGTTTTTTTGATGTTAACTTCTAGTCCCCACTTTTGATATTCTTCTATTAGCTTACGAGCCATGTATTCTAGATCTTCGTAGTCTTGTGCCAGAACTATTTAGTCGTCTGCGAAACACAATGTGTATAGTATGGAATCGTTTAGTGGAATGCCCATATTTTCGCACTTTCTTTTCCATGTTTTTAACGCTTGTTCCAAGTAGATTTTAAACAAGATTGGAGACAAACAACATTCCTGCTTGAGCCCTTTGCTAACCGTGAAACCTCGATAATTTAACTTTCTATAAATGGTTGTACTTTTTCAATCTCGAGTTCCTTGTAAACCGACTTCTAAATGGAGTTCGTCGACTATGTATTTTTTTTATGTATGCACACCAATTACTCCGGAATGGCGACACCGATTTGAATGAAGTTTTTACGTTACATTCAGGAAGTTGCAGCAGGGGTTCCATATTTTTTTGGTCGAAATTGGTACAGTAAATTCCAAGATGACGCTGACAATATGGCGGCCAAAAAAATTAATTTTGTCCGATTTTCTCCAAAATTGGTACGGGGGAATTTTCCGGGTCGTTCACAACGAATTTGAAGTTATTTAAAAAAAAAATCGGTATGGTGGATTCAATATAGCGGACCAACAATAATTTATTTTGTCCGATTTTCTCCAAAATTGGTAGGGGGAGTTTTCGGGGTCGCACATGATGAATCTAAAATAATTTTTTTTAAAATTCAATATGGCGGGCGAAAACATCAATTTTTTTCGGTTTTCTCCAAATTTAGTATGGAGGAGTTTTCGGAGTAACACATAATGAAATTATTTTTTAAAAATTCAATATGTCGTTTCCGATATGGCGGATAAAGAATTAATTTTGTCCGATTTTTTTCAAAATTGATCGATCTGACGGATTCAATATGGCGTCCTAAAAATTTTACATTTTTAGATTTTCTCCAAAAACTGATATAGGGAGTTCTTGAAGGTGTAAATTATTTATTTATTTATTATGGTTTTAATAGTACTTCTTCAGGATTCAATATGGCGGACTAAAAATTTTCCATTTTTCGATTTTGTTCAAATGTGGGAGTGAATTGTTTTTGAGGATGTAAACAGCGAATATAAAATTATTTTAAGAAAATCTAATATGTCAGATGCAATATGACGGTCTAGAAATTTTAAATTTCTGCGTTTCACCCAAAATTGGTACTAGAAAGCTTTGAAGGGTTCAGATTTAGATTAGATTATTCGCATTTTTTCAGATCTGGTATTAGGAGGTTTTTGGGGGTTGTGTATTACGAATATGACGTTAATTTTTTACAACTATTAGGTTGATAAGATATGAGGGACTGAAAGTTTTACATTTTCTGATTTTGTCTAAAATTAATATTGCGGGGTTCTTGGGGCGTATACAAACTCAGTATGCAGTATAAAATATATCGGGCTAAGAAATTTACATCTCAAGTTATTTAAATATCGATATTGGAAGGTTTTGGGGTCTATATTACCAATCTAAAATTAATTAGAAATTTAAGATAGTGAATTTACTATGACAGACTAAATCTTTGTTTCTTACAATTTCACTGGTATTTGGAGAACTCTAAGAATCAAAGAATTTTTAGTGGTTCATTTTAGGATGATTTACAGCTTTGGATAAAATGGATACTTCTTGCCACACTGGAGTCATTGCGAGGTACACTAATCTCGATTAGTCCTTAGTTCAAATAATTTCAAAACTAAAAATCGAAAAATAAAATTTTTATAAAAAAAATTAAATCGACTTCTAAAAGTACGCTAAAAAGTGAAAAATAAATATAAAATTTTGTATGGAATTTGAATTTTTAAAGTCGGCGCTGAATTATTTCTAAATGAAATAAATAACTACTAATATATACAAATTATGGCAAGAAATCAATTACATATAAAAAATTTTTAATCTGTTTATGCAAATCACATTCTGTCAGGTATTTATTTGGCGCCGACTTCAAAAATTTCAATTTCATATAAAAATTTATATTTGTTTTTCACTTTTTATCGCATTTTTGAAAGTCGTTTCAACTTTTTTTATAAAAATTTTATTATTTTCTTGAATCTTCGGAAATTGATTGTCGATATAATTTTCCACAAGACTTCGAAATTTCGGACATATTGCCCATTTCATGGTAGAGATAATCAATTTAAAAAATGCATCATTTAACATGAGATATTAAAGAGTCATAGTTAGTGTGACATATTCATATATGACTTTTAAATGTGTTCTAAAAAAAGAATATTAGGTGTGTAACATTATAAGCCATGATTTACTATAAGACAGGGACACCTAGTCATGTCGTTAACACAGTTTTAATATAAACTTCTGTATCCCTTCACAAAAGATTTTTTTCTTAACTTTGCTTTATTATATTATTCCTAAATTATTTAACTTTTGCTGCATCTTTTTCCCCTTAATAAGATGCTAATAATGAATTTGTTACATGCTATAGCTGAATAAGAATTCCAGTAAAAAAACGTTTAAAATCATTTTGCAAAATATCATTTTGTCTTCATTAACTCGCATTTTTAAACTGTTGACGTGGGTACAGCCGATATTACCTAAGAGAATTCTGTTAAGCAAATAAGTGGCAAACTTTTACGAAAGTATTCAAAAAGTTCTATTCGCTTGACGATCGTTATTACATTTTTGTCGGGACGAAACAACGAAAATACAAGTTTAATAGACTTTTTTCTTCTTGGCGTGTTTTTACGCGATGAATAATCTTTAAAGAAGTTTAGGGCAACAGTATTATAATGATACCATGAATTCAAAAGTTATATATTTACCATTCTTATATTCTTTATAATTATTCAAATTGATAGGTGTTCGTTTTTGCTTTGATATAGTTAGTCTTTTCCTAGTTCCATTACTTAAAAAAAGCTAATTATATATAATATATATATATATATATATATATATATATATATATATATATATATATATATATATATATATATATCTGTTTACAAAGATATCTAACTGCCCCTCACCTCTATAAAAAATATTAAATCGTTCGTTCCAAAATATGCCCTAGCCAAAAAAATGAATTAACGCCTAGAAAGAAAACAATACCACCAACTAGAGTGAGTTTCGTTTTGAATTCCCAACCATGTGAGTATTCAAGTAAATGAAAGGGCCGATTTTGTTACCAAAAATCCCACCGATCCCATACTTGTATACAACATTTTCTATAAAGATCTTAAAATATCTATCAAAACCCTTCTAAACAATGTAAACATCTTATTATGAAAAAAAAACTACATAATATAAAAATCAAAGATTATCCACAATAACGAATCCTCTTTGTAAAAAATATCTACTTCAGCAACAATACCCACCTTATATTATCTGGAAAAGAACCTGTAATCATAGACATAGTAGAGAATGGACCAGGCTAGTCATTCATGAATAGGAAATTTATAAGCGCCAACATGTTTGTAGGCCAGGGGTTAGAGGGGTGTCATAGCTCACAATCTATCATACGCCAGCGGCGTAACAATTTTTAAACGAATAAAAATATCAATTAATATTGTATGATGCTTTTATTTGCAGAATTGAAATAAATATTTTTTCATAAGAAATAGTTAATTACTCTGCCAATATGTCGTGATACGGAAGTTGTTGTACTTGAACATAAATCAGTATTCAATATAAAAATAATCGTAATATTCATATCATTTATCTTTCACGACATTAATGATTTGAAATAAACTTTTTTTATCCAAGCCACTAGTTATTATTTAAAACAGAGTACCATGTAAGAATTATCCAGGTCCAAAGTAACAAATTGTGTACTATTTTGCCGGATTGTAGTTAAGTGGCTAATTAATGCCCACAATTCTAAAATCGGCAAAAACTTTGTTTCTTGAATATTACTGTGATTGAAATTTTTTTTCTAAATTTTATGGACTCGCTGTCTATTTTTATTATTCCTAACGTGTTTATGCCGTACAGACACTCGCATATGAAATTTAACGTCAGCCATGAACATCGTAAAAAAGTAGTCTTACCAAAGTTCTCAAATGTCTCAAATATTGAAGTGCAATACTGAATAAATGTAACGACGACGTGGTATGCAAATATGACTACTTTGACGTTTTGTTAGTATACCAATTATTTGTAAAAATAATAACACTTGTTCAAAATTCCTAAACCGAGAAAATGGAGATATTTTTTGTAAGTTAATAAATGAAGCAAATCAAAAATGGAAATATTTAAAAAAATATATATTCGACGGTGAATGTGTTCAGGAGAAAATAGAGTATTTACAACTTCATTTTCAAGAAATAACCTGTTAATATTTGTATATAATTTCAATTATGATTTGGAATATATATGATAGACTGTTTCAATTTAGGTATAAATCTGAAAGACTTGTTACAGTTAAACCTGTTTCACTGAACAGTCCCCAAACTCCAATCATAAGAAATTGGTATTTAAAGAAATACAATAAAACAAATTAATAAAAATAAAATTGTATATTACAAAAGCAAATAACAATTAAATTTGTTTGCCCATCAGGTTTTGGCAGTACTATTGTTGAAAATTTTTAATATCTCGAATCGACAATCTGTCATGTGTTTCTAACGGAAATTATTTATTTTAATATGATTAGTGTATTTCTTGATTTTCACTGTTTCTAGTATCCTAAAATATTTATGACAAAATATACCGATAAGGAAATGTGTGGGATAAAAATAAGTATATGCTATTATTAAATATATTACTTGTTGGTCATATTACAATTATATACATAAAACAGAATAATTTACAATAAAATATACTTTTTTTTCTTACTTACTGACATTATTTAATTTATGTAAAGCAAATCTGAGACTATGTAACTATCGGACATCGAATAAAAATAAATAAACATTGCAGAAATTAAAGTTTCATTTCAGGACTTTTCACACATGGCAGTTATTAGGCAAGTCATATATTTATTTATAACGTTTATGAGTTTTTTTTGCAGATTTTGTAATATCTTGGTTAAATGAAAATTTTACACTTTTACAAGTAATAGGGAAAACAAAAATTAAGGAAAAAATTATAAAAAGATAGGAAAAGCGGCACTATTTGGTGTACTATTACGAGGGAAATGTTAATGAAAAATAATAGAAAATGGTGGGCTTCTATTATGTTGGTCTCACTTTAAAACACGAACACCATCAAATCGATAATATAAATCGTTTGGGCAAGATTTTATCTTGTAATCCTAATATATTAATCCAAAGGTCTCGGCGGTTAGAATCACTGGGAAACCTATCACCTAAAAAATCACTGATAACAAAATCTAAAATCCCAAATTACCCGCCTATGATACCAAACTTAACCTAAATTATGTCATTACCTGTGAAAAGTTAAATTTGGAAATAAATAGTCCAATTTTCGGCAAACTTGACACTGATTGACCATTTTGTCACTAATGAATAATTAGTCACTTACAAAAACACTTTTGGAATCACAAAAAATTAAAAAACGATTAAAGACACACAACGTCAACCACAAAAATGTCATATGTCAAAATTTTTATGAATGGACCGGATTCAACCTTGATCGTACGATAGCGTAAAAGAAATTTGCGAGGTTGCCAGATTTCATAATTTATCACACTACTTAGAAATCTTGAATTCTCTGGGAGTTAAACTGAAGCATTATAAAGCATACTATTTTAAAGATATTAGTTTACTGTTGTAACAATAAATTGTTTATAAATATTATATGAAATATATTATCATAATAATACTTTTTTTTCATAAAAATTGGGTATTAACAAATTATATTGTTTTCCCTTATTTTTTTCCAAAACAGTTGGCAAATTACTACTGATTGTGACCCATTCGTGGCGTTTTGTTTTTGTAAACATTCCATGTCCAGACGTCCATGCCTGTAATATTCACGAGAATTTGAAGTGGCCATTCCTGTGTTACCAACGAATATTCAATAAAAAATCTAAAACAACTCATGTGCCTTTCTTGTAATTAATTACTTACTGTAAGACACGTCTTCTTTGAGTGTTGTAATTTGCAGATCAGATATAACCTTACAAATAATGCCACAGAGGTACTTACAATACGCAACATGAATAATATCATCTCGTTTCTAAAAGATATCCTACTTTACAAGAAAAAAATAAAAAGGATTATAACTTAATCAACCACCAATTAAAGAAAATTCATATCTTATTCTATTCTATCTTCGTGTCCTCTAGGCATCTGTAGGCGCCGTTTGTGAATTAAATTGTTTCATCCTCTATATATGTATATTTATTTATGATTGGCCATTGGCATGTGTCTATTTTATTTTCGCTGATAGTAGTCTTTGTAGGCAAGCGGTTCACCCTTCTAAGAAGAGCGTGAACCGATCAATTTTTTTTTGAATTTCTAGTTCACTAAATCATTTTTTAAAACATTTGTTTTTTTGTGTAATTAGTCTTAATAATTTTTTTTGTTTGAGTGGGCCTTCAATTGTTATTAACAAAAAACTTACAAAAAAAAATAAAATGCACGGAATTATTTTAGTGAATACCTGTTTGTGTAATTGACAATTCCGATTTTTATAACTGTCCATTTTCGTTATTTTTGTCTTTCAAAAACGACATTCATAACACATTAATTTTGTTTTCGAGGAGTTTGTTAATTTTTTTCTTGTGTATGCTTTTCACTGTAGCATCTCTATCTATTTCAATCAGATCTCTAATGTCAAAGGGTCTAGCCGAACAAAAGGGTCGAAACTGCCACTTCGATAATAAAAAAATAAAAAACACCCGGCTGTTTTACATCAAAAAGTACCCAAACAAAAAAATTTTTAGCCACTTTTATCGTCACATAACCTCAAAAAAAAATAAAACGTCCTTTCTTTTTTTGTCGATATCTTCGGTTCTTTTATTGCCTACAAGACCAGGACAATATCAGGGCCGAAAAAAAAATTTTTTTCTTAAACGCCAAACTTTGTCCATGAACTTTTTCAGATTTTTAAAAGTGGCGAAACATAATCAAAATCCCAAGAAACGGCATTTAATTGCATTTTTATCGAGTTTAAAGCATAGAATTTTCTTATAAATCCAGAGTTGTCTTAAAACTATGTATATATATATATATATATATATATATATATATATATATATATATATATATATATATATATATAACTGTTAAACTAATTTTCAACGAAAAATTGCAATTCACGTCCGAAACAGAAAATAATAAAGTAAATTTTCTAGATAGGACATTTATACGCAGAAAAAAACAAAATTTTTACTGAATGGTACACCAAACCAACTTGGTCAGGGAGATATCTAAACTGTTTCTCTAATCATTCAAAAACTCAAAAAAATAGTGTTATAATCGGTCTGTATGATCGTGCTATCTCCCTAACGTCTCCAGAATTCCGACCAAGAATACTGCAAAAAGTAAAAAAGACACTAATAAATAATAATTTCAACGAAAAGACTGTCACCAAAATAATTAATAAACAAACATATAAATTTTATAATAACGTAATAACAAGAAACATAGAACGTAAACAGCAAAAATATGTAGCATTACCTTACACTAGTGAGCTGTCAGAAAAAATAAAATACATTTTAAAAAAGCATGATATTATCGTAGGCCACAGGTCACATAATAAATTAAATGCACTGTTTACAAATTTAAAAAGTAAAACTCCTCTCATGAATAAATCACATGTAGTATATTCGATCCCTTGTACAAATTGTCCCAAAAAATATATAGGGATAACGAGCTAATTGCTAAAGAACAGATGAAATGGCCATAAATATACGAAAAACGCCTCAACGGCGTTAAACAAACACACACAAGACGAAAAACATACTTTTGATTATAACAGTACTATAATAAAAAACAAAGATATGAATTACCAAAAATTGCAGATAAAGGAAATGATTGAAATTAAAAAAGATAAAAACCCTGACAGAACAGATGTGGAAAATTTGAGTCACATTTACACAAGCCTAATTTAAACAAAAATATTAAGTATTCGATCCTGTTAGTAAGAATCAAGAATTAAATATCGTCTTAAACATAAAAGTAAATGTATACCTTATTTTGTTTTTTTTGTGCATTGTAAAATATAAAAAATATATAAAAAATCAAACACACTCGTATTCCATGTATCCTCAATAGACGATGTAAAGATTAAATTTCATTATTAATAGAGTAAAAAATGTCAAGGTGTGTGCCGGTAAAATTAAATATTTTTTTAAAAATTTAAATACTGTTTTAAAGTGTTTTGTTTGTTTTTTAAAATTGTAGATATGTTTCTTGTGTGAATGTTTTAATTATATAAAAATATTTTTGGGAAAGAAAATAAACCAAAAATTTTGAAAATATCTTAAATAAAGGGCGAAACGTCAATTGTTTCATTTTTTGTTAAATAAAGAACCTAAACCCAAGAAAACACAAAATAAAGAAAAAATATTATATATATATATATATATATATATATATATATATATATATATATATATATATATATATATATATAATAAAATAGAATAAAATATTGGCGAAGCGGACGTGAAAATTTATCAATCTACATGATTCTCGTATTAAAAAGTGCGGAGCACTCCAAAGTATGGAATAACTCCGGGTCCGACAGATGGCGACAACGCTGTTTCGTCCTAATATGAGTCGCTGTCGCCATCTGTCGGGCCCGG
This sequence comes from Diaprepes abbreviatus, assembly GCA_034092305.1. NCBI lineage: Eukaryota > Metazoa > Arthropoda > Insecta > Coleoptera > Curculionidae > Diaprepes > Diaprepes abbreviatus. The sequence goes on along the minus strand of JASJET010000236.1, from coordinate 2,053,796 downwards.
AGTTATTCCATACTTTGGAGTGCTCCGCACTTTTTAATACGAGAATCATGTAGATTGATAAATTTTCACGTCCGCTTCGCCAATATTTTATTCTATTTTATTTTAAATTACACGGACAAAAACTTATCTACATATATATATATATATATATATATATATATATATATATATATATATATATATATATATATATATATATATATATATAGTTTTAACACAGCTAAGGATTTATAACAAAATTCCATGTTTCAAAACTCGATAAAAATGCAAAAAAGATTTTACTGATAAAGAATAAACTTCTGTCATCTCGTCAAAGGATGGTGCATAATTACTTAATATAATTTCAATACAAAAAGCTTAAATTTTTTATTTAAAATACTCGAATATAATACAGAGATGGAATTTCTTAATCATCTTTTTATTTGCCGAGGAAGACACTTTAATGACTCCCACTTTAACCTAACAATGACAAATTAATATTTTCATTACCCAGAAAAGGCTTGGACGTCCTTTAAAAGAAAGATCCAACAAGACATTAGTTTTAATAGCACACTTGGATTAGAACATTAGCACCCTTATCTTTGTTAGTACAAGCTTTAGACTATAGAAATCGTTTTATTTTCAAAAACTAGTCTTATTTCTATACAAATTCAATTAAAAATTATAAGGCGACTATCTGGATTTTAATAAAAATTATAGATACCATAAATGTTACTCTCAAATAGTTTTGAAATTTACACAGTGATTCAAAAAAAAGCTCACATCAAAGTTGTCAAAATTTAAATGGAGTGCCCTGTATATTATAGCCTATTTTGATAGGGCGGGCCAAATAAGGGTAAGTTACGGTTATGTTTCATATACCTAAGACAAAGCCGTTCCTGAGATATTTAACTATTATTGAAATTGTAGACCCAAATTTAAAAGGTGTGCCTGTCTGGTCTATTCAAGGTAGACGTTGTAAATTGCCCTAGTTTTTAGTAAAATTATTTTGATCTTGGTATCTTATCAACCTAACAATTGTAGAAAATTAACTTCATATTCCTAATACACGACCTCGAAAACCCTCTAATACCAAATCTGAAAAAATGCGAATAAGGTAAAATTTTCATCCCACCATATTGGCCGATGCCATATTGAAATTCAAAAAAATAATTTTAACGTCTTAATCTATTATAAATCTAAACGCTTGAAAACCCCCTAGTACTAATCACTACATAGTATAAAACAAAGTCGCTTTCTCTGTCCCTATGTCCCTTTGTATGCTTAAATCTTTAAAACTACGCACCGGATTTTGATGCGGTTTTTTTCAATAGATAGAGTGATTCAAGAGGAAGGTTTATATGTATAATAACATCCATTAAATAGTGGAGAAATACTGTTATTTTTGAGGTTTCTAATGTGATGTCGTTAATTATCATATTTTTTTCCGCTTACATTGCAAACGCAGGCTGAACCCTACGAGATTTATCAAAATAATGTACTAATTATTTGTACACATTGAAAAGGTCTACAGAAAACTCCGCGATGGTATATGTCTATCTCTCATGGATATCCCACAATAACATTTTTTTGTCATTTACTTTTTACGACAAATAATGGCAAATTTTGAAGCGATTTTAACCAATACAGCATTAATCCTTATCCAATTAAATAGCTTAAATACATTGTTGATTTAATATAGATCTATATGGTCCTTTACAGCACAAGATTTAAATGAATATTTTCGAAGATATTACAGATTTAAAATTGCGGGAAGTAGCGCTTGCGGCGGTACTGGCCGACCGGGGCGGCGGCAGCGTGCCTATAAATAGCGCGTCGGAGGCCGATGTAATAATTGTTGTAAAAATAAAATAAATAGTCACAGTTTTTCTGTAGTGTATTTAGTATCAGCATTGCACCCGTGCGAAGCCGGGGCGGGTCGCTAGTATTAGATGAAATCCGGAAATATGTAAATTTCTAGACCGTCATATGACATTTGACATACCAGATATTCTTAAAATAATTTTATATTCGCTATTTAAAAAAAAACGATTCAGTCCCACCTTTGAACACAGTCGAAAAATGGAAAATTTTTAATCCGCTGTATTGGATTCGCCATATTGAATCCTGAAAAAATACTTCTAAATTCAAAATTTACACCCTGAAGAACCCTTTATATCAGTTTAGGAGAAAATCGAAAAATGTAAAATTTTTAGGACGCAATATTGAATCCGCCAAATTGAATTTTTCAAAAACTATTTTAAATCCGTAATTAACACTAACAAAAACCCACCGATACTGATTTTAGACAAAATCGAGAGATGTAGAATCTTTAATCCGCCATCTTGGATCCGCCTTATTTAATTTTTCTGAATAATTTCAGATTCGTAATGTGCGATCTCAAAAACCCCCATATTAATTTTGAAAAACATCGGACAAAATTAATTTTTTATCCGCCATACTAGACACGACATATTGAATTTTTTAAAAATAATTTCAGATTTGTTATGTGCGACCCCGAAAACTCCCCCGAACTAATTTTGGAGAAAATCGGACTAAATTGATTTTTTCGTCCGCCATATTGGTTCCGCCATATTAAATTTTTTTAAAATAATTTTAGATTCGTTATGTACGACCTCGAAACCTCCCCCGTACCAATTTTGGAGAAAATCGGACAAGATTGATTTTTTCGTCCGCCATATTGAATTTTTTAAAATAATTTTAGATTCGTTATGTGAGACCCCCGAAAACTTCCCCGTACCAATTTTGGAGAAAGTCAGACAAAATTTAATTTTTTTGTCCGCCATATTGGATCCGCCATATTGCATATTTTAAAAATAATTTCAGATTCATTATGTACGACCCCGAAAATTCCTACATACCAATTTTGGAGAAAATCGGACAAAATTAATTTTTTTTGGCCGCCATATTATCAGCGCCATCTTCGAATTTACTGCACCAATTTCGTCCAAAACAAAAATATGGGACCACCGCAGCAACTTCCTAAACATAACGTAAAAAACTTCATTCAAATCGGTGCCGCCGTTCCAGGTGTACATACATAAAAAAAAATACATAGTCGACGAATTGAGAACCTCCTTCTTTTAGAAGTCGGTTAATAAAGAAAAGGGATCTCTTCAATTCCTTGTAACTGTCGACTTTCCTATTCTGTAAGGCAGATCGGTTGTCATCGGTGCAACCGAATACCGCCCGAACTTAAAAGCGATAGGAAAAGAAATTTACGTGTCTCGTTGGCATCCATCCTTGTCTTGACACTGTGAAAAGTTTTTTTTTCTTTTTCTAGCATCGTTGTGTCAAGTTTTTCCAAACATAACCTTATAACTAGGCCTATTCTGTTACTATTTTTATTTATAATTTTTTGATATACCTATAAAAATGAATTACGATATTGAGAAAGAAATAGAAAGTTTATCGAGATCAGGTATATCTCCATTTAGTCACCATACTGGAAAATTTCGATGAGATACAAAACAAATGCTCCGGAAAAATTGACATTAGTAAGTAGATATGATATTTATATTATTAATTATATCAACAATAAATGAATGTATTTTTAAAACATACCTATTTATTTTTTAGGCGTTTGGAAAATGGAAAGTTATAATAAAATGAAAGGCGGCCCCTAAAATTAGAATAGAAATAAACAAATAACTGGTGTTGGTAAACTACATATACCACTATCAGATATTAAAGAAGGGCCATTGGAAATTGTTGGTTGGACTACTGTTGTAAGCGACACCACTTCTCTTACATCTCAACATGGAAAAACCTTGAGATAAGTCGGTAAATATCATATTTTTAATGACTAAATTTCATAAACAACATTTCTAAATCATAAGTAATTAATTTTTTATAAGCATTGTAAATAAAATATTAAGATTTACAGAATAAACATTTTAGAAACTCGATATGCCCGGTAACTATAAATCAAATTTATCCATATTGTTTTGTCTCTTTTAGATCACGTAACTTGTGGGTAGTTATAATAAGTATGATACATTTTTGTATATAAAAGATTATGTATAATTTTTGTATTTATTTGTGTATCCAGATTTAGTTAACAAACATATTTTTTTTTATTGTAAAAGAATTTTTCGTATTATAGATTTTTGTATTTTTAACACAAAATTCTGATTGTAATTTTATGTCAGATTTTTTTTTATATTGTTAAAAGCATAAAAATACCAATTAAACAGGACAAAAAACATTCATCAGGCCAGTAGTTTTCCATTATTATTGTTACACTGTATTTTAGGATTCCTTCATGACTGATAAAGTTGGAGAATTTTGTCTAGACTGGAAAAGCCGGAGAGTTTTGCATAAATTTCCGGAAATTTACGTGCGCGCCATTCTTAAGTATAAAATTTCTAAACATGTATAAGAAAAAATCAGGTTCTGCGGCTTAAACAATGATAAATGTAATTAATTTGTGAAAATATCAGTTTCACACTATTTGATGGTTTCCACGTTTATTATAATTATTATAATAAATATCCATCATATTATATAAAAAGTCTACTTCATTTTTACCTGTAAATTTAAAAAAATGTCTGGAAAAGTCAAATAATTTTATATTTACAAATGCGTAGCAACCCTGCGTTTGTCTTTATATTGGAAATACAATATTATTAATTTATATAAATTCATTTTACACAAATAATCATAACTTAAAACTAAGTAACCACATTATATAAACTATTTTACTAAATAATATTGCAAACCTACATAAAAAGCATTGGTTTATTAACAAATGTGTGAAAGTTTAATTGAACACTAATAGAATCTTTTTAAAAAATTTTCTTCTTCAGAATTGGCTTTAAAGACTTTGGGTAATGGGGGTAAAAGCAAACACTGAAAGGGGTAGCCTAAATGATCCAAATATCATAAGTTTCTTTGACCTGGAATGATAAAAAAAAAACATTTTTTTTTCATTCACTATATCTATTAAGTAGTTCTTATTAAAATAACAGTGATATATACGTCAATAAAAAATATGTTCCTAAATTTGGAAAATTTATATATCTATAGTCTACTCGTACTTACTTCTGTTAGAGCGTTCTCAAGAAAAGTTGAATGATCTCTAAATGAATGGGATGATACAGAAAATCTGGCATCAATATGTAATATTTCCAAGTTGAAGTTGAATCTAATTAGCACATCCTTGGATGCAACACTTTCCTATTCCTGTTGATGCAATAATAACTATTGTGTACAGTATATGCATCTAATCATTCCTGCTTAACTTATGAACCTATTTAAGTTATTCTTATGTCTCTCACAACAAATATTATTTACTAGTTCTTCACCTGTTTTACAATGGTTTCTGTTATTTTCGATAGACATCAGAAACTACTTATTGACTTGAAGATAACAAATGTTCTCCTCCAACACTTTGTTCATAGCTTTCCGTCCCCAAAAACCTCAGAGTAATTGGAATTCCTAACTGGGGCAACACTTGACTGTCTCTAATACTCTCGGTTAAGTGGGGGTCTATATTTATTTATAAATATATGTTGTCATAAATCTTTATTTAATTGAAAAAGTTCTATATACCATTGATCTGGTAGGGAAGAACGGTCACTTTGGCACGGAAACTCTCAGATGATGCTGCGATTTTATTAATTAAAAATTTCTGTACGGGGAACATTGTATTTGTATTTTATTGAATCGTATTGAATTTGTAAACTGAGAAAGCCACAAAAAAACCAAAAAATGATATATTCTCAAATAAAAATGACAATCATAAAGTTAGGATAAATCTTGGACATGGTGGAAACGCACAATTTTCCGAACTGTCCGATGATTTTTTACATTTTTGGATCGTAGAACACGAACATGTTGTCATTTCTCGCATGGTTTTTCCGAAAAAAATTTCATTTTCACTCATATAACTTGTATTTTCCGATCACTACCTTTAAATTTTTGACATTTATAGTAAAATACACAAACACTACTCAATATTTAATCAATTTTTAACAAAATTTACATAAATAACCGCGGAAAAATGCGAATTTTCCATAAAACGTAAGAAAACCGTTGTCGTTCTATACGGTTTCTTCGCATGCATGGTTGGTTGCATACGATTTAAACCCAAACATGTGATGCGATGTTGTCACGTTGACGTGGGTTTTAAATTTTATTATGACGGAAAACTTGGTGTGAAATGTGAGTAAACGTGCATAATCGGGATGTTAAAAATAAACAGATGGTTCAGCAGACTACGTTAATCTAAAAACGAAAATCATAACTGAACTAATCTGAACTAAACTTATCTCGATTTCATGGAAAAACCACGCAAGATCGTCGAAAAACAACAACATATTCGTGACCCGAAAATAGAAGGTATGTAAAAAATTATCGAAAAATTCGGAAATTCTTCAGGTTAGCTTAGTTATGATTTTCGTTTTTAGATCAACGTAGTCTGCCGAACGATCTCTTTATGTTTGGCATCCCGTTTACTCACATTTTACGCAACAATACTGGAATGACCACAATTAATTGCATTTGAACTATAAAGTTTTCCATCCTAATAGAATTTAAAATCCACGTCAACGTGGCAACATCGCATCACATGTTTGCATTTCAATCGTATGCAACCAACCATGCATGCCTAGAAACAGTATAAAACGACAAGACAAAGTTGTCTTACGTTTTATGGAAAATTCGCATTTTCCCGCGGTTATTTATGTAAATTTTGTTAAAAAAAATGATTAAATATTATGTAGTGTTTGTGTATTTCACTATAAATTCCCAAAATTTAAAGACAGTGATCGGAAAATATAAGGCGAGATCGACGAGAAAGACAACATATTTTTATTCTACGACCCAAAAATAGGAGATAAGTAAAAAATCATCGAAAAATCCGGAAAATCATGTGTTTCCACCTTCTCCAAGATTTATCAAAGTTAGGTTATGCTCTGTGATGAGAAATGAAGTTTGAAAATTATTCGGTAAAATAAGATGAACAACGCAAGTTTCTCTGAAACGGGTGGTGTGAAATCCTTATTTGCCGAAACTTTACTATATGAAAAGGAACTTGTTATAAAATAGAACATTCAAAGAGGAACAGATTCTTTCCATTTCCCTTTCCTTATTTTCCTTTTCGTTATTTTTATTACAGAATCTCAGCCATGGTGTATGCTCAAAGGTAAATCCGGAAGAGTACCAGGAGTGTTTCGGACATGTAAACCAAAATTTAGCCAGAACCGTGGAAGGGCTGTGTTTTTATCAACCCTATATAATGTTTTGAGATCATTTTTATTTTACAATAAATTGTAATGATTTTACTAAAAAACTAATACAATTTAAAATATCTAGCATGAATAGGCAAGGCAGACACGTCTCTGAAACTTTGGTCTATAATTTCAATAGTTAAATATCTTAAAAACGGCTTGTCTTAGGTATAAATATATATATATATATATATATATATATATATATATATATATATATATATATATATATATAAATAACAAAACAGTAACTTTCTTTTGTTTGGCCCGCGCTATTAATATATACAGGGCATTCTACTAAAATTTTGACAATTTCGATGTGATTTTTTTGAGTCACTCAGTATACTTTACAATAATTTTAAAATGTGGTATCAGTAGACCTACGCATCCCTTATTAAAAATATTGTAAAATATTCTATCGTTCTTTGTATATGAACGACGGAAATGTGATGCAAAATTTTTAACGTTTACAATTTACCTTAACTTTTAATTATTTGCAGTTATGGGGTTCCTGATAAACAAATATCTGGTTTTATCCACATTTGTTTTCCAATTACTATGTTAAAGAAACCGTATAATTGCCCAAACGAAATAATTTATTAAGTGTGGTTATGTTCGACAAAATACTTTGTTTTAATTGCTTTCATATTCACCTAACAAGCTGTTTATTGGTAAGCAAAGATGTAAATGACGATTAATAAAAATATATGCGCGTGCCCAAAAATAATAAATATTTTTAACGAAAGAATTTTTATTTCGCGTTTTCAAATATACCTAAAAATAAATAAAATTTTGATTCTATAGCGTGCTGGCTAGTTATTTTATCAACCCGTGGATCGAGTTTTAACTAATTAGAACGTAAGGGTGAAGTGGATTTTTGATGCATATTTCTTAAGAACTAAAGCCCATTTGTCAAAATGGTATATGTTCACAAGGGTGACCTCTGCATTATATAGTATCAAATTATATATTTTTTACATTTGTACACTGTGAGCGAAAAAGTTTGCGTCATATGGACAATTATTTTATTCCTTTAGTTTTTAAAAATTAATTTTTGCAGCTTATTTTTGCACAATTAGACATTTCCGAATTAAAGCAAATATTAAATATTTTCGGTTCTTTTTTTAGTTGCAAAACATATTATGGAAATCATTTTTTAAAAACTAAAGAAAAAAAAATTCATGGAGTGGGGTTTTCGCGGGTAATTAACATGTAATCAATATAGCTGATATGACATCATTGAGAATTTCTTCAAAAGTAAGAATACCATTTTAAATGAAAGTTTTTGTTTTTCCTGTTACAAATTACCTTATCTATGGGTATGAATTGGTTTCTAAAATGTAAATCTAAAATTGTAAACAAAACATCCTTCAAAAAATACCTTTTAAGGGGTCTTTACTCCTAATTAAAAAATATGAATTTAAAAATCTAAAATAACTTTCCCAAAAACTTCACTTAAAAATTTCCATATTACAAATAAAGATTATCAATAAAATTAATAATAAAATTTTTATAAAAAAAAATTGCACCGACGTCTAAAAATGAGCTAAAAATTGAAAAATAACTATAAATTTTTATATGAAATTGAAATTTGTGAAGTCGGCGCCAAACTAATATCTGACAAAATGTAATTCGCATAAACAGATTAAAAGTACTTTATTTGTAATTGTTTTATTACCATAATTTGTATATATTAGTAGTTATTTATTTCATTTAGAAATAATGTGACGCCGACTTCAAAAGTTTTAATTTCATAAAAAAATTTATAGATATTTTTCACTTTTTACCGCACTTTTAGAAGTCACTTTTTTTTATAAAAATTTTATTTTTCGTTTTTTAGTCTTAAGTTCATTATGATATCCACAAATTATTTGAACTAAGTACTAATCAAGATTGGTGTACCTCGCAATGACTCAAAGATGGCAAAAAAGTACCCATTTTATCCATAATTGTAAATCACCCTAAAATGAACCACTAAAAATTCTTTGAATCTTAGAGTTCTCCAAATACCAATGAAATTTTGTCAAACAAATATTTAGTCTATCATAGTAAATCCACTATATTAAATTTGAAATTAATTTTAGGTTGGTAATATAGGCCCCAAAACTTTTCAATATCGATATCTAAAGAATTTGAGACGTAAATTTCTTAGCCCGATATATTTTATACTGCATACTGAGTTTGTATACGCCCCAAGAACCCCGCAATATCAATTTTAGACAAAATCGGAAAATGTTAAATTTTCCGTCCCTTATATTGTATTTTATCAACCTAATAGTGGTAAAAAATTAACTTCATATTCGTAATACACGACCCTGAAAAACCCTAATGCCGAATCTGAAAAAATTCGAATAAGGAAAAATTTTCACCCCACCATATTGAATTTCAAAAAAATATTTTAAACGTCTTAATTTAATCAAAATCTAAACCCTTCAAAGCCCCTTAGTACCAATTTTTCCGAAAATTTAAAAATTTCTATACCGCCATATTACATTTGACATGTTAGATTTTCTTAAAATAATTTTATATTCCCTATTTACATCCTCAAAAACAATTCAGTCTCACGTTTCAACAAAATCGAAAAATGTAAATTTTTTAGTCCGCTATATTGGATTCGCCATATTGAAACCTGAAAACATACTTTTAAATTAATAATTTACACCCTCACGAAACCCCTATATCAGTTTAGGAAAAAATCGAAAAATGTAAAATTTTTAGGACGCCATATTGAATCCGCCATATTGAGTTTTTCAAAAAATATTTTAAATTCGTAATTAACACTAACAAAAATCCCCCATTACTGATTTTAGACAAAATCGGGAGATAAAGAATTTTTAATCCACCATCTTGGATTCGCCATATTTAATTTTTTTTAATAATTTCAGATTCGTAATGTGCGATCCAAAAACTCCCCCATATCAATTTTGAAAGAAATAAGACAAAATTAATTTTTCTCCGCCATATTGGATACGCCATATTGAATTTTTTATAAATAATTTCAGATTCGTTATGTGCGACCACGAAAACTCCCCCATACCAATTTTGAAGAGAATCGGACAAAACTGATTTTTTCGTTAGCCATTTTGGATTCGCCATATTTAATTTTTTTAAAATAATTTTAAATTCGTTCTGTGCGACCCTGAAAACTCCCTCACGCCAATTTTGGAGAAAATCGGGCAAATTTAAATTTTTTGTGTGCCATATTGGATCCGCCATATTGAATTTTTTGAAAATAATTTCAGATCCGTTGTGTACGATCCGAAAAAATCCCCCACGCCAATTTTGGAGAAAATCAGATAAAATTAATTCTTTTGGCCGCCATGTTGTTAGCATCATCTTGGATTTTACTGCACCAATTCCGTAGAAAAAAATATGAGACTACCGTAACAACTTCCTGAACATAACGTAAAAAATTTCATTCAAATCGGTGCCGCCGTTCCGAAGTAATCGGTGTACATACATAAAAAAAACACATAGTCGACTAATTGAGAATCTCCTCTTGAAGTCAGCTAATAAATAAATAAAGTTTAAATATTTTTAAAATGAAAGTACGAAATAATAACCTTATATCAAATAAATAACGTCTTAATATTTGCTAAAATAAAAATAAAAATAATACCTTTTATTTTAAATCAATGTCAATAATCATTATTTTGTTGTATTTTCCAGAAAAGTCAAAAAAATTTTATGAAATAGACGTAAATAATTTTAAAGATCATCTGCAAAAATGTTTAGAAAAATATTTATGAAAAAATAAAAATATGTATCATGAATCTAAAGTTCATATTTAAAATAGTATAACATGCTTCAAAATTTTACCACACTTTCTGGAGAATAAAATAAAGTAAAATGTTTACCCATCACACTTTAATACTGATCACTTTAGTTCAAAATTTAAAAATTTTGAAGTAAACTAATTAAACAGCAAAATACGATCTCCTTCCAGAGAAAAGGTATTACCAATACATTGGCCAGAAATTGATATAGGAAAATCAACCTTAAATAAGTATCAAATAAGTCAGGTTAGTTCAAGTTAATTGCATAACCTACATTGACGAATCACACTCTATAGTAGCATTAATGAAATCAAACTCATTTTTGATGAATTAATTACTGCAAAATTTATTCTTTATTTGATAACAAAACTATAGTTTACTACGTAACAGAATCCTAAAAATTTGATATTCCCAAACTTGAAGACCGGGAAAAGTACACAATTATCAACCTTATGTAAAGTTTTAATAGAACACATGTATTGTATAGTTACGTGAGTTGAGTAAGAATTTTGGTTGTAGAGGGAAAATATATTAGGTGGGATTAGATATTTATTAACTCTTCAGATCAAGAACAAAAGGGATAATTCAGTAAAAGAGTTCAGTGAAAAGTTAGTGAAAAAGGTAACGTGAAAAAGCACCGTGGTTTTAAAACCGTGGCTATCGACGAGCCAGAGTCAGAAGCATTGTAAGTTGACAAAACGTATTTAGAGTCTTTATTTCATATTTAATATATTTTTTTCTTAACTCAGAGGTAAATGTTGTAGATGTTCGTAGATAGTATTTATATGTTTGATTTATACACTAATTAACAGTTGGATATAATAATTTAAAAAAAATGTTTTTTTACATCTTCAATTATAAATCCGAATTTTCAACAAACATTTCTATTATTTCTCAACTTCGAAAGACCATTCAATAATAAATTATACTTCTAACTTGTTCTTTACTGCTTCACACACTGACAAAAGATTATTGAACAAATATTACTTTCTATAAAACAATGTAAGATAAATAAAATGATTGTTCTTTCTCTTCAAGGTCGAGTATGGATCGACGATAAATATGCGAATAAATGTCTTCCACGCTGTTAGTCGGTCTCTTTTTTTTTTTTCATTTTCGCGCCCTTTCGCTAGTCTGTCATGGCTGAAGTAATAACAATGCATGGCGGCGCCAGAACCGGACTAAGAACGATTTACAAAAGTTAAATAATTTTTAAACTTAACAATTTGCATTTTATTAATATTTTTAGACTTAAAATATTTGTAAATATTAGTAAGGTGAGTCTATATTTTAATTCCAAAATTGTGGTAAAAAGTCAGTGTGATAGTTTAAAAATTTATTTTAAATTTCATTTGATTTTAATAAATCATCTAATATACTGAGAGAACGTAGTGTTTAAATGATAATACGATAGTATAATCGCAGCCTGTTAGGGAAATACCCAAAGTTACTTAAATAAATAAGAACCAAAGAATAGCTAATATTGGGAGCAGCATTTTTCTCGTTAGAGAAAAGAGAGGGTAAGTGAAATCTCGAGTTTCTGCAAGGAACTTAGAAAATAAAGTAAATAAGATGTATCAGTTGCAAAGCGCTTTCTGGAAAACCAAAAATAGAGGTAATATGATAAAGGGTGTTTTTTATAGAGGTATAGAAATTTAAGTTGGCAACACTTTTTTAACTGGCGGCCATTTTGTCAGCTGTCAAGTGATTTATGTTTAGTTTGGCATTTCAACATGAATTGACTGACGCCTGAACAACGCTTCCAAATTGTGCAAATTTATTTTGAAAATCATGGTTCTGTTCGAAATACGTATCGCGCACTACGTCCATTTTACGGTCAACATAATCGTCCATCAGAGCAATTAATTCGATTAACTATGGAACGTTTTCGCACCACGTTTACTCTAAATGATAATACGCATCCACAGAGATGTCGTACAGTGCGTACAGAAGAAGTCATTGCTGCTGTAGAGCTTAGCGTAGAGGAAGACCCGAATCAGTCTATCCGCCATCGTGCACAGGAATTGGATATGTGTCCATTCACTTTATGGAAGATTTTGCGGAAAGATCTTGGTTTGCGTGCTTACAAAATCCAACTCGTGCAAGAATTGAAGCCACTCGATCACCTAGCAAGGCGTAGATTCGGTGAATGGGCCCAAAACAAGATTGCCGTTGATCCCGATTTTCATAAGCGAATTTTGTTTAGCGATGAAGCTCACTTTTGTTTGAATGGATACGTCAATAAACAAAACTGCCGTATTTGGAGTGCTGATAATCCTCAAGTGTATGTTGAGACACCGTTACATCCAGAAAAACTGAATGTTTGGTGTGCTTTATGGGCTGGTGGAATCATTGGTCCGTACTTCTTTAAAAACGATGCTGGTCAGAACGTTACAGTCAATGGTGACCGCTATAGGGCCATGATTACTGACTTTTTCGTTCATCAATTGAACAACCATGATGTGCAGGAGCTGTGGTTTCAACAAGAAGGTGCAACATGTCACACAGCTCGTGCCACAATTGATTTATTGAAGGAAACGTTTGGTAACCGCATAGTTTCACGTTTCGGACCCGTTAATTGACCTCCAAGATCGTGCGACTTAACGCCGCTAGACTATTTTCTGTGGGGATATGTGAAGTCGCTAGTCTACGCCGATAAGTCTGAAACGATTGATCACTTGAAGAACAACATTCGCCGCGTTATTGCCGATATACGGCCACAAATGTTGGAAAAAGTCATCGAAAATTGGACCTCCAGATTAGACTACGTCCGAGCCAGGCGTGGCGGTCATATGCCAGAAGTCATATTTAAATTATAATGCCGGAAGGTTATCTTTCGAATAAAGTAAATGTCATGTCAATTTAAAAAATTCATCTTTGTTTTATTCCATTTAAAAGTTCTATACCTCTATAAAAAAAACACCCTTTATAATACAAGAACTCCCTTTCGACAATAAGTGAACCCACGTGTGAGGTACTTTGTGTATCGCCCCGCAACTTGATAAATTTTAGAAAGATACCGGGCGAGTATCACACCTGATAAGATTGAGAAATATTAAATTCATAATTGCTTTCCCACCGAAGCTGTATTTATTTCATATTAGTAGTTATATGTTACATTTAGTAATAATTTGGTGCCTACTTCAAAAATTTAAATTTTAAATAAAAATTTATATTGTTATTTTTTGCATTTTAGCGAATTTTTGGAAGTCGGTTTAATTTTTTTTTACAAAAATTTTATTTTTAAATTTTTAATTTTATGCTGGTGATGGTATCCATAAATTGGACAACAAGAATTCTTTGATTCTGAGAATTCTCCAGATACTATTTTGAATGAAATTGTACCAAATAAATAATTGGTCTCCAGAGTAAATTTCCTACCTTGAATTTTAAGAAATTAATTTTAGTTTTGTAATCCAGGCCACAAAAACTCCCGAATACCGATCATGAAAGAACTTGAAACATGTACATTTTTTAGTCCTATATATTTTATTCTGCTTATTGAGTCTTTAAGGTCCGTAATATACATTACAAGAACGTCGCTCCAATATCAATTTTGGACAAAATTAGAAAAACGTAAAAAGTTTTGTCTCCCATATTGTATATGCCATATTAAATTGTAAAAATTTACTTCAGATTCATAACCTACGACCCCGAAAGCCTCCTAATACCAATTATGAAAAAATGTGAATAAAATAAAATTTTTAACCTACCATATTGGATCCACCATATTGAATTTCAAAAAAAAAAATTGAACTCTTAATCTAATCTTAATTTACACCCTCTAAAACCCTCTAGTACCAATCTGGAAATGTAAAATTTTCAAACCTCCATATAGTATCTGTCATACTGATTTTTTTAAGTAATTTTAAATTAGTTATCTACCCTCTTAGAAATTTCCCAGTATCAATTTTTAACAAAATCGAGACCTGTAAAGTTTTTAGTTCGCCAGAACTAATTTCGACCAGAATGATATGGGACCACTGCAGGAATTTCCTGAGCATAACGCAAAAAATTCATTCAAATCAGTGCCTACGTTCCGGAATAATCGATGTATATACGTAAAAAAATGCATAGCGGTCAAATTTAGACTTCTTTTAGAAGTCGGAATTGTGTGACTTATTCCAAATAACTTACCCTTGATATATTGACACATGTTAAAAAATTCGAAAATTGACGTGTCTGAGCTTGCTTTTCGAAATCTAATAAACTTTACAAGCCAACTGTATAAATTTTCTAAATGTCACTAAAGTCTGGTTTCTGAAATTTATCGTATTCCTTTTAAATTGGCAAATAAATTAGTATTTTTTCAATACGAGATTTAATTTAAAAATACAAGCCGTTTTTAGGACTTTTAAATGAGCCCTTTTGTAGTCGGAAACCAATATATATTTTAATTAGTTACGACGTTTGATGTTAAACAGCCATTCTCTATTAAATGGGATGTTAATCGTAAATTTGAGAACTTTTTTAAATAAAAATAGTACGATAATAACAGTGAATTTTCACAGATTTTTTTTATAAAAAATGCTTTTGAAAGGCGACGTCAGGACATTTTTTGGGCATTACAATTATTTATACATATATATATATATATATATATATATATATATATATATATATATATATATATATATATATACGTCAGGTATTAGTTTGGCGCCGACTTCAAAAATTTCAATTTCATATAGAAATTTATAGTTATTTTTCACTTTTTATCGCACTTTTAGAAGTCGGTACAATTTTTTTTATAAAAATTTTATTTTTCGATTTTTTGTTGTGAGTTCATAAATTATTTGAACTAAATACTGATCTATATTAGTGTACCTCGCAATGACTCCAAGGTGGCAAGAAAGTACCCATTTTATCCAAAGTTGTAATCACCCTAAAATGAACCACTAAAAATTCATTGATTCTTAGAGTTCTACAAATACCAGTGAAATTGTATCAAACATATATATAGTGTGTCATAGTAAATCCACTATCTTAAATTTTAAATTAATTTTAGATTGGTAATATAGGCCCCAAAACCTTCCAATATCGAAATTTAAAGAACTTGAGACGTAAATTTCTTAGCTCGATATATTTTATACTGCATATTGAGTTTTGTTGTATTATTCAACATCTTACCACCATCCTCCGGTCAGATTTAACTTTAAATACAAGATCCGAACATAAATAAGTATGACGACGGGTATGTGGGAAGATACCAACTAGAATCCCGCTGACGAGTCCTATAGTTGGTACCGGGACGATCCACCCATATTTTTAGAGAGAAATTCGATATATATGAAACCCGATTTAGACACGGCAGGTCTTTTCTAGGTTTCCCTGCAAAATTACCCAATGACGACAGAATAACCGGAGAAAAGAGACCGATATAAACAATCCATATGAGAGACAGAGAAAGAAAACCGGACGTGCGTGTAATATAGGGGTATACAGGGACAAGTCGATAAGTAGTAAAAACTAGACTTTCTCCTATATTTACAACAGTTTGTATACGCTCCAAGAACCCCGCAATATCAATTTTAGGCAAAATCGGAAAACGTAAAATTTTCACTCCCTTGTATCTTGTTAACCTAATATTGTAAAAAATTAACTTCATATTCGTAATACATGACCCCGAAAACACCCTAGTACCAAATCTGATAAAATGCGAATAAGGTAAAATTTTCAACCACTGTATTATATTCGTCATATTGAATTTCAAAAAAATAATTTTTACGTCTTAATGTAATCTAAATCTAAACCCTTCAAAGCCCCCTAATACCAATTTTAGATGACATCCAGAAATTCAAAATTTTTAGACCGTCATATTGCCGCCTCTGATGTATTAGATTTTCTTAAAATAATTTTATATTCGCTATTTACATCTTTAAAAACGATTCAGTCCCACATTTGAACAAAATCGAAAAATCTAAAAAATTTATTCCGCCATATTGAATCTTGAAAAAAATGGTATTAAGTTCGTAACTTACACCCTCAAGAATCCCCTATATCAGTTTTGGAGAAAATCGAAAAATGTAAAATTTTTTAAATTCGTAATGAACACTAACAAAAATCCCCCAATATTGATTTTAGATAAAATCGAGAGATGTCGAAACTTTAATCCGTCATCTTGGATCCGCCATATTTGATTTTTTTTAATCAATGTGAGATTCGTAATGTGCGATCCCAAAAAGTCCCCCATGTCATTTTGAAAAAAATCGGACAAAATTTATTTTTTATCTTCCATATTGAATGTTGAAAAAATGTTTTCAGATTCGTTATGTACGACCCCGAAAATTCCCTCATACCAATTTTGGAGAAAATCGAACAAAATTGATGTTTTCGTCAGCCATATTGGATCCGCCATATTGAATTTGTTAAAAATGATTCGTCATGTGCGACCCAGAAAACTCCCCCGTACTAATTTCGGCGAAAATCGGACAAAATTGATTTTTTTGTCTGACATATTGAATTTTTTAAAAATAATTTTAGATTCGTTGGATACAACCCCGAAAATTTCCCCATACCAATTTTGGAGAAAATCAGATAAAATTAATTTTTTTTGCCGCCATATTGTCAGCGCCATCTTGGATTTTACTGCTCCAATTTCGTCCAAAAAAATATGCGACCACCTCCTAAACGTAACGTAAAAAATTTCATTCAAATCGTTGCCGCCGTTCCGGAGTAATCAGTGTACATACATTAAAAAAAACCATATATAGTTGACGAATTGAGAACCTCCCCTTCTTTTAGAAGTCGGTTAAAAATGACATTTGCGGACCAAAACTTAACTATAAATTTTTCCTATAAGGAAGTCTTTATTATCTAATTTGGGTTCGTTTTTTTATAGATGAAGATCGACTTTAGTAGTCATTTTATGATATTTTGAAAGTTATTAGTACGGAATGGTCAAAAAAGAGGAATAACAATTATATTTAAAAAATCGTAAAAAGTCAATTTTTTCAAATAGAAAGGACTTATTTTTATAATTTTATCATATTAAGCATTAAAAATAAGAGCATCTTTGTATCAGGTTGTCTATTATAAAAATTTGTAGTTTTCAAAATATTGGTAATTCAACATTTGCCTATTGAAAAAATGCTATCGGGCTTTTAAGTTTTGTTATTAGTTGGCCATGACGGCGAGGCGTGGCAAAAACAAAACAATCGAACCCTACAGAATTGTCGCTATTTCTTGCCATTTGACATTCATTAATAATAATCATGTCGGGGCGATTAAATTACACGCACGAAAATTATAAGTGGAAGTGACACCATTTTGAAAATATTTTAACCCGCTGTTCCCCATGCAGGTTAGTACATAGTCAAATTTTCAGATTTTTCCTAATTATAATTTTCTTACAATCGATCGAGAAAGTTCCCGGATAATCATCTTTTATAGGCATTTATTTGTTAACACTTGTAATATAAATTAAAACAATATAATCATCAAAATACAATTGATCAATTAGAAGATCTAAATTCCATGGCAATTAGATCGGATCAAAGTTTTAAGCCTTCTTAGTGAGTCTGGCTATAAATAGTTTCTGTTGTCATCAGACTCACAAATCTTCCAACTACTGTTTGAAGACGTATAAGCGTGCACCACTTTATAAGTAAACTTTGTGAAACGACGCCGGTTATTATCCTCCCGACAGCGTGGTAGACACGAATGTTCATAATTAAACACTAATATTCTTGAAAATAACTATTATATTGTGTTTGGTTTGCTCAACTCTTACTTCTCTTACTTGTAAAATACACTTAAACTAATTATTCCTAACGAGCTAGTGTTGTTTTAATGAATATTGGATACTAAAGTTGTAATTATTAATACGTAAGTAATATATAACATTAATTAACATTAAAAAGCCTTTAAAAACTAAAAAAGACTAAACCAGGTAGAAACACAAATCTTGATCTGTTGTGGCTTCTAAAATATAAATTATTTAAAGGGTCTTTTAGGTTACAATTTTTCAAGAAAAAAAATTTTTTAGTCATTTTTTTTTAATAGAAAGAAAAGAGATATCATTTTATAATTTTGCACATATATTTATTCGTACTTTAAGCAAACAAAAAATTTTTTTTTTGGATTTTTTTACCCATAATAATTAAAAAAAAAAACATCAAAAAATGATGGCGGACGTGATTCCAGGTGACTGAATCGTCTCAAAAAAAAAAAAAAATACCAAATTAATCCTTGTTCAAGTGCCCATGGTCGGTACCGGAATGATTTTTTTCCATCAAAAAATAACAAAATGGCGGCCATTTAAGGGTAAAAAATCGGGTAAAAATCGGAAAAATTTGTTACCGATCAAAGTGATTTCGGTACCGACCATGGGCACTTGAAAAAGGATTAATTTGGTATTTTCTTTTTTTTTTTCAGACGATTCAGTCACCTGGAATCACGTCCGCCGTCATTCTTTGATTTTTTTTTTAAATTGTTATTGGTAAAAAAACCTATAAAAAAAATCAAAAAAAAATTTTTTTGTATACTTAAAGTACAAATAAATATATGGGCAAAATTATAAAATGATATCTCTTTTCTTTCTATTAAAAAAACATTAATAAAAAATTTTTATTTTTGAAAAATTGTAACCTAAAAGACCCCTTAATTTGAATTTTTTTTTTGACGGATTTTTGTGAGAAATTAGATCAAATATAATTTTTATAAAAAAAATTGAACCGACTTCTAAAAGTGCGCTAAAAAGTGAAAAATAACCATAAATTTTTATATGAAATTGAACTTTTTGAAGTCGGCGCCAAACTAATACCTGACAAAATGTGATTTGCATAAACAGATTAAAAATACTTTATTTGTAATTGCTTTCTTACCATAATTTGTATATATTACTAGATATTTATTTCGTGTACAAATAATTTGGCGCCGACTTCAAAAAGTTCAATTTCATATAAAAATTTATGGTTATTTTTCACTTTTTAGCGCACTTTTAGAAGTCGGTTCAATTTTTTTTATAAAAATTTTATTTTTCTATTTTTAGTTTTAGAATTCATTATGACATTCATAAATTATTTGAACTAAGTACTAATCAAGATTAGTATACCTCGCAATGACTCCAAACTGGCAAAAAAGTACCCATTTTATCCAAAGTTGTAAATCACCCTAAAATGAACCACTAAAAATTCTTTAGTTCTTAGAGTTTTCCAAATACCAATCAAATTGTGTCAAACGAATATTTAGTCTGTCATAGAAAATCCACTATCTTAAATTTCAAATTAATTTTAGATTGGTAATACAGGTCCTAAAACCTTCCAATATCGATATTTAAAGAAAATAAATTAATTTTTTATCCACCATATTAGATACGCCATATTGAATTTTTTAAAAATAATTTCAGATTCATTATGTGAGGCCCCGAAAACTTCCCCATACCAATTTTGGAGAAAATAGGACACAATTGATTTTTTCGTCCGCCATATTGGATCCACCATATTGAATTTTTTAAAAATTATTTTAGATTCGTCATATGCGACTCCGAAAACTCCCCCGTACCAATTTTGAATAAAATCGGACAAAAACGATTTTTTGTCGGCCATATTGAATCCGTCAAATTGAATTTTTTAAAAATTATTATAGATTCGTCATATGCGACCCCGAAAACTCCCTGGTACCAATTTTGGAGAAAATCGGACAAAATTAATTTTTTTGTCGGCCATATTGGATCCGCCATATTGAATTTTTTAAAAATTATTTTAGATTCGTCATATGCGACTCCGAAAAATCCCTCATACCAATTTTGGAGAAAATCGGATAAAATTGACTTTTTCGTGCGCCATATTGGATCCGCCATATTGAATTTTTTAAAAGTAATATCAGATTCGTTATGTGCAACCTCGAAAACTCCCCCATACCAATTTCGGAGAAAATCGGATTAAATTAAATTTTTTGTCCGCCATATTGGATCCGCCATTTTGAATTTTTTATAAATAATTTCTGATTCTTTGGGTACAACCCCGAAAATTCCTCCATACCAATTTTGGAGAAAATCGGACAAATTTAATTTTTTTGGCCGCCATATTGTAAGCGCCATCTTGGATTTTACTGCACCAATATCATCTAAAAAGATATGGGACCACCGCAGCAACTTCCTTTACATAACGTAAAAAATTTCATTCAAATCGGTGCAGCCGTTTCGGAGTAATCGGTGTACATACATAAAAAAAAAATACATAGTCGACGAATTGAGAACCTCCTTTTTATAGAAGTCGGTTAAAAAGAGCTGTTTTGTTAACAAAAATGTAACATTGGTTTTTTTACTTGAATGTGTTGATTTCGGCATCCTATAAAACATATCTCGATGGTAAATCTGAAAGACCTGTGCAAAAAAAAACGCGAACCAAAAATGTTCACGATTTTCGGTTTTTTGAGTTTCTCTCGAAAAGTAAAAGTTGTATCGAAAAACGTTTCAAACAAAAATTATAGAGAATTAAAAAACCTATCGATTCATATAATATAAGTTATAGCCACTAGTTATCGAGATTTTTTTTTCGACAAAATTTACGGTTTTTGTTTTTTAAAAGAAAAAAGACATTTATTAATAAATTACCGATTTAAAATTTAACGTAAATATAGGTATTATCATTCTAAAAAAGTATGCCAAACCCGGAATCTATGAGTTTTTTATTTTCCGAGAAAATCGATGTCAAATTTGAAATTTCAACCTCAATTTTCGGCTTTCCTAATTAAGATACAATGTTCAATTTTAATGAAAATTGTTTGTATTCTTATAAATTAAAAAAAAATTCTTCAATCGTGGGCCGAGAAATTTTGCAAAAACCAATTTTTGTACCAAAAAAATTGCGATATTTTTCCATCGGATGGAGATAAAATTTTTTTAATGCATGCATTAGATTTAGATGTATCATTTCCGATTTCAGAAAAAAAAAATTTTGGATGAAATAACGTTTTTTTTTCAAAAATTCATAATGGCGTGGCAAATGAATATTAAGGGCTCAAATTTGCAGAAGATGCTTTTTAACACTTGTACTTTATCTGTGAATTTTTTGGATCCAAGGAATACATTTCCATACGATCTGTGAACCTTCGAAAATTGGGCCGAATCTAATCGAAAATAGCTGCTGCAGTCGCTGGCGGTTGGTTGCCATAGTTCAGGCGCATTATTCATTGGCGCTTCAAGGAAACTTATGCATCACAAATAATATTGATGTTGTTTTATTACTTTATATGATATTAACAATTTGTATAGTCATTTTATTTATTAATTTGTTTATTAACAAAATTTTTACAAAAAATTATAGAGAAAATCATACAAATATTCAATTATATATTACATATTCTATTTTTTTTTCTTTATATAATTATTACCTAATAATTTATTAACAAAGCTTTTACAAAAATTTCAGAAATTCCTGAAATGTACAGATTTGTGTGAGCACTGTGATGGACAGTGCGATAATTGCTCTGAAAATTTTATTTCCTGAGATTTAGAAAACGATGTTGACAATTCAGAGGAAATTAATAGTATGTGTGAAAATGATGTTAATAATGATGAGAATAATATGTATAAGGCTTGCTGTGCGCTGAGCTACTCTTTTGGAATTGTAAAGTGGAACAGGACGGACATCCAAAACCTGCAAAGAAAAATAAGGACACTCCTAACAAAAGCACAGAAGCATCACCCTCGGAGTGCTATTGAACGTACAATGCTTCCAAGACACCAAGGAGGAAGAGGATTGGTGGATATTGGTAAGCAGCTTCACCAACAAATAATAAACTTACGTTCATATTTCCACAGGTTAGCGGACTCTTCCACACTACATCGAGAAATATGCGAGGCAGACGATTCAACGCCGCTACGTTGAGGGAACAAGATATTACTTCTCACCACCAAACAGACCAAGAGAAGTTACAAACCTGGCTACGGAAGCCACTTCATGGACGGCATCCAAATGAGGTCAATCAGGACAATGTTGACAACTCAGCGTCGAACTACTGGTTGATTTCAGGACAGATGTTTCCGGAAACGGAGGGCTTCTTGTTAGTTATCCAAGACCAGGTTATTCCGACGAAGAACTATCGGAAGTTCATCATTAGAGATCCCTCAATAGAAAATGACCAATGCAGATATGACTGTCGAACATCGGAGACAATTCAACACATGACTGGAGGATGCCAAGCGTTTGCCGCAACCGAGTATAAGGAAAGACACGACTCAGCCGCTAAGATACTCCACCAAGAGTTAGTAGAAAAGTTAAACCTATTACAGGTAGGAAAAGTGCCTTATTACAAGTACAATCTGGAGCCTATTCTTGAAAACAACCAGTTCAAGTTATTTTGGGACCGAACGGTTCTGACGGATCAGACAGTAGCTCATAATAGACCAGACATTATACTAATAGATAAAATTTCTAGGCGAACTACACTAATCGACATTGGTATACCTAACAACAACAACCTATGGCCAAAATACAACGAGAAAATCGCTAAATATAGAGATCTGGAGATCCAAATCCGAAGACAATGGGCAATAAACAGCGTCCAAACGATTCCCATAATACTGTCAACAACTGGAGTGATACCAAAGAATCTCCTGCAGAACATCAAGATACTGGGCCTTAATGAGCATCTGTATAAGCCGATGCAGAAAGCAGTTCTCCTAGCAACCGCGCGAACCGTCCGAAAGTTCCTAAGAAATACAGCAGACAACGTCACCTAGGACCCGATAACATGGAAAGGGTTCCCACAGAGCTTCATACTTTTGGTATCTTTGCATGCCTGGTATGAGTCAATATTCCCTGGAGGGAGTGCGAAGCCGTTTGGCTTGTAAATCATAATGTACAACGAAATTGAGAATAATGATGCTAATGGTAGGTGCGATGTAAGTGAGAGTAATAATTGCGATGATGAAATGGACGCCGATTGCATAGAAGTAATCGAAAAAAAAGAAAGATGAATGTATAATTTATATATTATTATTATATTTTTATATGATTTGTTTATAGAAATTTTCATATAAATTTTGTTAATAAACTGTTAAATAATAATAATATAAAGGAAAAAAAACAGTAGAATATGTAATATATAATTGAATATTTGTATGATTTTCTCTATAATTTTTTGTAAAAATTTTGTTAATAAACAATTTAATATTTAATATAACTAAACAAATTGCTACTATCATATAAATTAATAAAACAACATCAATATTATAAATATTATTTGTGATGTATAAGTTTCCTTGAAGCGCCAATGAATAATGCGCCTGAACTATAGCAACTCACCGACAGCGGTCTGCAGCAGCTATTTTCGATTAGATTCGGCCCAATTTTCGAAGGTTCACAGATCGTATGGAAGTGTATTCCTTGAATCCGACAAATTCACAGGTAAAGTACAAGTATTAGAAAGCATTTTCTGCAAATTTGAGCCCTTAATATTTATTTGCCATGCCATTATGAATTTTTTTTTAAAAAAAAAGTTTTTTTTAGCCAAAATTAATTTTTTTTTGGGATCGGAAATAATACATAAAAATTTTATCTCCATCCGGTGAAAAGTTATCGCAATTTTTTTGGTGTAAAAATTGGTTTTTGCAAAATTTCTCGGCCATCGATTGAAAAAAAAAAATTTTAATAGATCTTAAAATATAAAATAATACAAACAATTTCCATTAAAATTAAGCATTGTATCTTAATTAGGATAGCGGAAAATTAAGGCTGAATTTTCAATTTTGAAATCGAATTTCTCGGAAAATAAAAAACTCACAGATTCCCTGTTTGACATACTTTTTTTAGAATGATAATGCCTATATTTATGTTAAATTTTAAATCGGTAATTTGGTAATAAATGTTTAAAAAAAAACAAAAACCGTAAATTTTGTCAAAAAAAATATATCTCGATAACTAGTGGCGCCACCTATAACTTATATAATGTGAATCGATAGGTTTTTACTTTTCAAGATAAACTCAAAAAATCTGAAATCGTGACCATTTTTGGTCTGCCATTTTTTTTGCACAGGTCTTTCAGAGTTACCATCGAGAGATGTTTTATAGGATGCCGAAATGAACACATTCCAACAAAAAATACCAATGTTACATTTTTGTTACTGACGAAGGTCTATTTTCCATGGACTAAGAATTGATATCTTATCTACAAAATATTAAAAAATCATTTTTGCGTATCATTTCTAGCTACGATTTTTATTTAGAGGCTTACAACATTTCTTTTCAAGTGTTGAATCTTTGTTGCTACCAAGGGAATTTTATTCTAAGGAAAAGGGGCAAAATGGTTGCAACATATCGGAAGTTCTAGTCACTTTACACGCTTTATCAAATTTTTTCGCAGGAAAGGACGAACATAAATTTCTTGCAAGGATAAACTCCACTTTAATAAGATTTTCATTCGCATTCAAATAATACTACAATGAATTTTCTCGAGGGGTGAGTAAGTAAAATGTATGGTACTAATATTATAATGATGCCGTAAACTCAAAAGCTTATATTAATATCATAATCATCATTAACATGTAAATAAGCCACAGCGAATTTATCAGGTTGTTAAATATTTGGCTTAGTTTAATCGAATTTCGGCTATTTAAAGTAACCCGTATAAAATTATTTTTCATATTAAAGCCATCTTTTGAATGTATTTTTGTTGATGTTGCTTAAAATAATTGTTATTTCAGAACAAAATGTAAAATAATAATAATCGTCTTTTACTGAAACAAAAAATACAAATACAGGCGAGGTTTAACATTACATCTGCTACTCGTATATAACCTAATGTGTTCTTCTAACCAACATCGTTATTTTTGCGTGATGCCAAAATTTGCAGAGTTTTTCGATCAGGAACCAAGTCGTCATGGATGTTTTTTTCAATTGTAATACCAATTTTTTATTTCAAAATTAGAAATGGCACATTTTTTTACATACGACTAGGTAAATATCAATGTTGATTACATAAGAAAATAGTCAGGACAAATGACTGTAAAACTTTAAAATAAAAAAAATGGTGGTACCGCCTAAACTAAATGTTCAAACTGGGCTTCGTTAACAATTTAACAATAGCCAAGTTGATGTCTAAATTTTTTTTGAACATTATCGATGACATCTGCGTTTATTTTTCGTACTTTTTGGCGTATTCGAAATTTTAGGGCTTCTATATTGTCGAGCTGGGTCAAGTGTACTTCAGTTTCAAGTATTCCTCACAAGAAATAAACAAGGGGAGTCAAATCTGGTGATCTGGCTGGCCATTTAACTATCCCTGTTCTACCTGTCCAACTTTTGTGCTTAAAGTTAGCTCAAACAAAATTTTTCGCACTTATTTGGAAACATCCTATATATATATATATATATATATATATATATATATATATATATATATATATATATATATATCTCACATTAATCTACAATTTATAAAATATACATAAACAACATATCTTTATACATATAACAGATGTAACAACAATGGATGGTTGTGCAATGGGATCCCTAATCTCCTCAACAATCGCGCAGTTGCTAATGGAATTTGTGGAAGAAAAAATTCTAGAAAATATAGATTTTGACATAACATTATTTAAGAGATTTGTAGATGACTGCGTAGTGGCGGTACCAGAAAATAAAGTAGAAAATTTACTACACCTTTTCAATAGCTTCCATAATAAACTATAATTTACATCTGAAATTGAAAATAAAGGAAAAATAAATTTTCTGGATCTAACACTTAATCGAAAATTAAGCAAAAACACAATTAAAACCAAGTGGTATACGAAAAACACAGGGTCAGGCCGATACTTAAATTTTAATTCTCATCAGCCTAACAACCAAAAAAAAAATAGTGTAATAATCGAATTAGCAGAAAAAGCAATAGCACTAACATCTCCTGAATTTAGAACTGAAGCCCTTAAAAAAGTCAGAAATACTCATATCCAATCATTACCCTGTAAATCTAA
Source organism: Diaprepes abbreviatus (assembly GCA_034092305.1). Classification (NCBI taxonomy): domain Eukaryota; kingdom Metazoa; phylum Arthropoda; class Insecta; order Coleoptera; family Curculionidae; genus Diaprepes; species Diaprepes abbreviatus. Next base: position 2,026,869 of record JASJET010000236.1, on the reverse strand, counting down.
TAAACAAAATAATAAATCAACGGGCTTATTTATATTATAATAAAGCAAAGAAACGTAAAAACGTAGTTACAAACAACACAGAACAAAAAATATACGTTGCAATTCCCTATATGAGTCATTTTAGCTAAACATAACATAGTGGTATGTCATAAATCACACAATGTACTAAAATCATTATTTACACCTCTGAAAAGCAAAGTTCCAGCAATATATATATATAATACTAGCGACCCGCCCCGGCTTCGCACGGGTGCAATGCTGATACTAAATACACTACAGAAAAACTGTGACTATTTATTTTATTTTTACAACAATTATTACATCGGCCTCCGACGCGCTATTTATAGGCACGCTGCCGCCGCCCCGGTCGGCCAGTACCGCCGCAAGCGCTACTTCCCGCAATTTTAAATCTGTAATATCTTCGAAAATATTCATTTAAATCTTGTGCTGTAAAGGACCATATAGAGCTATATTAAATCAACAATGTATTTAAGCTATTTAATTGGATAAGGATTAATGCTGTATTGGTTAAAATCGCTTCAAAATTTGCCATTATTTGTCGTAAAAAGTAAATGACAAAAAAATGTTATTGTGGGATATCCATGAGAGATAGACATATACCATCGCGGAGTTTTCTGTAGACCTTTTCAATGTGTACAAATAATTAGTACATTATTTTGATAAATCTCGTAGGGTTCAGCCTGCGTTTGCAATGTAAGCGGAAAAAAATATGATAATTAACGACATCACATTAGAAACCTCAAAAATAACAGTATTTCTCCACTATTTAATGGATGTTATTATACATATAAACCTTCCTCTTGAATCACTCTATCTATTGAAAAAAACCGCATCAAAATCCGGTGCGTAGTTTTAAAGATTTAAGTATACAAAGGGACATAGGGACAGAGAAAGCGACTTTGTTTTATACTATGTAGTGATATGCAATACCTTGCCTAAATTGCCCAAAAAAATACATAGACATAACTACACAATATTTGGAAAGCGGAATAAATGGACACAAATATTCCAAAAACGCATCAACTGCCTTACATAAACACGTTCAAATAAAACATGAATTTGATTTTAAAAATACCAAAATTCTAAATATGGATGGAAACTATCATGAACTGGTCATAAAAGAAATAATTCACATAAAAAAAAGAGAAAAATACAGTTAATGACAAACAAGACGTTAAAAATCTTTACCAAATTTATTACAACCTTATAATATAAATAAAAGTTAATGATGCTTGGCATGATTCTAGTGTTTACGCTCACAATTCTTCTTTCCACACAATCATATAAGACACGAAAATGTATAATACAGAAAAAAAATTTAAAATTAAATTCTTTTCAACCAACTGAAAAAACCTTATACTGTAAGGATAAATATACTCTGTTCTAACACAGTTAGAGACAAAGCGCTATCTCAGATTGCAAAAATACCAGGAAAGGGTGGAAGCCTTTCCTATGGTAGTGCACCGCCATCTGTAGACCGGTTTCGAACTTGTTAGTTCTCGTCACTACAGAATAGGCTAGCGCACTTGAGCATCGGAAAGGTAAATCCTTTAAGCAGCTTATATTAGACAAAATATGAAATCTCAGGTTAAAAGGCAACTCATTCTGTCATTCTCAAGGACATTTCAATATCAATGTATGCCGTCACTTAGAGGCAATGTATCCAAATCGTTGAACAGGTCGAGGAGACACTCAACACTGGTCTGCCCAATGTGCGGATCTAACTCCTTTGGATTGTTGCATCTGGGTTTTCCCTAAGTCTTTGGTTTGCTTTTGCAGATGTTGAATATTTGAGAAATCGAATTATTACGACTTGAGAAAGGATAAGAAATACTTTAGGATTATTTCAACGAATACGCTCTTCAATGAGACGAAGAATGGATTTTTGCATTATGACTATCAAGTCAGTGGCGCCCGAAAATAAGTTCGTAAGTGTAAAATTTTACAGACCCTGAAAAAAGTACCATTCTGTGTATTATGATAGAAATTTAAATAACTAAAAATAATAACAAATTTTAACACCCTGTAACTTAAAAATTAACCATTATAGACATATGACATTAGACATATGTTTACATAAACTTTTATGTTTAAAATTAGCTCAAGAATACCTCTTTAAAATTTTTCGCACTTATTTGGAAACACCCTGTATATATAGCATGTCAAACTGAGGATCTCCCATCTTTGAAGTGGGTTAAAATATAATTATAACATATAAACAGGACACGGACAAACAATGTATTAAGATCTCGCATTAGTAGGCAATTAAAATATCCGGGAAAAAAATGAAAACAATATTTTATCAAAGTCTTGAACTAATAAAAAAAAGTCATAAAAGATCCCATTAACCGGAAAATACACGCCACAAAAACCCGCCTCTGACGATCAAATGTTATTTTTTATGGCTTCCGGGAAGTATCGTTAAGAGTTAACTTTATGAAAAATTGTTTTTCTATGCTAGTAGATACTTACCCAGAGGTCTATAACATTCTTTTTCAAACTGTTGACCCTTGGTTGCCATCAATAACGCCAATATGGCCTGAGGGAACTCGGTTATTAGAAAAAGCAGCAAAATAGCTACAAGCATACCGGAAGTCCTATCGGCTTGACGGTCCTTGTCAAATTTTTTTCGCAGGAAAGGACGAACATCATAAATTTCTTGTAACGGTAAACTCGAATTTAACAAAGTTTTTCTCCGCTTTTTCGTTTCAAGTAACACAACAATCAGTTTTCTCGAAAGATGAGTCAGTAAAATGCACGGTACTAATTTTATAACGACACCGTAGACCCAAAAACTCATATATTTATAATCTTCACTAACATAATCTATTATATAAATAAGTCTTTTCGTAGTTTTTCCAGTAAAATTAACTAGGTCTTTCTTATTAAGAATTTGTCCGTATTTATCACAAGTCTGGTTGTAAGATGATATTTTTAACGATAAAAAAAGAGGAGTGCAAATTATAGGACACACCAAGTATGTAATTAATATCGTATAAAAAGTTCTTTTGAGTTCGCACCAGTATCTTGAGCTTTGTGGATTGGTTATTGCGATGTACCTCCATATCGCTAAAATTACTGTTAAACAACAAGAAATAAAATGGAAAACTTGGCTGAAAAGAGCGTGGAAAATTGTAAAAAGTGCCCAGTTATATGAATAATTGTCTATGTATTTCTTGCCTTCATCATTTATATATCTATGTATTGTAAATGGAATATATTCCAACATTACCAATAAATCAGCTATTGCTAAACCGGTGAGAATTAAATTTGTGGGCCACCGCATTTCTTTAGTTGTAAGCACACAAATATTTAATACATTTGCAATTGATCCGAAAATACACACTCCAAAACTAAGAGGTCCATGAATCGCTTCATACTTTTTTGAAAATTCGTTTAAATCACAGTATACTGTTGTTGCGTTACTCATTTTATGTCACTTTTAACTTTATTTATTTAACACATTATTATTTTTAACCGAAAAAATTTTATGTACAATTATCGTTAGTTTTATTGAGGTCATTTTTCCATCTATAATACACAAAAGTTAAAATATATCAAACTTCCTTATAAATAAAAACTTTTAAAAACTTTTTAAGTAGTCATTTAAAACTTTTAAAAAGGTTTTTTATTACAGTTTTAACGTATTTTTCGCAAAAAAAAAATAACGGCTATAATATAGTATAAAAAACTTAAGGTAATTTATATTAAGAAAAAACAATTTTGGTATTATGCGTTACGAATATTTATATAGCGCGCTTTCTCGTATTATCGGCCGTTTTGTTTCCAGCCATCCTGTGTGGATTGCCTTGGCAAAACTAACGAAACTTTCAAGTTTGCTCGCATAGAATAGAACATAGGGCCGTTGAGATTTGTCGACGCATGCGTTGATTTTTTGAAACAATATTAACACATCTTAGTTTGGAATATATTTTGACATGCATCGCGTGGCATAAACTTCTGTAAGGATTTAAAACATGCCTTGTAAAAATTTATGTTTCCATACCGCATTATCACAAATGCGTTAAAATTAAATCAATTTTATTTTAAGAAATTCTTTAGAAACATGTTACGGATAAAAATTGGTCTTAAATAATAATATTTTTGTTTACATGTTTCTAGATTAAATTAAAGGTTGATTACCAAAGTTATAAATACATTTTAGTTTTGCACGATTTTCTTTCAATATCAGTGACTTGCATAACTTGAAATTTAAATTTGTTAAAAACTATATTTCCTAATATAAAACTAATGATTATCTTTTATTTTTCATTCATTAATATTATTTTCATCAATAATCAGATCCTTCCTTTTTGTTTACATTTTGAAATATTGATTTATATCGAAACTTAATTTATTTCTGTAATTTGTAAATTTCGTTGGATTCCTCGAGACAATGTATCACAAATTGGGAAAGGTATTTTCTTGATCATTGAACAAATATAAACAGTGTTTGTTTGTTTTCCTGTTGATTTTCCTTTTTCATTCCTTATTTATTGTCACATATCAGCTGTTTCAGATATACAACCAGGTCCGCTCGATTACACTGAAAGTTTTTATGGTTGCCTATACGGCACACCTGTTGAATATATCGAAATGCTAAATTGGAAATAAGATAAAAATCGACTTTTTAGTCATGTTGTTTTTAGTTTATTAGTTGATTATTTCCCTTTACTTTACTAATTAGAATTTTTGATAGTTGTCATATGTGAAATTAGACCCTCGAGCTGGTTTGATTTCATGCTGAATATTTCGAACCAGTAAAGTACTTTGTTCATAGGAAATTCATTTTGTAAGACGAGATAGTTTAGAATATTATGTGACTTGGTCACTTATTCGAGAGTATTTTTGTATATATATATATATATATATATATATATATATATATATATATATATATATATATATATATATATATTCTACTGGAGTAGATAAAATTTGATAAACTAAAGGGTTCTAGATTATTGCCTCTAGATTAAGTTTATTTTTTTGAAGATATTTTTGATATATATTTTTATTAAGTTTTTTGGTAACTTCCGTTGGAAGGCGTGTGATAGGGATTGTAGAAAAATCGTTCTTTTTTGGCTATCTGACGTAAGAGCGTAAAGAAGTAGTTCGTGTTACTACTTTCGCAAGTTAAGGGATTTGGCCATAAATGGCCGATTAGAGTAACCGAAACCAAGCTTGGGTGCAAACATTTTTTTGGTGATTTTGTCGTTTCACCTTACAGGCAGTTTGGCGATAAATTTTTTTCAGCCAGCCCAGAAACAACAGCTACCGATTTTATCAGATGACACTATTTTGTTGAGTTCGAGGGTCTTAGAATTTATTCAGTCTTTCTATTGGATATCTTCAATACGTCTAAAGATAACTTTCATGCAGATTTTATAGGATAAAATTTTGTAATATACAACGTTGGGAAAATAATATGCAGTTTGGGTTATCGTACTACACTTTTGGAACTGGGACCTCTGAATGGGACAATCTCCGTATTAAGCCAGGTCAACGTCCTTTCAGGTGAAGCTGTCTACTTCACAGGCCCTGTTTAACCACATGTTTGAAAGTCATTCAGCTAAGTGCCTAGTTTTAGCCAAGAACATGTACACGACAGTGTCTAATTGTGAAGCCTGATGGGTATGAAACCAGTCTTTTTAATCGCTTAGATTACTGAGAAAAGTTTCCTTTTCGATTACCTAGACGGCTAACAGGTAGGGGGTTCTTTTGTACATGGTTTTGAGCCATTTTTTAATTGAAAGAATTTTTATATTTGGACAATATTATTTTATAATAATATATATATATATATATATATATATATATATATATATATATATATATATATATATATATATATATATATATATATATGTATAATTTTTCTTTATTTTGTCTTTTCTTGGATTTAGGTTCTATATTTAATAAAAAATACAAAAGAATTGACGTTTCGCCCTTTATTTAAGGCATTTTCAAAATTTTCTTTTCCTTGACATTTTGTTATTCTATTACTATTACAAAGTTCAGTGATGCATGCTTCCTTCCGATCTGTCCTTTGCACAGACAGGTGCATGTCGGTACCCTGATGAGTCTAGCGAGAGACGAAACATGTACCTCTGCTATATCACTGTAGCGGAGGGGGTAAGTTTTTTTAACTTTCTTCTCGGTGTGGTACTACAGGTAGGCCACCATCTCGGTGGTGGTGTAACAGGATGAATTGTGTTTTTTATCAATTTATTCAAACTGTGCAACCTCTAACATGGAAGGGATATGATGGAGCGAAGTTTGCATTCACTGTATGCATTTTACTTCATATATATATATATGTATATATATATATACATATATATATATATATATATATATATATATATATATATATATATATATATATATATATATATATATATAATATAGGAATTAATTTTTCTTAAACCATTAAATATATTTTTAGTTGGTTATTTTCTTGGGAATATGGTTCATTTTTATATTGAAACTACATATATAAAATAGTCATATTTATTGTAAACATATATTTTTATTTTTCAGGACGTTTCGATTCTTTCGAATCTTTTTGAACTGAGGGTTTCGGCGGATGCTACAGAAATGTACATTTTTAATATTATTATATATGGAATAAGAGGTTAAGAACCTACCATTAAGAACAGAGATTTTTGTTTTAAACAAAAATTAATTATATCAGAAACCAATTGTAATCACTCACTCTTTTGTATATTCACTTTTTAAAAGTATTTTTAAAAGTCCAGTTAGAAGAATGGACACTACATTTTTAACCCTATAACTGTCTTGACTTGACTGAATGTGGAACCCAGATTAAAAGCAATTTCAGCAAATTAAAAAGTGACATTCCAAAAAACAGAAAATCAAATGTTGTCTACCAAATACCCTGCAAGGATTGTCCATCGAATTATATCGGCCAAACTAGTCAGTATCTGCAAAATCGTCTAAATGGACATAAATATGACAAAAAAAAAATATTACAGCCCTAAAAAAACACGAAATGAACCACAAGCACACCTTTGATTATGGAATTACAAAAATCTTGAAAACTGAAACTAACAAAGGAAAACGAGAATTTTACGAAATGATGCAATAAAAAAAAATCCGAATGCCGTAAAAGATAAAACAGACATCAATAATCTAAATCAAATTTCTTTCAACATATTAAAATAAACCAATATAAGGGAATTTCTAAAATAAATGAAACAATAAGAATAATTCTCTGCTTTCAATTCTTCTAAATTGAATCACAATATTTTTTCAGAAAGATATCACTTCAATTAAAAGACCCAAACTTTTTACGCCACTTAAAGTACCTAAAACATACACCATCTGGGTTCCACATTCAGTCAAGTCAAGGCAGTTATAGGGTTAAAAATGTAGTGTCCATTCTTCTAACTGGAATTTTAAAATACTTTTGAAAAGTGAATATACAAAAGAGTGAGTGATAGCAATTGGTTTGTGATGTAATTAATTTTTGTTTAAAACAAAAATCTCTGTTCTTAATGGTAAGTTTTTAACCTCTTATCCCATATATAATAATATTAAAAATGTTCATTTTTGTAGCATCCGCCGAAACCTACAGTTGAAAAAGATTCTAAAGAATTGAAACGTCCTGAAAAATAAAAATATATATACAATAAGTATGACTTCTTTATATATGTAGTTTCAATATAAAAATGAACCATATTCCCCAAGAAAATAACCATCTAAAAATATATTTAATGGTTCAAGAAAAATTAATTCCTATATAATATATATATATATATATATATATATATATATATATATATATATATATATATATATATATATATATATAGACCTACCCTCTTCAATTATTGCTCTGATACGATCATCATCAATTTCAGTGAGTCGACAGAATGTTGGTCATTTTTGAGCGAAAAACCTCTAGAACCGAATTTTTTTAACCAATTCTGATACTTGCATTCTGTTATACAATCAACACCATAAACTTCACATATCTCTTTGTGAGCCTTAGTAGGGTTCTTTCCCTTACGGAAATAAAAAGTAAAATACAGAGTAAATGTTGGTTTCCGCACTCCATGTTAAAATTGACACTAAACTAATAACTACAGATAAAAATACACATATGTTGCTTCTAAATTAATCTAAATCCCATTGACATTAAACATCAAAAAGAAAAAACCATAACATTGACAACGACAACCAAAAATCCTTTTTTGTCGAGCCGATTAAAAGATGAGAAAAATTGGTTCTCTAGATTTTCAGATTGAACTTTAGAAACGCCATGTAAAATTTAATATATTCTTACTCTCTGGAAGTTAAAGGATTGTACAAAAATTCGAAGTTTCTACAATTGGTGCGAAAATCAACATCCAACTCTATCAATATCGATACAGATAAATATACCGTTAAAAATGGTTAGCAGAGCAAATTCTATACTTCAGAATATTAATTAATACTGTGTCTAGCCTTCTAAAAAAACTCAAATTTATAAACCTCAATGTCTCTTCTTTCAAACCGATGGATTAAGATAACTTGAAATGTGAAAGTTCCATTAAGGTGGAAGTGTTGTTCCTGAATCAAAATAAAATTGTTTGACTTTCCTCTTACCCGAACTTTGCCAGAGTTTTATCTTAATAATACTGTCATAATTACCTGCTTGAAGGAATTGTTTTTAGAAAACTTTAGACATTTGCTTTTCCTTTTTCGTTAATTTTTTATAAAGCGGTGTTTTATTAGAACTCCTACGGAGACCTGTGTGAGATTAAAATAAACGGAGCTCTAAAAATAATATTCCGATAAAGTGAAAACCGAAGAGTTTATAAGCAGGTAGATGGCGCATAAATCATATGAGTGATTTACTTAAATTCTTGTTTCAATTTCTGATACCCGTCATTTTTAGATTTATTGTTCGTGTTCTGTGAAGAAAAATCAAAAAAGTTGGGGGAGTAAATGGAAAGATTATGATAAAATGAATTAGTTTTGGCATAAAAAACAAAAAGAAATATTTCTTGCAGAAAATGATTTTAATGTTTTTTTTTAAATATTCTCCTCGACCATAAATACACTTTTGCATGCATTTGAACTAATCCGAAAAGCATTTTTGTCACTGTGTAGGTGGTATATATCATATCCCCAAAATAAGGTCTTAAAATGCACCTTGGGTCTCTTCTGGCGTAGAACATCTCTGACTACGCACTTTATGTACGGGAACAAATAGAAATCATTAGATGCTAAGTAAGGGTTGAACGGTGGATAACCTATAAATTCAAAGCAGTAATTGAAGAGGATGGTCATATGTCTTTTCAGGAAGTCGCAGAGACGTTAAATGTGTTGCTCAAAATAACTAAAAATAACTTAATTCGCTTAAAACAACGAGTCAATATTTACCTTATATATATATATATATATATATATATATATATATATATATATATATATAAAGGCGGGAACTAGTCGCAACTGACTAGTCAAGAAACAATATTCCAAACTAGGGTTATTGGGGATGCAGTCTTTTTCGATTGCAGACTGCATCCCCAATAACCCTAGTTCGGAATATTATATATATATATATATATATATATATATATATATATATATATATATATATATATATATATATATTTATATATATGTTATGTCGGATATTCTCACGGGTGTGATGTGTAATAGAAGGTTTTCGGCATCCCGTGTATGTGCTGAGTCCCTCTCAGGACTGTAAGGCAGCTGACGTTTCGTTGAAATCTCATTCACCATTTTCAAAGCTCACTGTATGGAGTCTACGAGTGAACTGACGCCTGTGACTTCGGTGTTGTCGGTACCGTGTGCGCGTAGGACGCGTTCGTTTTCCGAATGGTTCCGAACCATCAGGTGGCGAGACCTGCTGCGCGTCATCGGCCCTGTTGCCAGTGTTTGGGGTTGCGTTGCCGAGTTGTAATCTCTTTCGTTACTAAGTGGTACTGGTTGATGTTTTGTAAGCAGATTTTTCCAAGTATTAGGCACACGTTGGCTATCTTCTTTGCTATTTAAGTTGTTGGGCCTCTTTGCAATTTCAATAGCCTCCCTTATAACTCTTGTGGACAGGTTTTATATATATATATATATATATATATATATATATATATATATATATATAATCCCTGGTTTTCTAGAGGGATTCTTTCTTTAGGTGTTCGCAAGAGATCTTTTACTTTACGGTCTGTGGTGAAAATGGTTTCAATGTTGTGTCCCCTGAGAATTCTTGCGATCTTGTCTGTTGTTCCTTATGTAAGAGGCACCACAGACAAGATCGCAAGAATTCTCAGGAGACACAACATTGAAACCATTTTCACCACAGACCGTAAAGTAAAAGATCTCTTGCCAACACGTAAAGAAAGAATCCCTCTAGAAAACCAGGGATTTTTTTTATATATATATATATATATATATATATATATATATATATATATATATATATGATCTCATCAGTCACTGACGAGATCATGAAGTAATCGAAACGCATATGGAGAGAGGACAAGAGCGATATTTACAGGAAATAAACTGTTTTTCATATTCTCTGCATGAAAGGAGAATTACATATATAACAATCTATTTAAATACGGCAGAAGATTTCTTTATTTCTAACTGAAATTTTGATTTTTTTATTAAATGGATTATTAATGGTGCGGGATGGGAACAATTTGGAAACCCTTACAGCAATAGTTCAGGTTCTCAATACTTTGTTCTTAAATTTAAGTAAATGTTTAACCATCACCTTTTCTCGTAATTAGATACAGCAATTTTTTTGTCATACGACTGGTGACGTCATACTTTCGAGAGTTAATCGTGTACAATTGAGTACATTTGGGAGATTACTGGACGGTAACTACGATCACTTCTCAACCACTCAAACATATTACATAATCTCTTTTTAAGAGTTGTCGCAATCCGGGATCGAATAAATCTTAATCAAATACGAACTTGTCAGTAAGTGGGATAGTTTTCAAACTGTTATAAATGCTAAAGAAGATAATACTCGTTTTTAATTTAGTTTTTTTCGGATATTAGAATTTTGAATTTTTTCTGTTTTTCTCTATTAATGATTTCCTTTTGTAATAAAATTTTGAAGAAAAACATTTTTATTTAATGCCCTGTACAATTTGATACATTTATAAGTTCTCTCTTTATTGAAAGAAATAAATTACTTTTAAACTACATAACAGTAAATAACTTTAAACTTTACCCGAACTAACTATAAAGTTTTAATACTTGTACGACAGTAATTCAGTTAGAACGTTGCGTCTGAAACTTTTAATTTATATTTTCACTTTCCAAAGCTTTTTAAATCACGAGTGTATAACTTTATCAATAGAAGATTTTTTGTTTAATCCTACGACTAGACATTTTAAAATGCTTAAAGTTCACAGTTGAACTTAATTTTAGGCAATTAAAGTTTGTAATAATTGCCGTTTTTATTAAAATCCCATCAAAACAGACAGAAAATAAGATATTATTGCCACGCGAATGAGTTTTTTGAAATTATTTACAAGGATGCCGATAAAATAAGAAGATTCAAATATTGAGAAAATAATAGGTCCATAAAATAAAAATTTAAAAACACACTCTTATTTCTTCCATTAGGTTATTAATATATATTTATTCATAATTAGTGAACAATGCTGATAATAAAACATAAAGAAAAAATCCAATTACAATACCGGTTTTTGGTATCCACCTGAATTGATCCAACAACTTCTCTAACTGGGACAAAAAGGTGAAACGAAATTTCGCGATATCACAGTCCTACATTCTTTGATTTTGTACTAACTTTAATAATATGGTGCTAGAACAACTCCCACCATACAGCTGCAGTTAGAACTGTTAATAAAAATATCGGATTTTCAATATATAAAAAAAATCAGTTCTGAACAAATCAAAATTATACCAAAACAGTTACAAACAATTGAAGAATGTACTGCAGATGACATGTTACGACATCTCGCTATTTTTCACTAATCAAGTTAACTGAACTAAATTAAATGTATATGTTCTTTTCACAACAATAATATTAACATCATGAATCTATCATAGATCATATAGACTGTATTCAACTTGTTAAAAATAAATACCAATACTTTCAAATAATATCTATATTTCGATATGTCGATATTTTAGTCCTATCTGATCTACAGTATTTCTTGGTTTTCACGCTGGCGATACGTTTATTGATCGCCGTTTAAAATTATTGATTTTTTTGTATAATTTGAGTCGGGCTTAGTCCATTGACTGGTATGTTATAAGATGGACTTTAAGGTACGACAATGATAAGATTTATAAATTGGGCTTTCAAAATTTTGAATGAAGGTACTGAAAGTGTCACATTTTAGGTCCCTATGGATGATAGTGTTGCGTATGAAGTATGGGACTCCACAAATTATGCAAAGAACCTTGTTTTAAAACCTCTCTAATCTTGAGAACGTTATCCTGCCAGTGTTGATCCAGGTAGGAGCACCAAATGACAGGACTGAACGTAAGAATAATTTCTAGATAATAAGTTTATTATTTAAGTTTAACTTGCTATTCTTGATCAAGGAGTAAGAGTAATTAGAGAGATCTTCGCTTTCGCTAAGATATAGTGGGTATTGAGTGACCAAGTGAGTCTTCTATCAAAGACTGGTCCCAGATATTTTGCACTATTCCGCCAGAAAATGTGAGCATTATATATGGATAGCCGATTGTCCGGTGTTGGATTCCGTGATTTTGAAAACATAACTGCCTGAGTCTTATCAGGGTTCAATTTTATCTTCCAATCGGCCACCCACCGTTCTAATTTGATATGGCGTTGAAGCATTAAAATAATCAAGCGAAAAGATCCAGAAAACGTCGCAAATGCGGTGTCATCGGCAAATAAATAGAGTTTACTGTGGTCATCGACCGACATGTCTGCAGTATAAAGGTTAAACAGAGTTGGAGACAGAGGAGATCCTTGCGGTACCCCAACTTTTATCTGCTTAATCTCAGACATTGTGCCGTCAACTGACACCACAAATGATCTGCCTCCTAGAAAATTGGTGTTTTATTTAGTAGTTCGGAATTTCCAGCCTGATCAGTTTGATCACAAGACCGTTGTGCCATACTTTGTCACTTTACTAGTTTAAATAGTATTTTAAATACTTTTAAGATGATGAATAGATGTTATGTATCTGGTTGAAAAGGCAATCTTTCAAACGGTCCGATGGTGTGAGCAGAAAGAGATTCACCGTGAAAGTTGTGTGTCCAGTAAGAGTAGCATAGTATGTGAATGTAATCCAGATTTCTGCTTCTGCGAGTGTAATAAGTAAAGAGGATTTTATTTGATAGATATCTCAACAGAATTTTAAAACAGACAAGACTGTTTCTTTAAAATTATATGTACAGTAAAACCCACTTAAGACGATTCTAAAAGAACCCAGAAAAAAAGCGTTTTAAGCGGGAAAGAAAAAAAAATATGCGTTACTGTATTGAGTATTAAAATATATATATATATATATATATATATATATATATATATATATATATATATATATATATATATATATATATATATATATGTTTATTCGGCTTTCACGTATTCCTCCGTGTGAGATGCAATAGCAGTGGATATATCCACATTATGTCGTTGTAGTGCTGAAATCACATTCAGCAAACGTACAACTATATGCAACTCCGTATATAAATGAAAGTAAGATGCGAACAGTAAATGCAAACTTCGTTTCATCATATCATTCCCGTGTTGGAGGTTGCACAATTGGAATAAATTGTTACACAAAACAATTCATCCCATTCCACCACCATCGAGATGATGGCCTACCTGTACCACCATACCGAGAAGAAAGTCGAAACTTACCCCTCCCGCCACAGTGATACGCAGAGGTACAGGTTTCGTCTCTACTAGACTCATCAGGGTACCTACATGCACCTGTTTGTGCAATCTCCAACACGGGAAGGATATGATGGAACGAAGTTTGCATTTACTGTTCGCATTTTACTTTCATGTATGTATATATATATATATATATATATATATATATATATATATATATATTTATATATATATATATATATATATATATATATATATATATATATATTATAATTATTTCGGGATTCGGAATGAGCAAGACAGTTTTCATATTGATATAAATATCCTATATCACCTGAAGTTGACAAACAGGACAATATTAGAACCTGTTCTAACGAAAATGAGGAAATACTAAAAAATACTTACATTAAAGAACACGACATGGACAACCTAAAACCAGTAATGCCCACGTCAACTTATTTGGAAGGATATTGAAGTCACATTGCTTTAAAGAAATTAGAATATATTTTTGTAAAAATTCATTAATATGCGATGAAAAACTTATTTTAGAAGTTAATTGTAGTCTCACTTTACGCTTCAATGAGCATAGTGTATATATTAGCTTAAACCCTTAAGACAAAACATTTAGTTTACCACCTCATCAAAACGTCATACAAACAAAAAGATAATGGAAGTCCAACAATTATATTTTGATAAAGATGAAAACTATTATTAAAATATTTCTAAATGTAAAACATATTGTTCAAGAACATCCTAGTTGGTTGTAACAAAATTATCCTCCTTCTATATGTTAATGTCCAAGTTCTCAAAGCGGCCAAAGGTCAACCCATCCTCTATATAACTTCTTACGCTAGGCCACCCGCTAATAGTCCATATTTTTTTGACGCACGCATACATATTTTGTTTCATTATCGTGGAAAACAAATGAAGGATTCTAGTATATTAATCATCACATTTAAGCCTTTACAACAGGAAAAATTAAACAAACAAAATCTTTTTATGTCATGCTGTTTATTTACTATATCATCGATTGTTTTCTAAGCCTTAATGTAATATTTAATATTATCACTGACATGAAACAAAATATCATCATCGTAAATAACGATATATCCTCTAAAAATATCTCTAAATATTTGTTCATCGCGAGTTTTTTGCTAAAAATAAAATGCATATTTTTGGAGACATGTCTTTACTAGGAATAAACACGTAAATAAAAATAACATTCAGTTTTAACAAGACTATTCTATCACTTTAATAAACGTCGTTATTATAACGACGTCCTTATTTTAATAGCATTGTCATTATTTTAACATATATATTCCGGTCGTGTCAAGGAAACTAGGTAAGCGGAGCACCCCAAAAATCGCTTACAGATAGCTTTATGAGTAACTGGCGTTTTAGTGATTAGATTTACTTTTTTGATGTTTTCGATGCCACCAAACACAACAGGAATTTAAACAATTTAAGATTAATCAAGAAACAATCAACGAGGCGCTTTAATAGTTGAGTGATAGATGATTATTTGTGAGAAAACATACAAAGGAAATTCTCAACTACATCAGCAGGAATCAGGGGCATGCACTGAAAAATTTTAAACAGTTTCTCGATTATTTAAAGATCACATTTACAGCATAGTTGTGTTAATTTTTTTATCAGAAAGTTATGAACTTTGAAAATCAAGAGGTTTTATATCGTATGAAAAAATATGTGAAAAATATTAAAATTTAAATAAAATTTTTATAAAAAAATTGAACCGACTTCTAAAAGTGCGCTAAAAAGTGAAAAATAACTAGAAATTTTTATATGAAATTGAAATTTTTGAAGTCGGCGCCAAACTAATACCAGACAAAATGTGATTCGCATAAACAGATTAAAAATACTTTATTTGTAATTGCTTTCTTACCATAATTTGTATATATTAGTAGTTATTTATTTCATTTAGAAATAATTTGGCGACGACTTCAAAAATTTCTAGTTATTTTTCACTTTTTAGCGCACTTTTAGAAGTCGGTTCAATTTTTTTATAAAAATTTTATTTTTAGATTTTTAGTTTTGAATTCTTTATGATATTCATAAATTATTTGAACTACATGCTAATCGAAATTAATGTACCTTGCAATGACTCCAAGGTGGCAAAAAAGTACCCATTTTATCCAGAATTTTAAGTCACCCTAAAATGAACCACTAAAAATTCTTTGATTCTTAGAGATCTCCAAATACCAATGAAATTGTGTCAAACAAATATTTAGTCTGTCATAGAATATTTAGTCTGTCATAGTAAATCCAATATCTTATATTTCAAATTAATTTTAGAGTGCTAATATAGGCCCAAAACCTTCCAATATCAATATTTAAAGAATTTGAGACGTAAATTTCTTAACCCGATATATTTTATATTGCATATTGAGTTTGTATACGCCCCAAGAACTCTGCAATATCAATTTTAGATAAAACCGGAAAATGTAAAATTTTTAGTCCTTCATATTATATCTAATCAACCTAATAGTTGTAAAAAATTAACTTCATATTTGTAATACACCACCCCCAACGTCCTAATACCAAATCTAAAAAAATGTGAATAACGTAAATTTTTCAACCCACCATATTGGATCCGCCATAATGAATTTCAAAAAAACAATTTTAACGTCTTAATCTAATCTAAATCTAAACCTTTCAAAGCCGTCTAGTACCAATTTTAGATGAAATCCAGAAATTTAAAATTTCTAAACGGTCATATTGCATCTGACGTATTAGATTTTCTGAAAATAATTTTATATTCGCTATTTACGTCCTCAAAAACGATTCAGTTCCACATTTGAACAAAATCGAAACATGTAAAAATTTTTGGTCAGCTATATTGCATTCGCCATATTGAATCCTGAAAAAATAGGATTAAATTCATAATTTACACACTCAAGAACCCTCTATATCAATTTTGGAGAAAGTTGAGATATGTAAAATTTTTAGAACACCATATTGAATCCTCCAGATTGAGTTTTTCAAAAAATATTTTAATTTCGTAATTAACACTAATAAAAATCCCTCCATACTGACTTCAGACAAATTCGAGAGATGTAGGATCTTTAATCCGCGATTTTAGATCCGCCATATTTAATTTTCTTTAAATAATATCAGATTCGTAATGTGCTATCCCAAAAGCTCCCTCATATCAGTTTTGAAAAAATCGAACACAATTAATTTTTTATCCATCATATTGGATACGCCATATTGAATTTTTTAAAAATAGTTTTAGATTTGTCATATGCTGCTCCGAAAACTCCCCCATACCAATTTTGGGTGAAAATCGGTCAAAATTGATTTTTCTGTCTGCCATATTGGATCCGCCATATTGAATTTTTAAAAATAATTTCAGATTCGTTATGTGAAACCCCGAAAACTCCGCTATACCAATTTTTGGAGAAAATCGGGCAAAATTGATTTTTTCTTCCACCATATTGGATCAACCATATTGAATTTTTTAAAAATAATTTTAGATTTCGTCATGTGCGACCCCGAAAACTCCCCTGTACCAATTTTGGAGAAAATCGTACAAAGTCGATTTTTTTGTCCGCCATATTGGATCCGCCATATTGAATTTTTAAAAAATGTTTTGAATTCGTAATTTGCGACCTCGAAAACTACCCCATACCAATTTTGGAGAAAATCAGACAAAATTTAATTTTTTTATCCGCCCTATTGGATCCGCCATTTTGAATTTTTTTTAAATAATTTCAGATTCTTTGGGTATAACCCCTAGAATTCCTCCATACCAATTTTGGAGAAAATCGAACAAAATTAATTTTTTTGGCCGCCATATTGTCAGCGCCATCTTGGATTTTACTTCACCAATTTCGTCCAAAAAGATATGGGACCACCGCAGTAACTTCCTTTACATAACGTAGAAAATTTCATTCAAATCAGTGCAGCCGTTCCGGAATAATCGGTGTACATACATAAAATATATATATATATATATATATATATATATATATATATATATATATATATATATATATACGCGACGAATTGAGAACCTCCTTCTTTTAGAAGTCGGTTAAAAAAAAGAACTAAAGGAGCGAACTAACACAAGCAAAAATAGTACATATTATCTGAAGTTTCTTATGCTATTGTGTTGTTTATTTTGTGAATAGATGCTTACAATTCCTAAATAAAAAACTGCACACACACACGCACACGCACACGCACAAGCACACACACACACACACAATAAATATATATATATATATATATATATATATATATATATATATATATATATATATATATATATATATATATATATATATATATATATATATATATATATATATATATATATATATTACTGCAATAATTCCTCCGAAGTTTGAGAATTACAAGCTGATTTTCGACCATTAAAAGTATGGGTGTTTCATCCACGACGCCCGCAGTGGATTCATCAGTGGGTCCGCCGGCGCCTTCCCCCTACACTCGTCGACGTACTTACTATAAATCAGGAACTTATATTTGAGTTAACTCGGGTCGGAACATGCCGGTAAGATGTTCGTTCTACGACATGCCCCTCCCCCCCAAAACTCCCAGTTTTACATCTATTTGATATTCTGTCATATCGAATATATGGAACGCTGGGCGTTTGAAAAGTTTGTAGAACGAACAACCCTTAGTGGTCTTTTCTGTAGGGTCCGGGCTTAATCAAAGCCCACCATTTGACGTACTTACATCGCATCGTCCCTGCTCAGACGCCATGTTGCAATAATGCTTGCGATGTTTGAAACATTTAATTAGAAGCTAATTTTCGACCAATAAAAGTATGGGTGTTTCGTCCTCGACGTCGGTGGACTAACGATGTTTAGTGTACAAATGATAGACGGGTAAACATCCGAAGAAGCTACATCGTAGCCAAAACGCGTTATGTGTTTTCTAAACTACAAAATATAGTGGAAATTAAACAAAAACTTGTGTTTATGTTTTACATTATTTATAATTGATTTCCATTAAGAAAAAGCCACTACAATTCAAAATTTAGTAACTTTTCCCGAGTTGTCAGTTTGACGATTTATTAAAAAAAACGGAGGAAGTATGACATATCGACCGTTATCTTAAGCTTTAAGTTAAAAATATCGAAAAATCTCCGGTTCAGAGATGCCAAATAAGATCGAAAAGCCAGCCCAGAATGCAACATCATTCATAGTACCGGAAAGGCAAAAGCATAATATGATATTACTTACAAAGAAATTTTTAATAAGTTCTATTTTATATGATCGAATGCAAAATTTATATTCTGTGGTAAAATATTTATCAATACCGATAATCTATCATCCTAAGTACATAAAGGCTGATTTCGCATTGTCGTCCGAAAGGACAATTTACTTAGGATCATTTGACTCTGTATTTGCGACGCTTACACTCGCTTCCTTTATTTAAATAAGACTACATCTTTGTATTTAACTAACACATCAAATATTGTTCCAAAATTGCCTTAGAAATTAGTACAAATATAGATTATATACAAATACAACAATATCTGGAAAATCTCTTTTATATCTGATTTCCTGAAAATAAAAGATCATAAAACTAGTACTTCCTAACTTTGACATGTCATAGCCGTCATGTTGTTTTTCTACCTGACATTTATATTTAGTTATTTTTGGCTATTATACCCCCAAAAATTAACGGATTTTAATCTGGAGGCAGTACTGGACTTCCCTTTTTTCTTTCTGTCTTTTCAGCTTTCGTCTATCCACTGCTAGACGTGTGTTTTTAGATTATTGTTCCACAGGATATGTTTTAAATTTCCAAATGCTGCCCAACTAAAATTAATTCTGCATGTAATCTCAGTAGTTTGGCTTCCTTTCTAAGCATGATTTTGTCTCGGATATATGTACTCATTTACTGCTTCCAAGCTGTGGACTTTAATGATAATGGTCGTTCTGTATATATATATATATATATATATATATATATATATATATATATATATATATATATATATATATATATATATATATATTAATTTTCTTGATTCTTGAACCATAGATTATATCATTTTTTTTAATTTTGTATTTTCTTGGGTTTAGGTTCTATAATTAATAAAACACAAAACGATTGACGTTTCGCCCTTTATTCAAGGCATTTTCAAAATATTTTCCTAAAAAAATATATAATTAAAATACATCAAATAAAAAACATATTTTACTATTTTGGAAAACAAACAAGACACTTAAAAACAGTAGTCAAAACTTTAAAACATTTTAAAAATATTTAATTTTACTGGTACATACCTTGACATTTTGCTGTTCTGTTTCTAACTAAACTTTAAATTTTCATCGTTTACTGAGGATACGTGGAATGCGAATGTGTTATATTTTTTTAATATTTTTTATATTTTACAATATATAAAAAAAAAACAAATAAGGTATATGTTTGGTTTTATGTTTAAGAGAATATTCTATTTTTGATTCTTATTTGACCGGATCGAATACTTAATAGTTTTGTTTAAATTAGGTTTGCGTAAATGTGGCTCAAATTTCCCATATCTGTTCTGTCGTTAACAGTGTTTTTATCTTTTTTAATTTCAATCATTTCTTTGATCTGTAATTTTTAATCAAAAGTGTGTTTTTCGTCCTGTGTGTGTTTGTTTAACGCTGTTGAGGCGTTTTTTGTATATTTATGGCCATTTAATCTGTTCTTCAGTAATTGGCTCGTCATGCCTATATATTTTTTGGGACAATTCGTGCAAGGGATCGAATATATTATATTTGATTTATTCATTAGAGGAGTTTTACTTTTTAAATTTGTGAACAATGTATTTAATTTATTATGTGACCTGTGGCATACGATAATATCATGCTTTTTTAAAATGTATTTTATTTTTTCTGACAGCTCACTAGTGTAAGGTAATGCCACATATTTCTGCTGTTTATGTTCTATGTTTTTTGTTTTTACGTTATTATACTCAAAACGCTGTATATCTTTAAAAATTTAGTAATTGTAACGGTTTTTAGTTGCCATACATCAAAAAAAAATGTTCCTCATAAATATAACTAGGGCCGTTCATTTCGATTTTCTGTCTTCCTCTCGGAGTAGAGAAAAATAAGTTATTTTTACAATTGAAACAACATTTATACTTATTTCATAATTTTTAACATGTTTTATTATCTAAAATTTTATAATTCTTCAAAATATCCCATTAATATTTTTATAAAAATATGAACGTTAACACGCTTACTTACTCCGTATCTACTCCAGACATAACATAAATCGGAAAATACTGATGATTTTCCCTCCTTGTTTCTCTTAATAATAATGAAAGAGATAAAAGATATCACAGGTCAGGAGCAAGGAACACAAAAGAAAGCCGCTGTTATTTACATAACCTTGCCTCAGACTAACTGTGTCTTTATTTTGTCCTATAATAACGACAAACAATATTATTAAAGGCATTTTTGTCGACAACGTTGCGATATTTTTATTATATTACGATATAAAATAGTTTAGACACTTTGTGCCGCTATTTAATATTGTAGTGTTTAGTGTTTGTGACTTTAAACACTTGATAGCCTATAAATTTTAGACTATCGTTATTATAATAAAAACACTTTACTAGTGCTTGTTTTTATTGGATTTATTTAGGTTTTCTAACTGGGTATGGATGTACATATGGAAAATTTTAATCAGCTTGATATACCGGTAAGTAACTAATAAAGAGGTTTTTTCTTGTAGTATCTCTTTCGAAAACGTTCTTTCGAGCTTTATGAAAATACACAGTATTTCAAACTCATGTGTACACTATGATTAGTTAATACAGCTTGTACAGAATATAATTAAAAATATTTAAAATATTATAACAAAGAATAATACAATAGCTGAAAACAAGGGAAACTGTTCCTTGAAACATATGCCTGAAATGCTTAATTTTGGAAGAAAAAAATAAGATGAACAAAATAGTACACATGCACAAATTTTTTAGTTATTTTTACAGGGAACGTTTTAGATTTCTAGGTATTTATTGGAGTTAGTGAAGATTTAGGAGATTATTAGAGTACTTTAAGGTAGTTTTTGGAAAAGAAAACGAAATCGTAGCTTCATTCTTAGTATAATGTACTCTCTAGTATACAGGACCCTATCATTTTTCCAACCTATAATCTATATGAAAGAGGCCACTTTTAGCGACTTACATTTGTGTTTTAGGATATGGAGAATCACCCTTCTTCTTCAGGTATGCAGAGTCCTAAATTCCTTCACATAAGAAGCTGTCCTATAGGCCAAGATTGGATTAAATTTACTTACGATTATGTTAAAAGGAAGCTGCCTAATTGTAATCCTATAGAGGTAAATTTGGGTTATGCTTATTTTTATACCTAATTGTTATTAGTGGCACTTTTTTGAAATTGAATTGTTGATTTTAAAAACAACATAGTTGACTCCAGCCCTACTGTTATTTATTTTCTAATACATAACATTTTTTTGTCATATTTATTTCTAATTTTTGTTTTTTAAGTGACTCAGAAAGTGTTTAAAATGTTTGTCAGTTTTAGTAAAACATACTTCTCACTACAAAGGAACAATACCCTGAAAATAAAGTGTGAAACCTTAGTGACTGCATGGTTGTCAATAAAATTATATCAATGTACACATATAAAAATATTAGTAAATTTGTTCACCCAGAACTTCCCTTATCATTAATTTGATGTGCTTTAATTGCTCAGTTGAACTCGTATAACAATTTTTTTTAAGCCAAGTCACTATTTTTGATTTTAACTAAAATTTCCACCCATGTGCCGACTTCTTATTCTGATATAATTATACATATCATTCAGTTGATATGATTTTTAAATTCTGGTACCCAAGAATCCTGAAAACGTATGACAGTGTAAATTCAAAATTAAACTTCTCCATCTACCAACAACCTCTTGTTCGTAAAATATTAAATGCTATAATTCAGGTAAGCAAGTACCATTAAAATATTTTGAAAATACTGATAAATCCCATGGAATATATTAACTTCCATTCTTTTCACTTTGTCTTGTTACAGGATTGTTTCATCTAATTAGTTTTTGTTTACTTTTCGTTTCCGGAATATATATTTTGAAGCTCTTAATTCATATTTTAGCCCCAACATTTTTCAAAATTTTATATAGCTGGTATAATTGTCAATAAGAGCAAAATAACTTTTAGAATTCTTAAGTTTAAATCTAGTTTATGTGTCCCCTCATGATTTATCCAAAAATCACTTTAAAAATTTTTGTTTATAGTATGAAATATATACATTTAAAAAATTTTCCTTACAGGCTAATTTACTAATTAAAACAAGTAGCAAGGGAAGATCTGGGTAATCAACTTTATAAATTTTTAAAATTCAAATTAGAAACCAATGCTTACACTTATCCCATACAACTGTAGAACTTTTCTAAATGCCCCAATAACGACAATAAAGGAAACAAGAAAAAGGAAGAGACCAAAAACGTAAAGTAAATTATTTTTAGCAGTAGTACATCTCTTAGTGTAGTAATATAAAAGAGGAAATTTTAATCCGCTTTTAAAATCTCTCATAATTAAAATTTCACTTAAAATATCAAAGCACATAAACTCCTTCATTAAATAGCCCTATACAAATGGGATATAAAATTATCGATATGTCTAAACAGAAGGAAAAACTTCGATTTTAAAATTTTTGTGTATAACATTTTTCTTTTTTAAGGATATTTAGTTTGTGAAACTTGCTTATAAACCATTCGACAAATTTCTTGTTATATAACCGAAAAAGAAAATAGTAGAATGAGCCACTCCGATCCTGTTACAGTTCTCAAAAAAAAAATGTCACTAGTTTGATGCATATGTCAAATTTTGACGTAAAGATATACAGCGGTTTAACTATATAAAACTTATATGTTCGTTTATCAATTATTTTGGTGATAGTCTTTTCGTTGAAATTATTATTTATTAGTGTCTCTTTTACTTTTTGCAGTATTTTTGGTTGGAATTCTGGAGATGTTTTGGAAATTTAAAGTTTAGTTAGAAACAGAACAGCAAAATGTCAAGGTATGTACCGGTAAAATTAAATATTTTTAAAATGTTTTAAAGTTTTGACTACTGTTTTTAAGTGTCTTGTTTGTTTTCCAAAATGGTAAAATATGTTTTTTATTTGATGTATTTTAATAATATATTTTTTTTTACGAAAAAATTTTGAAAATGCCTTGAATAAAGGGCGAAACGTCAATCGTTTTGTGTTTTATTAATTATAGAACCTAAACCCAAGAAAATACAAAATTAAAAAAATGATATATATATATATATATATATATATATATATATATATATATATATATATATATATATATAACTATGATCCAGCATACACGTATATCGTGCGCATTTCAGAACAACAATAGAATCGTGAAATCTACCGCCCATTTTTACACAAATAAGCGTTTTCTTAAGGTGGTTAAAAGCAGGTTTTTATCAGCAAAATTTATATCCTTTGTTATTTTGAAATGTAAATGAGGTTAATATACTCCACTACTGTAATTAACAGTAAATTTCAAGTTTATTAACCGTATAATATAAATTCAGGAGTGAGATAAGAGAAAGGCTATCGTAAATCTAAATAATTATGTGGTTTAGAAACACCATATATTTTTTTAAAGGAATTTTTAATATTAAAAAGAATCATATCCACCTTAATTATATACTTACTTCAATCACCTAAAAATGTTCATTATACTGTTTATTTGTCAAATTTATTTTAGAAAGTGAAAGTCATATTATTAACAATTAGGAATGTAAGTACTAGTTAAGGTTTATATATTGTAAAATTATCTAACATTTCTTACATTCTATTTTGCATATTCGTAAAAAATTTAAGAAAAAAAACATCATTTAGAAAAATTTCAGTATGACTGCATCCATAGTTCAGGTTAAAGATACGTAGTATTGATGATTCAAAAACAGATCCTAAATAAAAAATATTTCACTTGATAAAATCTACAAAAAAGTATTCTTGTGTTTTTTTTTCATAAAATCTTGATTTTGGCAATAACTTTTAATAACAAATAATTCCTCCTGTCTGTGGACGAAATTCATGACGTTAGTCTGCCACAGGAAAGAGCTTTAAGTTGTAGACATGGTCAATACGAGAATGCCTATAAAGTTTTCGACCCTGAAATAATCTGAATTAACAAATGGCGGGGATAACATGTTTTTCGTCCTTGAAAGCTACAGTATTGTTTTCAGAGCGTAAGTTTCTTATGCTTCTTTAACGGTATTAACAATATCTTTAATTTAAGCTATCACCGGTTTCATTTGGTTAATTATTTATTACAAAAATGCTGACACAATATCAATATAATATGCTACGCGGATGATGCGGTCCTACTCGCATATAACGAAGACGACCTCCAGAGATTGACACACCTATTTAACGTATCAACTAAGAAGTACAATATGCAGATATCAACGAATAAAACAAAGTGTATGGTAATTTCCAAGGAACCAAGAAGATGTAAGCTACAGATAGAAAATGCCATAATTGAACAAGTCATGAACTTTAAATACCTAGGCATCGACACAACAAGCTGTCGTAACCTTACTGGAGAAGTACTGTCACAAAATACAAGAGCCCTACAAGTGGCAGGATGCTTAAGAGACGTTATATTTCGAAACAGATACATGAGAATAGAGGGAAAAACAAAAATATATAAGACCATGATACGACCAATTCTAACTTATGCCACGGAAACAAGAGCAGACACTAAGAAGACAAAGCAGAAAATGAGAAAAACCGAAATGAAAGTACTGAGATCAATGCTGAACGTGTCAATCAGAGATAGACTGACAAATATCTTAATCAGAGAAAAATGTAATGTGCAGGACGTGATCAAATGGACAAAAGAAAGAAAAAGAGGTTGGAAAGAATACGTTGAGGGAATGAGTGAAGAGAGACTAGCCAAAGTTTGTATGTATGGACGACCAAGAGGAAGAATATTACCAGGACGACCACCAAAGAGATGGGCCCATAGCTGGTTCTCTTCATCAGCAGAATAAGGCGGGTATAGATAGAATGACAAACAGGGATATCCCTAGTCAACGTAGAAGAAGAAGAAGAAGAAAAATGCTGAAAAACCATCAAATAGTGCAAAAATAACTTTTTTAATGGTATCAAGCCAAACGGCTTCGCATTCCCTCCAGGGAATATTGACTCATACCAGGTATACCATAAAGATACCAAAAGTTTGAAGCGCTGTGGGAACTATTTCCATGTTATCGGGTCCTAGGTGACGATGGGAATCGTTTGGACGCTGTTCATTGCCCACTGTTTTCGGATTTGCATCTCCAGATCTCTGTATTTGGCAATCTTCTCGTTGTATTTTGGCCTTAGGTTGTTGTTGTTACGTACAGCAATGTTGATTAGTGTAGTTCGCCTAGAAATTTTATCTATTAATATAATGTATGGTCTATTATGAGGAACTGTCTTATCCATCAGAACCGTTCGGTTGTTCTCAAGAATAGGAACCAGATTGAATTTGTAATAAGACCCTTTTCCTCTCTGCAATAGGCTCAACTAATCTGCTAACTCTTGGTAGAATATCTTAGAAGCTGAGTCGTGTCTGTCCTTGTATTCGGTTGTGGCAAACGCTTGGCATTCTCCAGTTATGTGCTGAATTGTTTCTAATATTCGACAGCCATATCTACATTGGTCATTTTCTATTAAGGGATCTCTATTGATGATTTTCCGATGGTTCTTCGTCGAAATAACCTGGTCTTGATTAGCTAACATGAAGCCCTCCGTTTCCGGAAACATCTGTCCTGAAATCAACCAGTAGTTCTACGCTGAGTTGTCGACATTGTCCTGATTAACCCCATTTAGATGCCGTCCATGAAGTAATTTCTGTAGCTAGGTTTGTAACTTCTCTTGGTCTGTTTGGTGGTGAGAAGTAATATCCTGTTTCCTTAACTGTGGTGAATATATATTCAGATTGCCTGGAATGCTGGGAGATGGCGCTGCTTGTATTAGATTAGAAAGGATTTATTTCTCCGATGCTGAGCTGCGCTGGCCTATTCTGTATTGACGAAAACAATCAAGTTCGAAACCTATCTACAAATTGCGGTGCACCACCATGGGAAAGGCTTCCACCCTTTCCTGGTATTGTTGCAATCTGAGATAGTGCTTTGTCTCTAACTGTGTTAGAACAGAGTACGTTGGTCCTTATTGTATAAGGTTTTTTCAGTTGGTTAAGAGCTAAGTTTCTCTTATATAATTGTATTGTTGGTTTGACCCTAGTGAGCTGACTTTCCAAGAATTATTTGAATTGAAAATAACGTTGACGTTATATCGTTTTCTTATTCTTCTAACTTTTTCCGAAATGTTGTAAGGGAATAAAAGTTTATTGTGATTTTTACTAATTTTAACATTTATTAACTCTAAATTAAATTCTACTAAATGGAAGAATTTACTTGAGTCCCCCTCTGTATAAAGATTTGGACCGTTAAATTGTATATCTTATGTCTGGCCAAAAATAATCACATATCAGGGAAATATCCTTAAACTTAAGCCCAGTTTTATTACTTTTGGGGTAGTTAATTTTTCTGAAAAAAACAACATAAACTTAGTGAATATATGTGACATAAAAACTAAACTATTCCACCCTCTCGAAGTTTTTAAAATAAATCTGTCAAAGCAACTTAATAGTATTAAAAACCACATCGTTAAGGGTCTAAGGTTAAGTTGTAAAGTGATAACCACATGTGGCGACCGTGAGAGAGCTTTCTTTTACTTAAACTGAGCAAATTTTCCCATCATAAGAAAACAAAAGAATATTTAAATAAAATCACTAAAATGCAATATTAGTATTTGTTATTATGTACAAAGTTCGCGACTGTTACCCATTTTTCCCCAATTGACGAAAATAAGAATAAGAAAGTGAGAAAATGGTTAAAACCTTGGGGTTTTTTCATGGGTTCTTTCACGATCTTTTAGTGTAGTTGTAAAATAGATATTGATCACATTTATATAAAGTAATTATTAGTTTTGAGCTCTGGTCAGTTTTAGTATTAAATTAAATTAAATTCGACGCATGGATGACTTATGCCATCTATGAACCAGGGGACCGAAAACATACCGACGCTCGGTAACGAAAACTACCTTTAACTTTATTTTCTACCGTCCTACCATCCCTTTAAATTTTAATTAAATAATTTAATTTTATTTTATCGATAAAAACCTTTTTGTTGGTAAACACATGGGCGTGCACTTGTGTACCAAGAAGCATAAAAAGAATCCTGCTTTGGCCAGCTGACTGCAGTTTTCCTGAAACCTGCACTTGTGTTCCTGGTATTGGTAAGCGATAACTAACGGTAGACCTTTAGAGCTAAACTTCAAGATCGACCAGACTACAAGAGTGCCTTTGTCATAGCGGATTCGTCTAATCTATTAGTTTTTTCTTTCTCTTTGGTTTTAGGATAGTTACTAAATTATATGGACAGTAGTAAATTGTGAGCGAAACGGCCACACGCTACCTAGAACAATCCGTTTGCAGTAGTTCACAATTGAATACTGTCACAATGTCTCTAACATAAGGGATGTTCAACGCTGCATTTCGGTCTTCCGTGTCCTTAGTTATTTGTTAAGCCAAAGTTAATTTCCGAACACATTAAAAAAAAAAGTTTTCCAGATGGCGCAGACTTTTTCACGAACACTGTATAAAATCAATGTTACATTGTTATGATAATGACTATCTTATTAAGACAAAGTTACCTTTGTAATGAAAAGAGGCATTCAAGTTACGTAGGCCAAGGGAAGTGTTTGTTATTTTTTTAATTAGGACACTTTTACAAAAAATCTGCTTTTCAAACTCTCGTTCGTTGTTATTTTCAGGATACATTTTCATGCCTAAAGATACTTCTAATTAATTACTAGGGCTTTTTTTTATCTAAAAGAGCCCTGAAACTTATATGGATTGTTTCAAAATAATTTTTTTTAATATTCGGATGAGATTTCTTTCATTTTGTTGGCTTGCGAAAATTTCCATACACAAGAGGCAGTCTGTAATACTACAGAGACCAGTTTTTGTTGTGGGAGGTGATTCCGCTCTGATCGTTTAAACGCTATTGTTAAATTTACGCGGTAATATGTTGGACAGTCACGAAACCTTGTCACGGCAGTGATTGGTAGGTGGAAGTAAGCATTTTTTGAGGGCTGAATTCGGTGTAATGGAACTGAAGAAAACTAGAAATTATTGAAATAACTTTATATCTATGGTAGAGAAAGGTAATCTATCCGAACGGAGTGGAGATTGCTGATGATATTAATAATTATTTTGTTAACATATCACAGGTTGATCCGGACTTGAATACCCTATATTTTAATCTGAATGGTCAACGGGAAAATACATTGATATTTGACTTTAGAATGACTAGTATTGATGAGATCAGCTCGGCATTATTTTCAATAAAGTCGATAGGTGCAGATGGAATTAGTGTTGATTCTTAATATACTGCTCCCTTAAATTGTGTCAGTTTAACTCATCTGGTTAATTACTGTATTAAGACGCTTACTTTTTCTAATGTATAAAAGATGTCGCACATAATTCCGATACCAAAAGTTAACATACCTAGCGAATTAACAGATCTGCAACCCGTAAATATCTTATCTGCATTATCTAGAATAATTGGTGTGAGGCGAACTCAAGGTACTGGTCCTGTTGAATTACTCAACGTCTTTCAATAAAATAATTTTTACACTTTTTATGGCTATTTTGTAGTATATGGACTTCACAGAAGATTCTTGTAATTTAATCCTCAAAACGTAGAAGTCAGAGGGTTATGTTGAATGAAGGATTATCAGAACCCAATAATTTGTTGCATGTATTCCTCAGCGGTTCATTTTGGAGCCTGTTCTCTTCTTCTTGTATGCATCTCAAATAGTAATTTACTTGAAATTTTGTAATGCTCATTTTTATGCTGACGATATTCAGATATACATGTCTTTCAAAACCAATATTAAGGATATCAACAAAAAGGTAAATGATGGTTTGAGTGCTGCTTCAGGACTTAATCACACTCACACTGTCTTTAAATTAATCCCAGCAAATCTCAAGTTACTTTATTTGGAAAATCTCATGGACAAAACTTAGCTGAACTTAATGTCTCTCTATATAATGGGAGAGTACCACTTGTTAAATCGGCAAAAAATCGAGTCTTGCTAGTAACTTATAATCAGTAGGAATGTTCTCATTGAAAATCTTTAAAAAATGTTTTGTGATTCTATTGTGTTGTCGCATTTTAACTTGGATGACATGATTTATGGACCATGTCTATTGAGTTCAGATGTATATCGTACTCAACGTATTTAGAACTACTGTGATCGCTTGATTGCGGGCATAAGGAGAAGAGAAACTGGTATTTCTGCTAAGGCTAGGAGATACTGGATGATTGCAGATGAATGAGAGAAGAGTGTTACTCTCTCTTGTGCTTATTAATAAAATTATAGTTAAACAATATCCTAAATATTTATATCAAAAAATTAAATTTCGCAATGATATATATATATATATATATATATATATATATATATATATATATATATATATATATATATATATTGTTGTGAAGTAAAAAGAATTTAATAATTTATTTTAAGTAATTAGTAAAAGTTTATAAGTTTTGTCCTGTAAAATAATTGAGCAACTCGGACAACAACAAATACGATAATATTGTGATAAGAAGAATATAGAAAAATTAATTTGAATTGAACTAAAAAGAACATAACTGAACGAGACTTTGAAAAAAAATTTTTGTCAATTCCTTACTTTATAGGAAACGACAACTAAAATATTTTTGGAGATTTGGAGGATTCTTTAAAGAAGAAAATAAATCAAATCACTGGAATTGTGTTTATTAATATAGTTGGACAAAATAAAAGAAAATATAATAAATAATAAAATTAATAAATTTTAGTTTGCAATACTAACCTGTTAGAATATAATAATATGTATCATCATAAATATTAGGTGTGAAACTATATTAACTACTTGTATCACAACACAGCACATGATAATTTGTTTAAAACAACATTATTTCTAACAACTAAACGACGCTTTCCATATAAAACTGCACTATAGCCATCTAATAGACGATTACGAAATTAAACGTTGCCAATTTGGGATCCAGGTTGTTACAAGTCAATGCATTGCAGATAAAAGTAAATTATAAGTAATATTGATTTGAAATAGTGTTGGATGAAAGATAAAAGTATTCACCATTAAATTTCACCTAGTAATAATTAATAATATTGTGCCATTTTTTTTTATTGTTAAATAAAATTTATATTTTGTGTTTTAAACATTTTGTGTATTGATTAGCTGATTGATATCTTATAAACGACTGAACTCACCTGAGAAGTAGTCAATTTACAAGTAGGAACACATCTATATCTATATAGAAAATTTGAAAATTGAAAATACTTCAAATTGGTAAAGAATAGTTATAATTTATTACAATTATTTTTTACCTGGCGCTCAACAAATAAATATTAATATTTTAATTATATTTACTGGCATTTTTGTGGGTTTATTATATATATATATATATATATATATATATATATATATATATATATATATATTGGGGTTGTATATGTTATGTTTTCGTTTTTTGTTAGTATTTTTGCTCCACAGTATCCTATTACTCTTTTAGCTTGGATAATTCTAGCAAGAATTTATTTATCGTCTGTTCTCGTTTTATCAAAGATAACTCCTAAATATTTGTAATCGTCGCATCCTTCAACTTCTGTATTATCATTAATTTCTATCATCACGAAATTCGCCATGTTCTTCATTGTATTCTTTTTCAATGAGGTCTCTTGGGCTTTTTTCCATAGCGTTACAATCACAGCTCTATAATGCTAGCAATTTCTTGTCTCTGTTTTTGTGGATTAAAAAAATATGGCCTTCTTTCCTTGGTTTAGGGGGTTCTTGGCCATTGATACATTTGTTAAAAACCCATTTAAGCATATTAAATTTGTTAATTTTGTATAGATGCCTTCAAGCCCACTTGATTTTTCAGTTTTCTTGTAGCTTTAACATCATCATCACTGTCTATTTCGATGTGTTCTTCTTATATGATAACTGTAGCTGTTTTTTCCATATACTTAATCCACTTTTGAGTTAGTAATTTCTGATAATCCTTAATCCATTGATTTTCAGATATCATTTCGATAGATGTTATTTCCTGTCCCGTATTCTGTATGGTTTTTATGAATTTCGTAGTTTTAGAGCAAAATTTAAAAGGATAGTAAGGAAGATTATAGGGAGTTTTGAACGATTTTACCCATTTTAAACTGATAAATTGTAAGTTTATTGCAAAAATCTTTGTAATTTATATTCACACTATGGTTTGTTTGGTAATAAGTGTTTCTCAGATTAATTGCCTCAAGTTAGCCTTTTGTAATAATTATTTTCATCGTTACAAAAAGGCATTTTATTATTTATTGTCATTATAATATTTTTAATTAGTTGCTTGACATGAAGGAAAAATTATTATCATTATGTAAACGGACTGCCTTATCAACATGTTTAATTTACAACGAGTACCTATAGTCTCTGGATCTACTAGTTTCTCTTTTAAATCAAATTATTCTGTCAGGCCAATATCACATCAAATTCCCCATTTTTATCTGGCTTGACATTTTAACAAAAATCTAAATTAGGGAACAGGTTTTTTTTTTTAAAAAAAAAGAGATAAAAGCCTGTAAAAACATTTTTAAAATACACCAAATTATATTGGGCTTTTAAAATGGAAAGTAAATTTGACTGAAAGCACGAATTGTTTCCACGTGTATCGTCATAGCATCTATCATTATTTTAATCGTTTTGTACAAAAAAATGGTATTGTCGCGTGTTTTATAATAGTAAAAGATTTAAATTAAATAATACTTTTTTAGGTAGTTTATAATCTTGCAGGAATAAATTCTAGAATAGGGATAATTTTTGCCTTTTGCAGTCCTAAAAGTGTTAAAAATTGGGGTGACGTTTTCAGATTGCGCTTAAACGATGTATTTTCTTCTAATTCAGTTACAAACCTACTGTTATGAAGGACTAAGAGAACTTATTGATATGCCCTCGTAGAAGAATTATATTCCGATGCGATTCATCTTTATTGTAATGTGCCCAAAGAAGTATTGTATCGATGAGTCGTTCATATTTCTAGATAGTTCTCAACTTTTATGTTAGTATATTTCTTGTTATTTCTAGGAACTTCTATAAGTATATAAAGGGGATAGGATGTAACTTTAAATATAGTTATATAGTTGTATTTGAATAGTGAGAGAGAATTGTGACTTAGCTGTGTTAAGAAGCAGTTAATATAGTATTGAAAGTAAGTTAGTGAAATGTGTTGTATTTTATTTTGCGGACCCAGTGAGCAATTTAAGGAGAGAAAATCGTAACAATACTTACATCCCACTATTATATAAAGAAGAGGTTTTTTGTTTATTATAGATAACCGAGAAATTTACTTAATTAATCGGAACCAAATTTAATCCCAACGATTCTTGACATAACTGGTAAGGTGTAAAATTAGATTTTGTAACGGATAACATTTAACATAACCAAGAATAGTGTTTCCCCTCCGCTAGATGGCGGATATGCTGTCATGCGCTACACCAGTGATGGTAAATACGAACATCTAGGTACATCCCAATGAATATCAATTGAAAAGTTTCGCGTATGCGCAAGATGCCTTGTTAGGTTTTTCAACGAGTTAGAACTTTTAGAGGACATTTTTATTTTGAGCAATGAAGTATCAAGAAGAGTATTCCGTTATACTACGGATTATAGACAAACTAAAATATTCTTAATAAAGATCGAAAGTTGCACGAGGCATCTTCAGAGATCTCTACTACACGAGATTAGAACACTTCAGGCACATTTAAAAAAATCATAGAGATAGTATAGATAGAGTAGGTAAAATTTTATGTGAAAACTCTTTTTCGTAAAAAAAAATTTCAGAGGTTTAGAGTAATAAACTCTTTTATTTTAAAGATTAAAAAAATGGTATTTATCGACTTAAACTCGGTGTTATCAAGTAAGATCAGTTATAATGTTAAATAACTTTGGTGATTTACAATTAAATGAGGTTTTTTACTTACAACGATCCTTCACAAATGCAGATCTTTCTTTGCCACAAAAAGCAATTAAATATAAAGTTGCTCAAGCGCTTATTAGAATCAATACCAGATTTATTTAACTTAAATCATTTTAAATCCAGCGTAAATTTTATCTCGATCCTTCGTTAATTGCTTAATACCATAAGCTAAGCAGGTCAAGGCTTAGGACCAAATAATCCTCAATATCTTGCTTTTATATGTAAAACAAGAAGACAATTATTTTTGTACGTGGCTTAAAACGGTTTTCTACCACAGTTTATTAGTCAATACATTATTAAAATACGCTCATGCAAAATATTATCGAAGTTTTCTCCAGTCTTCCTACAAAAGAAGGTAAAAAAATTTATTGCAGATATCTGAAAGTTTTAAGTCGTAGAGGGCACCTAGTAGATAATAAATACGTAAAAAATACAGCTAGAGCAGCCCTTTTTTTATAAACAACATCCAAATTCGGAAAATTCGATTTTTCGTCCGTAGAATTATCCGGTTATATTTTAGAAAAAACTTGTCCAAATGAAAGTTGTGGGTATTGAAAAGATCTTTAATTTAATTTTTTATACGTCCAAATCCATAAAAAATTTATCGAGATAATGGCGAAAAACCACCTTTTTTGCACTATTTTATAAATGTTAATAACTTTTGCAAGAAAGACCGAAAGTGATGTATAACTCATTGATGATAAGGCCATTATGTGCCTTTATAACTGTGCGAAAGCTGGACCAAATCGGTTTGGTAGTTTATGAATAATCTTAATTGATTATCCCAGACACTGAATGTTCAAACAATTGTCCTTGCCCAGAGAATGATTGTACAGATATTTGCAAAAACGGAATGGATTCTTTGAAGTTCAAACTACAAGCAAAGATGAAAAAATGATAGATTTTTTAAAAAATTGTTGTTAGAAAAACCGTTTAAAGAAGGGATACCTTTTTTACGTATAAACAATTGGAATAACTTTGTTAATTTTAATGATACAAGTTTGTGAATAAGTGGACTTGAAAGCTGATGAAAAACATGAATTTAAAAAAAGTCTCCTACGACCAATACGAGTTAAGATAGCATTTTTTTAAAAATCATATCTTTTTTGTTTATAAACATTAAGAGCCAAAATTTTCACAGATTTTAAACGAAGACCTATATTTTATGATGCAATTGATAAGTATGAAATTTATGCATCGTTAGTAGAGTTATAGCCTTTCGAAGTAAAGGTACTTTTGTGCGTTGTAGCGAGTGGTGGAGGAAGCCTTGGCTTTCTCATGATGTGCTTCTGAAATTCAAACTTTAAATTGGAGTACGCAACAAAATTGTACGATATCTCGGGTTCCAAATAACGTAGAGCCTTTATTTTTTTTTAAGCTGGGGTCATTCGACGAAATAGTACGAACTGACTTATTTTCATTATCATAGAAAATCGGGAAATACCGAAAAATCGACATTTCATCGGAAAACATATTTTTTGGCAATATTAACACTAATATTGTTTCAAAAAACTATATTAGCAGCTTAATTTCATTGCAAATATTAAATATAAAACACTGTCACAATATATATATATATATATATATATATATATATATATATATATATATATATATATCTTCTCGGAATAAATAATCCAGGCATATGTTTATGCATAATACAAAACTTTTTTTTTAAATACCCTAAATACACATTCGACTTTTTTTACTTATATAACTCAACGATAAAAATTTATATTTCTGTTCTTGCTCTTTTTTGTGGAGGCTCTTCTTTGTCATCATTTATCATTGCTTGTAGCAAATCGTCATCTTCCTCCGCGTCATTTTCGTCTTCAGTTATCACTGCGGCGAAGTTGTTGCATTTTTTTTGTCCCTCATCATTGCAGTTTAAACAAAGACCGTGCTTTTTGCAGCCGCATCTACTTGTTTTGCACTCAGTAGTGCACTTACATGTAATTAAAGTTTAAGTTTCGTCGGGTATCAAATTTTCAGATGTGTAAATTGGTTCGAAGCCATGGTTGTGTTTTCGCCAGCCATATTTGGTGACGTCCATCTAATTTCCTAACCATATTTGCAATTGATAATAAACTTGGAGGACGTATCCACTTATTCACAAACTTCTGTCATAAAAATTAACAAAGTTATTCCAATTGTTTATACGTAAAAAAGGTACCCCTTCTTTAAACGGTTTTTAAACAACAATTGTTTTCAAAATCCATCGTTTTTCATCTTTGCTTGTAGTTTAAACTTCAAAGAATCCATTCCGCTTTTGCAAATATCTGTAGAATCATCCTCTGGGCAAGGACAATTGTTTGAACATTCAGTGTCTGGGATAAACAATTAAGATTATTTATAAACTACCAAACCGATTTGGTCCAGCTTTCGCACAGTTATAAAGGCACATAGTGGCCTTATCATCAGGGGGTTATACATCACTTTCGGCCTTTCTTGCAAAAGTTATTAACATTTATAAAATAGTGCGAAAGAAAGGTGGTTTTTCGCCATTATCTCGAAAAATTAGTTATCGATTTTGACGTATAAATTAAAGGTCTTTTCAATACCAACAACTTTCATTTGGACAAGTTTTCTCTAAAATATAACCGAAAAATTCTACGGACGGAAAATCGAATTTTCCGACTTTGGATGTTGTTTATAAAAAAAAACAGGGCTGATCTAGCTGTACTTTTTTACGTATTTATCATCTACTTGGTGCCCCCTACGACTTGAAAGTGTCAGATATCCACAATAAATTTTTACATGAAATCGTTACAAATTCAATAGGAAGTCTGGAGTATTTATTTTGATGTCATTGTTGCCTGAAAAAAATTTAAGATATTATGCTTTTTATTCATCTTATAGCATCTCACCACAAAAAATTCCTTACATTATTATTTCTTTATCGTATGGAACTTGACACATTTAAAATTTAAGACATACGCATATACAGTGTGTCGCACGACGGACTACCGCCATTGATTTCTCGATAAACAGACTTTGGAAAATTTTTAAAATTTGTCAGTTTACCTTACCACCCTACAAGTTATTCAATTTTTAGATTCTACGCAAATTTATAGACATATGTGTAATCTCTTAACCTAAGTCCAACTGTTTTTACATATATTAAATTTTATGTCAACAAATGGCCTTTGTAGCACTAAACAGAACTATTAATTTCTCTTATATAAGAGCCTTAATTATTTAACTGAGGTTGGTTTCCTTCCAGAAGGAAATCTACTCTGGTGTAATGTGTTGATATTTTGATAATATGTAAATACAGGGTAATCAAAAACTAGTAGCGTAAAACTAATACCTGATAAAATGTGATTCGTATAAACAGATTAAAAATACTTTATTTGTACATGCTTTCTTACCATAATTTGTATATGTTAGTAGTTATTGTTTCATTGAGAAATATTTGGCACCGACTTCAAAAATTTCAATTTCATATAAAAATTTATAGTTATTTTTCACTTTTTAGCGCACTCTTATAAGTCGGTTCAATTTTTTTTATAAAAATTTTAGTTTTCGATTTTTAGTTTTGAATTCATTATGATATCCATAAATTATTTGAACTAAGTACTAATTGAGATTAGTATACTTCACAATGACTCTAAGGTGGCAAAAATGTATCCATTTTATCCAAAGTTGTAAATCTCCTAAAATGAACCACTAAAAATTCTTTGATTCTTAGAGTTCTCCAAATACCAGTGAAATTGTGTCAAACAAATATTTAGTCTGTCATAGTAAATCCACTTTCTTAAATTTCAAATTAATTTGAGATTGGTAATATAAGCCCCAAGTTTTTCCAATATCAATATTTAAAGAACTAGAGACGTCGATTTTTTAGCCCGATATATTTTATACTACATATTGACTTTGCATACGCCCCAAGAACTCCTCAATATTAATTTCAACAAAATCGGAAAATGGAAAATTTTCACTCCCTCATATTGTATCTGATCAACCTAATAGTTGTAAAAAATTAACTTCATATTCGTAACACACGACCCCGAAAACCCCTTAATATCAAATCTAAAAAATGCGAATAACCTAAAATTTTCAACCCACCATATTGGATCCGCCATATTGAATTTGAAAAAAATACTTTTACATCTTAATAATAATCTAATCTAAATCTAAACCCTTCAAAGCCCCCAATTTTGGATGAAATCCGGAAATTAAAAATTTCTAGACCGTCATATTGCATCTGACATATTAGATTTTCTTAAAAT
Source organism: Diaprepes abbreviatus (assembly GCA_034092305.1). Taxonomy (NCBI): domain Eukaryota; kingdom Metazoa; phylum Arthropoda; class Insecta; order Coleoptera; family Curculionidae; genus Diaprepes; species Diaprepes abbreviatus. The sequence goes on along the minus strand of JASJET010000236.1, from coordinate 1,988,634 downwards.
AATTCGCTATTTACATCCTCGAAAACGATTCCGTCTCATCTTTGAATAAAATCGAAAAATGTAATATTTTTAGTCCGCTGTAATGGATTCGCCATATTGAATTCTGAAAAAATACTTCTAAATTTATAATTTACATCTTCAAGAACTCCCTATATCAGTTTTAGAAAAAAATTGAAAAATGTATAATTTTTAGGACGCCATATTGAATCCGCCAGATTGAGTTTTGAAAAAATATTTTAAATTCGTAATTAACGCCAACAAAAATCGCCCAATACTGATTTTAAACAAAATCGAGAGATGTAGAATTTCTAATACGCCATTTTGGATCCGCCATATTTAATTTTTTTTTAAATAATTTCAGATTGTTAATGTGAGATCTCAAAAATTTCCCCATATCAATTTTGAAAAAATCAGACAAAATTAATTTTTAATGTTCCATATTGGATACGCCATACTGAATTTTTTTTAAATAATTTCAGATTCGTTATGTGCAACCCCGAAAATTTTCCCATACCAATTTTGGAGAAAATCGGACTAAATCAATTTTTTCGTCAGCCATATTGCATTTTTTAAAAATAATTCTATATTCGTTATTTACAAAATTGATTTTTTTGTCCGCCATATTGGATACGCCATATTGAATTTTTAAAAATATTTTGGATTCGTTATGTGCAACCCCGAAAACTTTCATACACCAATTTTGGGGAAAATCGAACAAAATTAAATTTTTTGGTCCACCATATTGAATTTTTTAAAAATAATTTCAGATTCGTTGTGTACGACCCCGAAAATTCCCCCATACCAATTTTGGAGAAAATCGGAGAAAATTAAGTTTTTTTCCGCCATATTCTCACTGCCATCTTGGATTTTACTGAACAATTTTGTCCAAAAAATATGGTACCACCGCAGCGACTTCCTGGACATAACGTAAAAAATTTCATTGAAATCGATGCCGCCGTTTCGGAGTAATCGGTGTACATACATAAAGAAAAAATACATAGTCCACGAATTGAGAAGCTTCTTTTAGAAGTCGGTTAATAAAAATTAAACTTACCCTTTTATATAACCTTAAAAATTGTGAAAAGCCGTACTTTCTGCACTTTTGGGTTAAAGTATTGCGAAAACTCAAAGTAACAAGTCAATTCTAACTCTAGAAAAGTATGTTCTGTTTTCCGGTTCTGAAATTTATCAGCCTGTGTTATTATTATGGCCTATTCACCTATTTTTACATTTTACTTACTTCTTTTAGTAGTTGTAGCAAATAAGGTAATGAATCGTTATGTAGCAGACATAATAAAACAGTGACGTATAAAATCTAAACTTTAATGTTATTTTTAAAACGATTAATAATAGCTATCTTGTGTACCTATTTATGGTTTTATAAAATTAGCTAAATTATTGCTAATCCAGTGAGCACATTGACGCACGTTGTAATCGGCCTCATCGACTATCTTGTTTCCTGGAAAATAAAAGCACAAAATTAGTGAACAAGATTTAATAGCATTTTTTTATATGAGGTATTTGTAAAATAAGCAATAAATCGACTTTTGCTAAATCCAAAAAAAAAATCGAAAAAATTTTGTAGAGGTTAAACTCAGGGGCGCATCCAGCCTCTCTCTTGGGGAGGGGCAGAATCTTGTCTATTTTTCTGAACTCAAAGCTCTTGAGGGGAGTGGCTATCGCAAGAAAAACAAGTTGTCAACGGGAGGGGAGTGCTAGCAGCATACACATTCCTAATATAAAAGGCAGAATCGGTTCTATTTTCCTGAACTCAAAGCTCTTGAGAAGCGGAGGGGTGATCGCAAGCATACACATTCCTATACTCTATTCAAGAAGTAGAGATAGTAATAAAACTGTTACCCAAACCTACAACTCACCTGCTCCAGTGCCACAGGTAACTGAGAACTGCCGTAAATCTATATATATATATATATATATATATATATATATATATATATATATATATATATATATATATATATATATATAATTATATTTAAATATTATAAGGTTTTATAAATTTACTGCAACAATAGAGTTTCTGATAGTTCAATTTAATTCAGTGGGCAAAGTACACTTTACAGTTTTTATATATTATATGAGATTAGTTAGATACCCAAAAATATGACTTCCACATCTACCGAATACTGAAGGAGAAAAAAAACGACTGGAATTGTTAGTACTGTCAAGTCACATTCGATCACAGGTAGATGAAAAACCTCGTTGGAAGAAGAGATATAAACTGCAATAAAAGGAGTTGTACATACATCTTATTATGAGAAGCAGATTCCGACCGTCGACAAAATTCTAACTAAAATCAATGAAGATCGGGACTGAGCTCTCTAAATTGCTCAGAGAACTTCATTTTTGCTAGGAAAAACCGGATAGGAAATCTGTTCTTATAAATCGTCCGGAAAATATTCGTTGGAGAAGGAAATATCTCTCTCAAGTAAAAGGTAGAGTTCCTAGAAATAATATTACTTACACAATTGGTAATTTTATAGAACTTTTGAAAGATTTTTTGGAATAAAGTTACTGCAGAAAATTTGAAAAAATCAATATAATAAAAGAATAAAAGAAAATGTGGAAACTTGATCTCATGATCCGTGAGATAGAGGAACCAATTATAATTAATTTGGGCGAAGATAGCTTCACTGACTTGGATTACGAATTAGATACGTAATATTTACCAGCGTAAATACAATTTATTATTTAAATATTTTTAACCTATAAAAATTAATTACATTTGAATCCCTTTTTAGTGTTTAATTGTAATTCTGCAGATGGTTTAAGAAATAAATAAACTGAAACGTCAAATGTTCTAAAAATGTTTTTAATTAATAATAAAATGACCGATAGCTCCAAAAATATTTTCACATTATATGGACGAATTATTTTGTTTTAAATGTTAAACTTTTTGTATTTTTAACAATGGGTATTTTGTAAGTATTTAAATTATAACTTAGAATTTTTTGAGAGGAAAAGGTTCCGTTTTATTTTGAATGTGCCTAAAACGGTTTCTATGCCAAAATTATCTATATTTTCTAATGTATGTGAATTATTAAAAAATCATAAGAAATAAAATAATATTATAAAAACTTTTTAATTTAAGTTTATTACCGGAATAATGTTCTATGCCATAAATACTTAGTGATAAAATAAACCTCCTTCCGAAGCCTAGGACAAGGATTAAAATTCTTTTTAACACTTCACACATCCAAATATCTATTGTTATCCAACCCAAATAGTCCATTATTATAGACCGGTATTTTTGATTATAAAATTTCTAACCCATTCCTATGAAAAATATATGTGTCCAACAGATTTTGCCAAAGACACCGGACTAAAGAACACAGGTATTCTACGAAGAAAAAAAAGGATAAAAATAATTTATTACTCTCTCTAGTTCTTGAATAAACTATAGTATAAGAGGCAAAATCGGGTCTATATTCCTGAACTCAAAGCTCTTGAGGAAGGGGGGGGGATCGCCCCCACCGCCCCCCCCCCCTTGGATCCGCACCTCAGTTAAACCTGATTTCTAATTGCGCATTTTTTGCGTAAATTCATAATCCGATTCGTAAAATGTAATTGGAACTTTAGACATGTATAGACAAGTCATGCTACAGACAGTTTGCTATTAATTTTTTGCAAAATGATCATTTCTTTTTGCTGAATTGATTGGGCTACAAGCAGCTGTCCTTTCCCTTTCCTGCAGAAAAAATACGCAAGCATAAAATAATTTTTAAATGGACAAGTAGGCGTTGAAAGCCGTTTTCAATATTTTCTGCAACTTTCAATGGAGCTTCATGGCATTGAAAAGTTTATTTCACCCACATACATATGTAGAGGCTCGTAGGGAATATTCAAAGTTTTTAATAAATTCGCTTCAGCTTTTAACTTGTAAAATGAAAAAAATCATTTGTATTCGATACGAAACGTGTTCTCTTTGTAAGGGGCGAATAAACAGGTTGAAAAAATATAAAAACTTTTATATCTGATTTTTGGATTTACTCTAATTTATAATCAAATAAATATGTACATAAATACAGCGTGTTCCTAAATACATTTTGATTCTTATGGTTGGTTCATATTTCCTAAAATTAACAACTAAGAATTTACAATAAATTTACACTTCCACTACAACACAAAATACATTTTTCATACTTTAAAATGTACAGGGTGAGTCAACGATTGGATGAAGTAGGTTTGTGCCTTTTCGGTGAAATTAACAAAGAAACTATATTTATTGTTTGATACAGTTTATTTTTACGCAGATTTTAAAAATATTTAGGACTCTACAGGGTGAGCCAAAAAACTAGGACAGCATAAAGTTGTATTTTTTTAAATAGAACACCCTATATACGAATCGTATTTTCGATTTAGCTTATAATTTTAAATCTTTTTTATTAAGGGTTTACTATAACAAAACTTTATAGTTTCTGAGATAATTAAGTTTAAAGAAAAAAAAAGTCACATTTTCAAGCATCAATTCAATCCTAAATAACGTTTTCAATTTTGTGACAAATATATTCAAATTTGGAATTTAGCAAGGCCAAGGACAAGTTAACATAATTTTTACCTAATATTTGCAATAAAAGCTACAGGGTGTTGAACACATCGGCTCAAATTTGAACAAGTTTAAATGAATAAATATCTTTTTTTTAAATGGTACACCCTGTATATTTTCATGTTATTTAATAGAGTAATAAAAACCCTAAAAGTTTTGTTCAATATATCCTATACCTATTTATAATAGTTTTTGAGATATTTCAGTTTTTCTTATTTTCCATACTTTTTTACAGAAATAGTCTTCATTATCATAGTAGCCATGGCAAAAACAATGTAAAAGAACATTTTTCTGTGTGTCAAATTTATAACCGCAATCGCTTCTTTTGGTTTTTATGTAGTGTAGTTTGGTTTTTTTTTTGCATTCATCTTATATTGTAAAATGAATTTTCCAAAGAATGAGTTAATAGATATGATTTATACAATAGGAGAGGCTCAAAAAATTGCCTTCTTGCTCAAAGAATTTACAAAATGAAGTATCCTGATCGACGCCAGCCTAATACCCATACTTTTCAAAACTTAATGCAAAGATTTGATTCTTCTGGTACTGTTGATTATCCAAAACGTAAAGTGGTCAACAAACCAGTAACTAATGAAGAAAAAGAACTACAAGTATTGTTAAATGTTCAGGAAAATCCTTATATTGGCAGCCGTCAGTTAGCAGCATTATGTGAAACATCACAATCCACCGCTAATCGTACTACCAAGAAATATAGGTATCATCCATATCACATGGAATTACACCAAGAATTGCATGGACAGGATTTTGAAAGTCGTGTAAACTTTTGTCGTACAATAAATGCGGAGATTCAATTAAATCCAAATTTATTATGCAAGGTAATGTTTAGTGATGAAGCTACTTTTAGAAGTAACGGTGCCGTAAATAGACGCAACATGCATTATTATGCCACAGAAAACCCATTTTGGATTAGAGAGGTGTAACATCAAAACCACTGGTCATTAAATGTTTGGTGTGGTATTCATCATAATCGAATTATTGGACCCCACTTTTTTAATGAACCACTAAATGGCCATAGTTACCTGAACTTTCTACAAGAAGAACTACCCCAACTGCTTCAAAGTCTCGATAGGGATGAGCTCGACAGTATGTGGTTCCAGCACGATGGTGCGCCTCCGCATTACCACCGTGAAGTTCGTGCGTTTTTGGACCAACGATATCCGCAAAAATGGAATGGACGTGGGGGTTTCATTGAGTGGCCACCAAGGTCTTGCGACATCACCCCATTAGATTTCTTCCTATGGGGTTATATTAAAAATAAGGTGTATGTTAATCCACCAACAACAGTGAAAGATATGCGAAACAGGATTAGGGATACCTATAGAACAATAACGCCACTAATTTTGTCCAGGGTCCAAGAAAATCTGCAAAAAAGACTAAATTTCTGCATTGCACAAGAGGGTCGTTTATTCGAACACTTATTAAAAAGAAATAATCAATCTCAGTATTTAATAGGTAATTTTTTTGTTTCAATTTAGTATAAAAGTAAATATGTATTTGCCTTGTCGTTATTGTTGTGTTAATTTTTTCACATTATTTTTAATTAAACTATTGCCGTTGTAATATAACGAATAATGTATTTCATTATATTTAACCACATTCTGTTTGTTTCTGTAGTTTCTTTTTATTATTTTACATGGCTACTATGATAATGAAGACTATTTTTGTAAAAAAGTATGGAAAATAAGAAAAACTGAAATATCTCAAAAACTATTATAAATAGGTATAGGATATATTGAACAAAACTTTTAGGGTTTTTATTACTCTATTAAATAACACGAAAATATACAGGGTGTACCATTTAAAAAACAAGATATTTATTCATTTATACTTGTTCAAATTTGAGCCGATGTGTTTAACACCCTGTAGCGTTTATTGCAAATATTAGGTAAAAATTATGTTAACTTGTCCTTGGCCTTGCTAAACTCCTAATTTGAATATATTTGTCACAAAATTGAAAACGTTATTTAGGATTGAATTGATGCTTGAAAATGTGACTTTTTTTCTTTAAACTTAATTATCTCAGAAACTATAAAGTTTTGTTATAGTAAACCCTTAATAAAAAAGATTTAAAATTATAAGCTAAATCGAAAATACGATTCGTATATAGGGTGTTCTATTTAAAAAAAATACAACTTTATGCTGTCCTAGTTTTTCGGCTCACCCTGTAGAGTCCTAAATATTTTTAAAATCTGCGTAAAAATAAACTGTATCAAACAATAAATATAGTTTCTTTGTAAATTTCACCGAAAAGGCACAAACTTACTTCATCTAATCGTTGCCTCACCCTGTACCAGTTAGTAAAAATTAAAGATGGCCAATCAAAATCCTGAAATTGAACTAACCCGAACTAACACTGTACTCCATGGAAAATAGATTTTCCTCAGTAACAAAAATGTAACATTGTTTTTTTTTCTGGAATATGTTCATTTCGGCATCCTATAAAACATATCTCGGTGGTAACTCTGAAAGACCTGTGCAAAAAAATGGCGGACCAAAAATGGTCACGATTTTCGGTTTTTTGAGTTTATCTCGAAAAGTAAAAGTTGTATCGAAAAATATTTTTAAAAAAAAATTAAAAGACCTATCGATTCATATAATATAAGTTATAGGTGGCGCCAGTAGCTATATATATATATATATATATATATATATATATATATATACATATATAATAATAAGCTTTATTGTTGTAAAGAAATCAATCTTGTTAACAAAGCACTATGCAGAACAAAAAGTTAAAAATAAATATAAACAAAAACATATTCAACACAAGAAATTGTGACAATAAAAAACTAAAAAAAAAGTTAGATCAATGATAACAATAAACATGTGTAATCAAAATAAACAGTATAAATAAACAAAAGTCCATAATTAACAAAACAAGTACCTAAAATAAAATAAATGTCTACTAAATTAATTTACAAGTTTACAGTCAAATAAAATAAAATAAAACAAGACAGAAATAGCCATAAAATTACACCATTACACACATTTTGAAAGCACAAACACACCTTGTTAAAAATGGTCAGCAAAATATTCTTCCAGCGAATAATAAGGTCGTGTCACAAGAAAGCCCTTAAGTTTTTTCCTAAGCAATTTATCGTCCATAATATTTCTATACTCAAAAATAAGAGACTGTTTAGTGAGAGTAGTCCTGGGAATGGGCAATGGCATGCCATTATTACGTGTATTACATGGGTTTGGATTTGAATAATTTTTATATTTTTTATGAATCAGTCCCACTATTTCTAAAATGAAAATGCCTATCACTGTTAATATTTTGCCTTGAATAAATAAAGGCCTACAATATTCCTTCATTTTTACATTAAATAAATAACGCACTGCTCGCTTTTGTAACACAAGAATCAAATTTAATAACTGCCGATTACAGAATCCCCAAAATGCAATTCCGTATCTCAAATGAGATTCAATCAACGAAAAATACACTGTTCTAGCCACATTTGAATCTAATTCCCTTGACACTGTTCGTACCGCATAACACCCGGCAGCCAACTTCTTATTTAATGCCATTATGTGGTCAGTAAATTTCAACTTATCATCAATAAGTATACCTAAAAATCTAGTCACTAGCTTATTCCCTATAAAATGATTATTCAAAGTTAAACTATCACAAGTAACTTAACACGTTGGTTTTAGTAAAATTAAAACTTTGCAGCACACCATTCATTCACTCTAATCAAGCCACACTCGATAATATGTTTCAAATCACAGTTATTCTTTCCACGCCATAAAATTGTTGCGTCATCTGCAAATAATATAAATGTTCCTCGGATATCAATTTGGGTCAGGTCATTTATATATACAAGAAAGAGCAGCGGCTCAACAACAGAACCTTGTGGGACGCCACAACTCAGAGAAGAGACACTGGAAAATACTCCATCGTACTTAACCATTTGCTGCCTATTCGAAAGATAGGAAGCAAACCAATTTAATCCCACTCCTCTAATACCATACAATTCGAGCTTACTCAAAAGTACTTCGTGATTCACACAATCGAACGCCTTTGAGAAGTCACAAAAGATCGCAGCCGCGAAATCGCTCTCATTCAAACTGATGTAGAGTTTCTCTAAAAAAGAAAAAACTGTTTCCGTAGTGTTCTTGGAAGTCTGAAAACCAAACTGACATTCAGACAGAATGTTATGTTGGCTAAGAAAATTTGGTATTCTTCCTTTAACCAGTTTTTCAATTATTTTAGAAAGAGTGGGCAGGAGAGATATTGGTCGAAAGTTTGTCGGTTGACTCCGATCTCCACCCTTATATATTGGTATTACTGTAACTGTTTTAAGACATGATGGAAATATACCATTTAAGAAAGAATGATTTACAGCTCTAGACAGGAAATGCAATATATGTACATATATATATATATATATATATATATATATATATATATATATATATATATATATATATATATATATATATATATTTGACAACAAACCCGGAATATGTGAGTTTTTTATTTTCCGAGAAATTCGATGTCAAAGTTGAAAATTTAACCTCAATTTTCCGCTTTCCTAATTGAGATACAATGCTCAATTTTAATGGAAATTGTTTGCATTGTTTTATATTTTGAAGATCTATTAAAAAAAAAAAATTCAATCGTGTGCAGAGAAATTCTGCAAAAACCAATTTTAGCACTAAAAAAATTGCGATAACTTTTCAACGGATGAAGATAAAATTTTTTTAATGCGTGCACTGGATTTAGATGTATCATTTCCGATCTAAAAAAAAATAATTTTGGATGAAAAAAACGTTTTTTTTTTTCTAAAATTCATAAAGGCGTGGCAAATGAATATTAAGGGCTCAAATTTGCAGAAGATGCTTTTTAATACTTGTACTTTACCTGTGAATTTTTTGGATCCAAGAAATACACTTCCATACGATTTGTAAACCTTCGAAAATTGGGCCGAATCTAATCGAAAATAGCTGCTGGAGGCCGTTGTCGGCGGGTTGCCATAGTTCAGGCGCATTATTCGTTGGCGCTTCAAGGAAGCATTTAATTTTTAAAAAATACACAGTACAGTACTGTCGAAAATTACACGCCCAAATTTATAGTGTTCCACAAGTAAGAAAGTAATGTAATAAATAAACTTACCTTGTTCACACGTTACATTGAAGTGCCTTAAAAGTCCATCTATGGTCTCAAACTTTTGGTTTAAGTATTCCTTAAAAGAGAAAAAAACTATTTAGAAATATTAAGCAAAATTAAAATTGAATTTACTTGAAGCAAATAAGAGATTTTGCATTGATAATCAATATTTACAAAAATGTCTCCATATTATTTAAGTGATGTATGAAGGTAGTTAAAAGATATTTAATATATATATATATATATATGTATATATATATATATATATATATATATATATATATATATATATATATATATATATATATATTAGTAACATTTGTGATTGTTCTTTCTTTCTTTAGTAGCTCTAAAACCCGGGGTGGATCTTAGCTGACTGCATAACTTACTTCCATCTCACACTGTCGTCCATGATAGTTGGGTCAGTGGGTAACCCCATTGTTCTTAAATCTGACCATATGTTATCTCTCCATCGCATTCTTGGGCGTCCTAAGTGTCTTTTCCCTGTCGGGGCCTCCTCCCAAGTAAGGCGGTTATTAGGGAGCCTATGGACATGACCAGCCCATCTTAGGCGTTGGGATTTAATTTCTTGTACGATGTCGCTAGCGTTATATATCTGTTTGACCTCGGCATTTGTTCTTATTCGATATTGATTAGTATTGGGGTCGTGATAGGGTCCGAAAATCCTTCTAAAGATTTTCCTCTTAAAACATCTAAGTTTCATTTTCATTGCTTTTGTCAGCGTCCACGTCTCACAGCCATACATGAGCGCTGGTCTAATCACTGTTCTATATATCCTGATAGAGGTTCGTGTTAGGTTCTTGGATTTGATGGTGTTGTTGAGACTATACATACATCTGTTTTTATATCCTTTTATCTCCTCTGTGATATCGTTATCTGCGGTGATTGTCGCTCCGAGATATTTAAAACGCTCCACTCTTTCAAAGTTATATGTGTCTATTGTTACATTTTGTCCTATTCTATCTCGATTCTTTTGTCTGTTTATGCACATGTATTTGGTTTTCTCCTCATTGACCATTAGACCGGTTTTCCTTGCCTCTATCTCTATTTTGTTGAAAGTTTCCTTTACATTGGTGACGGTGTTTCCAACAATATCAATGTCGTCCGCATATGCTAATAGAATTTTGGTCCACTTACTTTTATTAGTTCTGTTCTAATTTGTGTTGTTCTCACTACTTTTTCCAGGATTATATTAAAGAGGAGGGGTGACAGTGCGTCTCCTTGTTTTAGGCCACTGTTTATTTCAAACGTTTCTGAGAGTTGGTTACCTATTCGTAGCCTGGATCTACAGTCATTTACGCATACTTTGGCGAGGTAGATCAGTTTTTTTGGAATTGAAAATTCTGCTATTGCATTCCACAGTTAACCCCTTTTATTGCTGTCGTATGCTTGTCGGAAGTCGCTGAAAAGATTGTGAATAGTTCTATTGAATTCCCATCATTTTTCAAGTAGCTGTCTTATAGTAAAGATCTGATCTATAGTCGATCAATTTTTCCTGAATCCGGCTTGGTATTCCGCTAGGGAATTTTCTACAAAAAGCGTTAGTCTACTTAATAGGATATTCGATAAGATTTTGTATGCCGTGTTAAGTAGGGAGATTCCTTTATAGTTGGAGCAGTTGGTTTCCTTTTTTATGGATATGGATTATGCTTTCGTGCTATTTTGCTGGCATTTGTGATTGTTAGTAAATTTTAATTTAATGCCACAAAACTTTTCTTTCGGCATATTATAAGATATTTAATTTGCTTTAATTTAATCACATTCCTGTATATTAAGGAAAGTTCGGAAAAAGTAAGGCAAAATGCCGGCAGCTACGACATAAAAACAACCTTCAAATCAGGAAATACACTTAAAGCTCATTTAAAAAACTCAAAACCTAAAAGCACTGATAAAAAAGAATGTGTTTACAAAGTTTCATGTCAGTGTGCTGAATTATATATTGGAGACGCCAAGAGTCCATTAGGACTTAGACTTGTGTATAAAATGGTCTTAAGCTGCAGCAATATATATATATATATATATATATATATATATATATATATATATATATATATATATATATGTTGTTGAATTTTTAATATCTGGGGATGCTAGTGAAATCTAGAACTTTAAATGCCAATGAAATATTTGTATTCTAATATGGCATATATTAGAAAATTTTCAACCAAATCCTGGCAACATCCTGTGAGATACCTCAGTTCAGACTTACCTAATGATTGTCCTAATGCTGACTGGAGTCTACCTATACGCTAGCTGATCCCAGGATAGATTCGTTATTTTTATATTTTTCCACTATTTTTTAACGTTTTAACTCTATCTTAACCTCATTTCTATTGCCTGTGAAAGTTTTATAAATGTCTAATTCAAAAAAAAGTTGCCACCAAATTTTACTTTAAAATGATTATAAGAAGAACAGCTGAAATAGAGAAAATTTGGAAAAGAACAAATATTTAATATGTCATATCCGGGTAAATAAATCGCTGAGTTTAATTACTTATAGTAGGGGAGCCCAAGCGGGGATTTTGGGATTTATGCAAGCTCGGCAGAATACTATAAAGGAAGAAAGTTTGTACCTTGTTATGAACTATCAACCTGTTATGAACCTTAAATATAGGGGGGTGCGTCTAGGGCAGCCGATCAATCATTAAAATACTAATGATATCATGAAATAAATTAAATATTGTTAAATATCATAACCATCTCTGATTACAGATACGCAAGATGTAGATGAAAATGACCAAAGTGATTAATTCGAACTTCCGATTCCACTGATGACGATAAAGTAATCTTCTTTTTGAAATTGTTTTTTTCATTCAACATTCTTCTCATAAATACATGATAAAATCGTACATGTATATATTTTTCTATGACATTATATATTATTTGCTGTTCATTGAAATTATTCGGTTCATTAATAAAAAAAAAATAGACTGTCAGATTTAAAAAATTCCTCCACACAATTGTCAGATTATAGGTCTACACGATAAGGACATCATGCTGATCCGACTGTATATAAATCTGACGCGCTCGAGTATTTCAAGGTCAGGTTTTTTTTACACTTTCAAAAATCGGCTATGAGTTTCAGTTGCGTCAAAATCGTCAATTTTTCTAATATGACATCTTTAAGGGTTCACTTAACATTCTCCCTGAATATCTCAGGCGCTCGAATAACTTTTTTTTTCTACCCCTTCGTGTGGCTACCCCATCTAGCAAGCCGTCAGATTAACATCCCTCCGTTACCAGAAACAGGTTGCGCGTATACATTGTTAATGTCTGACGCGCTTGAGTATGTCTTTGTGACTGATTTTTTTTACATTTTTGAAAATTTATACTCGCTTCCCCCACCAGTATTGGGGCATACATCATATAATTTTTTTTTCTATTTAGCATCTAATCCTCACAATCCAATAGGTCCTGACAACGCTCGAGTAACTACTCATTTAGCCTCTTAGGCTCCCCTACTATTAATAATATTCTAATTTTGAAATTATAGGAAATAAAACCCTTTAAATAGAGGCTAATGCATTTATTCCTCACGGTATATCCCTTCCCAGAACATAAGTACAACCCCTGGACGTGAATTACTGCAAACACCTCTAATGTAGATGTCAAAAAGAATGTTACAATTTTGTATAAAAGAAAATCTCAAATCATAAAAGGTAATACGCCACACTGGCTGAGTAAAAATATCTAGTTATTAGAAATCCCATTTGTTAAGTAATTAAAATTTCATTAAATTTACCATTATAAAATTCAACACCTTAAATAATAATTAAATGATTAAATGGTCACTCTTGGACTCTAAAAACAACCAATAAAAAAATCCTCAATTACAGTAGGGTATCGCAAAATAAAACATTTAATATTTGAAATTGTTTTTTCTTAATACAGTACAACTGCATTCAAAATTTGTAAGCTGTTTTGTATGTCAATGCGTAAAAAGAAACATTACTTATTAGTTTTTATATAATAATTAGAAAAATTGTATCTTTTTCAAAAATTCCCTAAAATAGACATATAATTCTCATTTTCCCTAGATCTAGAAAAATTTTCCTAGATCTGGCAACCCTGAATCCCTATCATATGTCTTCCAACGGAAGTTACCAAAGAAACTTAAGAAAAAGATATATCAAAAATTAATTTTAAAAAAATTACCTTTATCTCGAGACAATAATCTAGAAACCTTTATATTTATCAAATTTTAACTACTCCAAGAAAATATATACGAAAATACGTGTACAAGTCAGACAAAGACACATTATACTCTAAAGTGTATTGTCTTACAAAACGAATACCTGTAACAAATTACATTATGGGTTCGAAATATTCAAAAATGGAAACAAATTAGTTCGAATTGGTTCAAGGTTCTAGTTTTAAATATGATAACTACCAAAAATTCTAATTGAAAAAGTAAAGGGAAATAATCAATTAATAAACTAAAACAACATATTCAAAAAGTCGATTTTTATCTTATTTAGAATTTAGCATTTCGATATATTCAACAGGTGTGTAGTATAGGCAAGCATAAAAACTTTCAATGTAATGGAGGGAACCTGATTATTTATCTGAAACAGCAGATATGTGAAAATAAATAAACATTTTTCTACAAAAGAAAAATCAACAAGAAAACAAATAAACACTGTTTATATTTAAAAAATCATGGTTTTAATTTCAAATGTGATAACTACCAAAAATTCCAATTGGTAAAGTAAAGAAAAGGAAATAATCAACTAATAAACTAAAACAACATATTCAAAAAGTCGATTATCTTATTTAGAATTTAGCGTTTCAATATATTCAACAGGTGTGTAGTATAGACAACCATAAAAACTTTCAATGGAATGGAAGGAACCTGATTATTTATCTGCACCAGCTGATATGTGAAAATAAATAAACATTCTCTGCAAAAGGAAAATCAACAAGAAAACAAATAAACACTGTTTATATTTAAAAAATCATGGTTTTAATTTCAAATGTGATAACTCCCAAAAATTCTAATTGGTAAAGTAAAGGGAAATAATCAACTAATAAACTAAAACATATTCAAAAAGTCGATTTTTATCTTATTTAGAATTTAGCATTTTGATATATTCAACAGGTGTGCAGTATAGGCAACCATAAAAACTTTCAATGCAATGGAGGGAACCTGTAATGAACTCCGTAATAGTATAGAAAAGAAATTTCTTTGCTATTTCTTCTATTATGGAAAATCATTCAAAACTTACTCTATAAGCACATTCGGCAACGGCCGGGTATGTCCGAATAAGCAATCGTGCTATAGAAATAGAAACAGTCTTTGGCTTGTTGCTGTTCTTCTGTCTCTCAAAGCAGTTTAAATGTTGCATAAGTTTATCTCATTTTTTCCTGATTTACGATGTTTAAATTTGTGGTTATGTTGAATTTGAAATATATTTGTTTCTAAGAATCAAATGAAGTTCATAAATGTGTTATATAAGAAAAAATATCAAAATAGCAATAATTATTTTTATATATGTTTAAAGAATCAGAACAATTATAAATTATTAGAGCTGAATTAAGAAAAAATAATACATCCAATTGAAAACGTCTTTAATCCCGTTTTATTGAGCTGCACAAACTTCTGGCAGAGTTCAGCTAAATGTCTGTTGAGCCCACAAATATCCGTCTACTCTTCAATATTTTATACAAAATACATAAATATCGGATCCGTATTTTCTAATGGGTAATTTATTTAAAAAAAAAAGTCTAGAGTTAAATACTTTAAAACATAATATTGGAGATTTCACGGTAAAAATTTTTGGCCAATTAACCTAAAAAATTACAAAGTAACTATGTTTAGTATTTTTTTCTTTTAATTATAAAGTCCCTAGAAAAGATAAATGGTTTTAGAGATGGTAGTTTGAAGTTATTTCTATGCGAACTAGTCCGAAGTTTTAAGGAAAATATCCTAGAGAGTAGGTTCCGTTGATAGAAAGAAATTTTCTTTCTTCTTTATTTCTTTTCTGTTTCTATTTCTATCTTGTTACGGAGTTCGCGTGCTGATTACTTATTTGCAACAGCTGATATGTGACAATAAATAAACATTTTCCGAAAAAGGAAAATCGACAAGAAAACAAATAGGCACTGTTTATATTTAAATAATCATGAAGAAAATACATTTCCCAATAGGTTACACATTTTCTCGAAGATCCAAACAAAATTTGCAAATTACAAAAAATAAATTACGTTTCGCTATCAATCATTTCAAAATGTAAACAAAAGGAAGGATCTCATTATAGATGAAAACAATACTAATGAATGAAAAACAAAAGGTAATGATTACTTTTATACTAGAAAACATACTTTACAATAAATTTAAATTTCAACTTATGCATGTATTGACAACCCACAGAATAAAAATTTGGGTATGATTTTAGTGATTTGAACTGGTAATTTCAATCTAGAAAAATGTAAAAAAAAATATTTATTATTTAAGACCAATTTTTACGTTTCTGTTTACAAATTAGATATTATTGAACTTGTCACAAATTTAAATTATATTTCGCTTGATAAAAACGTTTTTGATGTTTATTTTACCAATTATATTGTATTTCTTTTAAAAAGCTATAAATCCTAATTAAGCTGCTAATTGCCAATTAAACTTTAAGAGCATTCGATTGTCCTAAACTTTAATGAGTTTTGAAAACATAAAATATTAAAATTGCCGCAAAATTTGTGGTAAAATTTAGGTTAAACTTATTTAAACATTTAAATGATAAACTGAGAGTATCAGGATCTGCTACAAAGTTAGTATATGTTAATTTACTTTCTTTGAAGAAGTCAAAATATAAAATTTAATTAGAAGCAATGATTTCTTTCATTTTCTTTATTTAAGCACGTTAATATATCAACTAAAAATCTAGGTTACGTTATTCGAGGTCACGTCATTTCCTATTACAAGCATCAAAAATTTATAATAGTGTATCAAGCACGAACTTGACATATAAAACTGGACTGATCACGCATAATACTTCCCTTATAATAAAAATGACGCCACCATGCTCCGTGCCATTACGTGCAAATAACTGCTTTGGCAACAATGAATTCCCTAAGTTTTTATTATGTTGATGAAATTGTATTTTTGACATTGACTGGATACTTTTCATTTTTCAAAGAATTTATTTTTGATTTTGCTGTTTTATGCATTTTATCGCATTTTTTGTAACGGTTTACTGTAAATTTTAAACAGGAACGTGAACTTTAAGGTTTTTTTAGTATTTTAAAAAATGCAATTTTTCATCGTAAGACGTGCAAATACCTCATCTGGTAAATTGGAGTTTATTTATTTGGTAAGTTATAAAGCATTCAATAATAATTATATAAAATTTTACCTTAGAATCAAATTGTAAATCTAACGGTAACAAGTTTAATCTTATGGATATGATGTATGGTAATTTTTAAATACTATCAATATTTTAGTTTTCTAAGAGAAAGGAAACTTCAAATTCAAGGGCTGAAGCAAATTGGTCATGATCATAATTCTTTTATACACCAAATGAGTAACTCTATTCAGAGCATTTCTTTGGAAAAAGTTTTATACAAGAAGATGAGAAAAAAGTTTGTGGTGTGCTTCTAACAAATAAACTGCCTGAAAAAAGCTATGAAGCACTGTTTGATGTAAACATCCTGAAGCAACTAAACTTGGACTTAATAATATATACTGGCTCTACAAAAAAAATCCTGAATTAGGTGTGCATTAACCAACAACAATATCGTTTTACCATAAAGTTAATGTTCCACTGACAGATAAAGCTGAATATCGAAACTGGTATGGTATTAAAATTTAAAATGATTATACGTTTAAAAACCAATTTGCCATATTAAAATAGAAATAAATGATTGCATAAATATGAAATTTTTCAGTATTATTAAACATTATCAAAATTACATAAATTTTACTTTTATGTATTTGTTTTGTCTAAAAATAAAATAATAACCTTTTATTTGAATATGTTATTAACTAATAAGACAAGAATTCTTGATTTTAGCTCAGATAGGAAATTTGTGTCATGAAAATCCTTTGTCAAAGTAGTGAGAAGATGCGATTGATTAGCATTTCAAAAATTCAACTCTAGGAAAGGTCAATTCCAGATCCCCAAACAGTTAAGTAATTGGAAAGTTTGACCTAGTGTAAAAATTAAAAATTGCTAGTAAATCTTTATGTATATATTTAGATTAAAAATGATTGTATTAATATAAGAATTCTCTTGTATTTACAAGCTTTTTTATATTTAAAGTGTCTTAATAAATATTGTTTTGTTTACAATTAAATATAAACTGCTTTAACACTATCCCCTTTAGATTTTTTTTTATAAAAATGGTTTAGTACATAATGTTACTTAACTTCCTTTAAATTAAAGCTCCGTTATTATGAAGGAAATGTCACCATTATTATGAATGTTGTTAACCCCATATAAATACCTAATATATAAATTCCCTAAAAGCATCGAGGAGAAAATAATTTTAACAAAGACCTAATCGAAGCTATTTTTAAATAATGAAACTCTCTTACTTTGCAATAGATTATGTGGACATTTCGATACCTTACATTAAATAAAATACTATATTGATTCATGATATAAAATTTTTAAAAATAAATGCCTTAATACTTTTTTTCGTTAACTTCTTATATGCTACATCCGAATAATGATGTAGATTATACTAGTTATTTACAAAAATACCCACTGATTTCCACAATCTTTTCTAAAACAAATATTTTAAAAAAAGTAGTCTCGATTTGTTTTTGCCGCATATTTCACATTTTAGCTATTTTGCTAAATAACAGTTTTATTGTAAAAAATAAAATATGTAAAAAGTCATAGAAAAAGCATTTTCATTTATTTATAAGAACTGACATTTCATGCTTGTTATCTAAAAATAATAAAATTGTTACACATTTACGCTGTTCCAAAGAAGATAAAAAAATTAGCTTTATTGGAGTTGCTTTAAACAGAAAAATTATAATTTTGTGGAAACTAAAAGTAGAAATTCAAGTTAAATATTGTTTTACAGAAACAATTATCCTGAGCCCCAATTCTGTAAGCATATTTTTTGATATTCTCTTTCCTTATCTCTTTTAGGACAGTGACATACTTATGTGTTAATACAGACTGAACAAAGATAGAAGATCCTTATTATGGCATTCTTTTTCCCTTTACTCTTATAGAATCGCAGCCCTGGTCTTTTTTATTGAATATACTCAATTAACCTGTCAAGTAAAACAAGGAAGAGCGATTTATTGTTTTAGATATAGTATAGAAAGAGATAGTTATTGTCTAAACCTGTTAGTTAGAATAATAGAATTGACATTCATACACGACACATTCACGCCAATGTAAGAAACTAGCAGATGGCGACCAATAAGGGGGGGAGGTCAAAAATTATTTTCATGAGCAGTCCAGTTTTATATGTCATATTCGTGGTATCCAGTCAGTTTTAATCAATTTAGACATAAATGATTGCTAAACTTGCATCATTTTTATTTATAATAATTTTCTGTAAAAGAGGGATCAATATTCAACCGTTAGGTTAAAAAAACTTGTATTTCTTAAAAACAAAATTTACTAGGTTAATGGGGACGTTGTCTCTATTCAAATAAAAATATAATTTAGCCGCGAAACGGCAGTTTCCGTAATAGAAATCCTAAAAAACACAATATTTTTCTTTATTTTTAAGGACGAACATCAGTCAAAGTGCATGACGTCACTTGCTGGCAAACATCGCTGTCAAAGGCTACGTTGTTAAGTTAACATTATTTTATAGCGATTTTCAAGCAATTTCTTCGAAATTTGCTTACCACTCGCATAATGGAAGTGATTGCTGAATTTAGAAATGTGAAGACCTCCATGTAAGTAATATACCAACAATTGTTATTTCCGTAACCGATTATGAATATATAATAGTAATCATAGGTATTTATAAGCTCAAAACTCAAATAAAACAAATACAAAATATTGTTACCCAATTTTGATTACTTTATTTCTAACCTCAAAATTCAAGTTCCTTGAAAACTTGAAAAATAATAAGAAAAATAAACAAAACTTACATCCAAATAACCTTCACAACAATACATTTTAGATTGTGTAGACATAAGTACCAGATCCCTTCGGGCTAGCTGAAGCCACATTTTCCGAACGTGGAACGCGAATAAATAACTTCTCAGGTGTTTTAATTGTAATACTTGTTCACTGACGCACCGTCCAATACTTATAAAACTTAGAACTCATCTTTTATTATAAAAATTAAGAATAAACTTTATATCTTCTTGTCAGTTTACCAGTTTTTGACAGCATGTGACGTCACAGCGGTCAAATGATAAGTGTTGGCTTCTTGGAGTGAATTTTGAAACGGAATTTAAAAAACATGATTTTTAAGATATTGGTTGTATTAAAAAATAATATTAAATATTTTGGACTATGTTAGATTCTTATGTATGGTTTTAAACAATTTCCCAAAAAAGGTTATTTCAAAAACTAGTCAATTTTTTTCAATGAGAATACATATTTCTTATTTCAGGATTAGAGAGCAGAAAAAATTCCGCATTCAACGGTATAAGTAATATGGGGATTTAAAAATCATTTTCGAAAAAATTGTTTGACACAAAAAGTGTATGATTCGATGGGGGCCATTTAGCAGTGACCTTAGATTTGACCTTGGCTGTGGTCATTTTAAAATCAAATCGATTTTTTAAAAATAAGAACCCCTATTTTTTATTTCTAAAATGGAAAACGATAGAAATCCCTCATTCAACAATAGTAATTAATATGGTAGTTTCCGTATTATTAAGTGGTCAGCACGCGAACTCCGTAACACGATAGAAATAGAAACAGAAAAGAAATAGAGAAGAAATAAAATTTCTTTCTATCAACGGAACCTACTCTCTAGGATATTTTCCTTACAACTTCGGGCTAGTTCGCATAGAAATAACTACAAACTACCATCTCTAAAAACATTTATGTTTTCTAGGGACTTTATAATTAAAAGAAAAAAATACTAAACATATTTACTTTGTAATTTTTTAGGTTAATTGACCAAAAATTTTTATCGTGAAATCTCCAATATTATATTTTAAAGTATTTAACTCTAGACTTTTTTTAATAAATTACCTATTAGAAAATATGGATCCGATATTTATGTATTTTGTATAAACTATTGAAGAGTAGAAGGATATTTTGTGTGCTCAACCGACATTTAGCAGAGCCCTGTCAGAAGCTTTTTGTTCCAGGGTCTAGAAGTTTGTGCAGCTCAGTAAAACGGAATTAAAGACTTTTTCAATTGGATATATAATATGTATATATTTATTTATTTTTTCTTAATTCAGCTCTAATAATTTATTATTGTTCTCATTCTTAACGTTAAGAAATAAACAGAAATAAAAATAATTATTGCTATTTTGATATCTTTTCCTTATATAACGTGTAAATCTAAACTTTTAGCTAAATAAAATATAAAAACAAATTTATGAACTTCATTTCACTCTTAGAAACAAATATACCTCATATTCAACATAACCACAAATTCAAAAACACGTAAATCAGGAAAAAAATGAGACAGACTTATGCAGCATTTAAATTGCTCTGAGAGAGATAGAAAAACAGAAACAAGCCCGAGACTCTTTCTATTTCTATAGCACGAGTGCTTGTTCGGATATACCCGACCGTTGCCGAATATGCTTCTAGAGTAGGTTTTGAATGCTTTTCCGTAATAGAAAGAAATAGCAAAGAAATTTCTTTTCTATCCTCTTACGGAGTCCGCGTGCAGGTCTTTTGAAAGTCGAATTTTTTTCTTTCATTGATTTGTGTAAATCATTCGCAATGAAAATAGGTGTTTCTATTTAAAAATCTACTTGACTTTGAAATAATCTTTAAGATAACTCTCAAGGTCAATTCACAATTTTTGACAGATATTTGAGTGAATTAGTGAAAATTGAACCTTCAAATGACCTCCAGATGACACCTAATCCCCATATTATTTCAGGGGCGCATTCTCTCTCTTTGGGAAAGGAGGAGAGCGATATTACAAGAGCACAGTATGGCAAGCCAAAGTGAGTTGTCGACCGGGGGGAGGGGGGGGGGGTAATACCAGTAACATTCACGTTAATAGACAGAGGCAAATCGATTTTTCTAAATTCGGGAGTGGCGATCGCACAGGACAGCAAGTAAAAGCGAGCTATCGACCGGGGGGGGGGGGGTGCCTCTGTTATTTCTAATTTTAAAATTCTTGGAGACAATTACTACCACCGCCCCCCCCCCCCCTCCCCGGATCCACACCTGCATTATTTATACCGTTGATGCGGATTTTTATCCGTTTTTCATTCCTGAAATAAAAATAGATATTCCAATTTAAAAAATCGACTTGACTTTGAAATACCTTTCAAGGTCACCCTCCAATGGGACCTTTAAGTAGACCGTTGTTTTCTTGTTTTCTGTGCATTTTGCGCTCGATTGCTTTAAATAATCTCTAGATGTCATTAAATCCTCTATTTTTTATACCGTTGAATAGGAAATTTTCTGTCTTCCCCTGCTTCAATAAAAAATTATTTCTATTGTCTATATCTGGGTCACCTAATATATATGGGGATTCTAAGGTTAAAATTGTTAATAGTATCGTTATAATAATAAATCCTACTAGGTCTTTGAGAATATAGTAGGGACTGAAAGGGATTTTATTTATATTTATTTTAGTCCCTAAAGGATTTCTTGATCCTGTTTGATGTAAAAATAAAATAAGGATAATTACTAAGGCTGCAATGATAAAAGGTAAGAGAAAATGAAATGTGAAAAATCGAGTGACAGTGGCATTGTCTACAACAAATCCCCCTCAAATTCATTGTTCAATTGAGTTTCTATTTTAAAAAATCAATTTAAGCTTTTAATGACCTTGTAGATCAAATTCAAGGTCAAAATCAAGGTCACGATCAGATGCATCGTTTGATTTCTTGAAAAAAAGGTTTTCTTCAGCTTTCTTATTTTTCGAATTATCCGCTATTTTACATCAATCCTTTGACCTTCAAATAACCTCTAGATATGATTTTACCCCTATATTATCGTTGAAAAGAAAATTATCCTCGCTTTCCTTTGCTGCAAAAAAAATGGGGGTTCCTATTTTAGAAAAACTCAACTTGAGCTTCAAATAACCTTATAAAGAAAATTCAAGATCAAAATCAAAGTCACCGTCAGACGTGCCTTTTGATTTCCTAAACTAACGCTCTTAGTTTCCAATATTTTCAGGTGTGTCCATATTTTTGGGACCACCTATATATCATGACAATATGAAGGTTAATTTGTAGTTAACAGACGTATTAAGCCTTCTTGACTCTTTTTAGCTGTATTTGAAAATCAGCGTGATTACAAATATTAATTTCCACCATTCCATATTCTCATGTTATATACAGTCCTTATTAAAAAAAATCAGGGAACAATTTAATACAGTTTTCTTATGTTCTCGTGTCATGTAAACTTAGGCGTTCTAATTAATAATAATAAGATTATGAATTAGCTGTCAAATTAGACTGATTCTTAATTATTTATTTCAAGGACCCTTAACGAAATTCGAGCAATGAATAAAATGAATTATTTGAGCGTAAAAGGATTGAAGTAGAGGAAATGTTTAATTTAAACATCGGAGTGTTCAAAAAAACTGATTCTGTTTCAAAGCTTGTAATTGCGTACTGATTTACTAATTTTAATAACACGTCTGAATTGAAGAAATTACTAATTTTGCTTAACATTTTTACCATAGCCAAATAAAAATATTCATTCGGTATCTTCTTAACTAACTGAGATAACTTCTTCTCTAGGTGCCGTCTCCGCTTCGAAGGTTGGCAATCATCAAGGCAATCCTGATTTTTGAGACCGCTGCTCTAAATAACTCGTTGTTACTGCATGCAAACCACTCTCTAAGGTTCTTCAGCCATGAGTTTCTTCTTCTTCCTATGGATCTCCTTTCTTGGATTTTTCCCTGCATAATAATCTGCAATATTTGGTATTTTTCTCCTCTCATGACATGTCCCATATATAGTAGTTTTCTTCTTTTAATTGTTAGAATCACTTCTTTTTCCTTATGCATACGTCTCATTACTTCCTCGTTGGTTATTCTCTCTACCCATGAAATCCTCAGCACTTTCCGATATATCCACATCTCAAATGCCTCCAGTCTTCTCATGTCAGACATTTTCAGTGTCCAAGCTTCCATCCCATAGTACAGTACAGACAGCACATAGCATCTCAGCAGTCTTACCTTTAATTCAAGGTTTAGATCTCGGCAGCAAAAAAGCCTCTTCATTCTTATAAATGTGTTTCTGACCTGTTCGATTCTGATTCGTATTTCTTGGGAGCTGTCATTGTCTTCATTAATGGTTGTGCCAAGGTACTTGTATTCTCTTACTTTTTCAATAGGTTGATTCTTTACACACACCGTACGAATGTCCCGAGTTGTTTTTGTTACTAGCATATATTTTGTTTTGTTTATAATCAGTGAGAGTCCATATTCTTCGCTTACTGTGACCATTCTATTAATTAGCATCTGTAGGTCTTCATGTGTTCCAGCTAAAAGAACTGTATCGTCGGCGTATCTCAGATTATTTATTGTCATGCCGTTAATTTTAATGCCCATGTCCTGATCAGCAAGTGCCTTATTTACTATATCTTCCGAATACAGATTAAAAAGAATCGGTGAAAGTACACACCCTTGACGAACCCCTCTCTGTATTTCTATTTCCTCTGATGTTATGTCTTCTATTCGCATTGTTGCTTTCTGGCCATAGTATAGGTTTGAGATTATTCTTATGTCTCTGAGGTCGATCCTTCTCCTTACCAATGATTCGATGAGTTGATCATGTTTAACTTTGTCAAAGGCTTTATTGTAGTCTATAAAGCACACGTGTAGATCTTGATTCATGTCTAGGCATCTTTGTGACAAGACATTAAGTGCGACCAGTGCCTCTCTTGTTCCTAGGCCTTTACGGAATCCAAATTGTGTATCGCTGATGTCCACATCTAGTTTCCTGAATATTCTGTTATGGATCACCTTCAACAGGACCTTCAATGTGTGAACCATCAGGCTTATTGTACGATAGTCGGAGCAATGCTTGGCATTTTTCTTTTTTTGGGAGGGGTATAAAAGTTGATAACAACCATTCATTTGAGATAACTAAAATTGTTAAATAGAAAAATGTTTGTTCTTTCATATAATATTGCTCTGAATTTTTTAAAATGTTTTTGAACATATCTTTGTAGTGTTTTTTCAATGGTTTTATAACTTTTGATACAAAAGCTTTAGGAGAATTTGTTTCGCAGTATTGAAAGGTAATTGCGAGAGCTTTACAAAACAGTTACAAAATGTTTTCTTTTAACTTTTTTGTGACATGTTTAAAAAAGCTCAATCGATTTTCCAACTATTTTTTTAAAAAGAAATAATTTTCATAGAGTAAATAACAATTCATCGGACGCGACGTTGTGAGAGCCACTAATTAAGAGATGTCATCTGACCAACTAATTAGGAGCCTTGTCTGAGTTCTGAAGTCCTGAGTTATGGTTGTGGTCCGCTTAAAACCGTAGTTGTTTGAAACTAAAGCTACAAGAGAGAAGATGAATGACCAGACTTCCAGAGTGTCTTTGTTACTGTAAAATCTAATTATAGGTTCTTTTAAAATAGCTATAAATTAATATGGGGCAGCAGAATGATTGTAGACGAAACGGCCAGCGCTACCTGTTTGCAAGAGTCTACGATCAGATGCTGTCACACTTGTAAATCATAATTAATATTTCAATTAATTTACTTCCAGATATTTAACTATTTGCTTGCATTGAAGGGCCCTTTCAGTCAATATAATTCTGGGAAGTTCCCCAGTTTTTCTTTTATTTGTAATCTTGGCCTTGTCAGGGTTTATTCCAATTCTCTATGGCACCTTCGCCACACTATCCGGAAGGACTACTTCATTGGTTCCCCCAGGTCCTGGATATCGCGACGTGTCTATAAATCAGCATCGTTTAGTTTACTAAAAATGCTGTCCACTGCAAGGCTCCACAACAAGCAACATAGAACTTTTCCCTATGGGCAGTCCCTGCTTGACAGTGGTTTAACAATTATATTGTTAAGCTTAGCATATATTAGTCTCTGAGTTAATATTGTTCTGAATCATGTGAGTACCGTCTGTTCAAAGCATCATCGTTGTACGGCATAACATATCGAATCGTATGATGTGTTTTCAAATGCACCCTCGGTATCGATCAATACTGTGCCATTACTCCCTCACATCAAGTGTTATTTAGCTTCATAAATTTTCTCTCAAAAATAATAATTGTTTATAAACAATGAATATTTCATTAAATTGACGAAAAAATTTCTTGTCAACAGTGTCTTTCAGAATGAGAAAATATACTATTTATTTTGTAACATTGGGTTTACGAACGTGAGATATAAAACTGGACTGCTCATAAAAATAATTTTTGACCCCCCCCCTTATTGGTCGCCATTCGGCGCAATGATTTGTATGGCAACATTGAATTCTCTGCTAGTGTCTTACATTGGCGTGAATGTGTTGTGTATGAATGTCAATTTTATTATTCTAACAGATTTAGACAATAACTATCTCTTTCTATACTATATCAAACAATAAATCGTTCTTCCTGGTTTTACTTGACAGGTTAATCGAGTATATTCAATAAAAAGGACCAGAGCTCCGATTCTGTAAGCATATTTTTTGACTTTCTCTTTACTTATCTTTCTTAGGACAGTGATATACTTATGTGTTAATACAGACCGAACAAAGATAGAAGATCCTTATTATAACATTATCTTTCCCTTTACTCTTATAGAATCGCAGCCCAGGATAATTGTTTCTGTAAAACAATATTTAACTTGAATTTCTAAAACGATATTGTTGTTGGTTAATGCACACCTAATTCAGGACTTTTTTTTGTAGAGCCAGTGTATGTTATTAAGTCCAAGTTTAGTTGCTTCAAGATGTTTACATCAAACAGTAGTTTTTTTCAGGCAGTTTATTTGTAAGAAGCACAACACAAACTTTTTGCTCATCTTCTTGCATAAAACAATTTCCAGAAAAATGCTCTGAACTTCTCTGATGTATAAAGAATTATGATCATGACCAATTTGCTTCAGTTTTTGAATTTGAAGATTCTTTTCTCTTAGAAAACTAAAATATTGATAGCATTTAATAATTATCATATATCATATCCATAAGATTAAACTTGTTACCCTTAGATTTACAATTTGATTCTAAGGTAAAATTTTATATAATTATTATTGAATGTTTTATAACTTACCAATTAAATAAATTCCAATTTACCAGATGAGGTATTTGCACGTCTTACGATGATGAATCACATTTTTTAAAATACAAAAAAAAAAACTTAAAGTTCACATTCCTGTTTGAAATTTTCAGGAAAACGTTACATAAAATGTGATAAAATCCATAAAACAGCAAAATCAAAAATAAATTTTTGTCAAAATGAAAAGTATTCAGTCAATGTCAAAAATACACTTTCACTAATATCATAAAAACTTAGGGAATTAATTGTTGCCAAAGCAATTATTTGCACCAAATGGCACGGAGCACGGTGGAGTCATTTTTTTTATAAGGGAGATATGGGACACGAGCAGTCCAGTTTTATATCTCAAGTTCGTGATTGGGTTCAATTTTATTAATATTTCTATACCTATTTTCTGAAAACCTGTTTATAAGATTATTGTTCAAGTTTTCAGTATAGTGAAAGCAAAATTATAATGAACAATACATAAATTTTTAATATAAACCGGAACACAAGCAAAATGAAGCAATTAATTTGCCCTAATATGAGGAAATAGATCCATTCTACATAACAAATATTTACTTATTGTTAGGTAAATTTAACGCTACGATTAATACGCACATGACTATGAATATGCATAATTACTTATAGTGATAACTAAGTGAATACATAGATATTAGAAAACACTAAACAAACAGGTTAGTTTTCATTTTTTCATTAAAAAATAATACGAATTTTAAACTGATAAGAATATTTTGCGCTTACAAATTAGAGTCGAAGTGAATTTTATTAGGAATTTCATTTGTGTCATTAAGTAAACTTTAACCACACATGAAAATTTAGGCGTAGTTTTTCACGGATGGGTTAATTTTGTATTACTCGCAATTCGGGAGTTTATACATATATGTTTATTAGTTCAATTTCTTGTGGAAATTCACGAACGTTTCATTAAAATCTCGTTTGGTAATTTCTGTGCTTGCTATTTAAGGTAAACTGTGCGAGTTCTACGTGCAGTGTGGTAAAATGACGACGGACTTACACCGACTGAAAATAATAACGAAGGTTTATAAAATAGGGTTTGGGTATTTCAAAAATTAATATCTTACCGACACTTCCCGCCGTCAAATATTAGTTCCAACTTATAATATAGTACGGCCGGACAGGGTGTCTGTGATGTAGGCGGACGCACAGATTAGACCATCTCCTGCACCGAGGACGAAACACGCTTGTAAATTTTTAGTGGGGAGATAGGTTTGTAACTCGGGGCACATACAGGGGCACTTTTCACTTCGATTATAACAGCACCGTGATTTTATGGAGAGCGAACTGCGTACCGATTGGTTTGTTGGCGTTGGATCCGTCCTCTTGGTTTGCTTGTCAAGAGCCGCTAATGGTATCAGTTTGAGACCAGAGTCGAGAGAGTGGTCTTGCTTTGAAGAGGGCTTTGCAGTTGTAAACAAGATCGAGTGCTTCATCATCTCCCTTATTCAAAGAACCAGTATTTTCGATTTCAGTGGATTCGCGAATTTATGTTGCGTATCACGAAGGGATACTTCAAACATAAGGATATCCATAAATATACCTGGATACAGCACATTAATTATTAACTATCTGATTATCAGGCAGAAAACCAAACTAACTGTAGAAGACGTCATGGTATAGAAAAGCGCCACATGCGGAAGTGACCACTTCGCACTTAAATCGAAGATACTCTTTCAACATAGAACATTTATAAAACCAACTATTAACGACACTGAAGACAACTTGAAAATGATGGAACAGGAGAAGTACAACCTAGAAGGTGTGGACCACGAAAACGTCAGGAAACTCTATCAATAAAAGAGAGTATCTGTGATGCTGCAAGGGAAGCAAAAGAAAAGGAAAAAGAACGGAGAAAACCCTGCTGGTGGGACGCAGACATTGAAATGAAAATAAAACATAAGAGACTTAAACACAATATATATGTGAACAAAAAAATAAATACCCCCAAGGAAGAATATAACGAATCACAAAAAGAGGTACGAAAACTTATAAATCAAAAGAAAAACGAATAGTGGGAAAAAAAGTGCGCCAGAATAAATAATTACTTGGGTGGTCGGAAGAGTACGGAAAGTTGGCGAACCCTTAAATGCCTTAGATAAGAGAAAAGCAGAGAGATTTCATAAGCTCTATCAAACTACAGACATGGGATAACTACTTTAAGAGACTTCTCACAGAAGACCGAGACATTTTCCACGAAAATGATGACTATCTAAACATTATAACAACCGGATCACCTGTTAGAGTCACATTGCAGGAAATGAAGTAGGTCTTTAAAATATTAAAAAATGGTAGAATATCAGGACCTGAAAACATCCCAGCAGAGTTATTTAGAAACGGAACTGACACCTTATTTCACTACGTAAAAGAGCTGTTCTAAAAATACATGAACGGAACACCAGTCCCAAAGGAACTGAAATTATCATATATCTTAACTATTCATAAAAAGGGAAGTAAAGACACGTGCGATAACTATAGAGGAATATCAGTGACAAGCAGCCTTAGCAGAATATATGGTAAAATATTGGAGAATAAAATCGAACGGGAGTACAAGGATATAAAATCTGAAGAACAAGCGGGAGCCAAATAATAGAAAAAAAGTTGTCATTTAACCAAGAGATCCATATGCTATTTGTAGACCTGTACCACCATACCATCATCTCGATGGTGGTGGAATAAGATAAATTGTGTTCCTTAGCAATTTGTTCCAACTGTGCAACCTCTAACACGGAAAGGATATGGTTGGAACGAAGTTTGCATTTACTGTTCGCATTTTACTTCATTCATACACGGAACTGCATATAGTTGTACATTTGCTGAATGTGATTTCAGCACTACAACGGCATAATATGGATATATCCACTGCTATTGCATCTCACACGGAGGAATCCGTGAAAACCGCATAAACATGTATACGCCATCCGGCGGGAGGTCGGCGAAGCCGCGTTCAGTATTTGCATCCTTCCTTTCCGATCTGTCCTTTGCACAGCCAGGTGCATGTCGGTACCCTGATGAGTCTAGTAGAGACGAAACATGTACCTCTGCCGTATCACTGTGGCGGGGAGGGTAAGTTTTGACTTTCTTCTCGGTATGGTGGTACAGGTAGGCCATCACCTCGATGGTGGTGGAACAGAATAAATTGTGTTCTTTAGCAATTTGTTCCAACTGTGCAACCTCTAACACGGAAAGGATATGGTTGGAACGAAGTTTGCATTTACTGTTCGCATTTTACTTCATTCATACACGGAACTGCTTATAGTTATATATATATATATATATATATATATATATATATATATATATATATATATATATATATGTTGCTTTGTAATATTTTTTGTTAGAGCTTTGTTTGCAGTTGTCAAAATTAATTTTGCGTCGTGTCTTAAGTTGATAATGGAAAAAAGGCTGATGTCTGTTTTTTTCTGCTTAGTATAAGATCTGCTGGCCTTGCCCATATTCTTTTATTGATTTCAAATAGGAAGTTTTACTATTACTGCAGCATCTTTTACAAAATGTTCGTTAGGACAAGACCTTTCAAAAACCTTTCGATCTTTTTAAAAGCATAGTATTTGTATATTATGACCTCGTTGCCAAAAATCACTAAAACTGCTTGATATTTGGAGGATTTTACGAAAAATCGTAAATAACTTGAAAATTGTTTTAGCTAGGTATGGGGGGACACCATGTATGGACAGATAGGGAGTGGCCTTGTCTACTGAATAAATCAATAATGTAGTGACGTATTTGAAAAAATTTAGTTTATTTAAATTTTTTAATATAGATCAAAATTTGTTATTTTTCCACATTCCTGTATCTAAAACGTCATTTTAAGACAATTCATTACCGAGCCCAGAAATATCTAAAGCCATTAACGGAATTCCGAGTTTCACTATTTTATTTTTGAAACGATATTCAGTTTTAAGCGACACACTATTAAAGGTCAAAATTTGAAAAAAGAACATACAAGGTGATCTTTTTAAAATAAGTTTCGGACAACTTCTGGTATAACTAGAAGTCGCACAAGATCACTGTTACTTCATTTAAAGAGCATTATTTCCCGATATATTCAAATCAAATCAAATATCTCTTTATTCAATAAAAAGTTTTATGATACTAATGAAAAACCAAAAACTTGAATGAATGGCGTCAAAATTAAAATACACTAAAATAGCCAAGTTAAAAACACTAAATTCAAACATTTACATAAATATAAAAATGAAATAACATTCACTTATTATCAAACATTACATTTAAAATTCATTTAAAAAATTCAAAGAATTCATTCTGAGTATATGGTTCAATATGAACCAACAAATCAAAAACAGCTTTCTTAAAACGTTTGAAATCCTCATCCAACTTCGTCCCAACTGATAGAGCATTAAAAAATTTATTTGCCAAGAAACAAGGCACTTTTTTGCCACACTAAGACGATGCTGTAGGACATTATATCCTATATATGTAGTGGCAAAGCAGTGTTTAACTTCATGCTTCTTAAACTTGTCCTTATTTTTAAAGAGAAACAGTAAACACTCGTAAATAAAAATTGCTGGTAAAGTTAAGATACCTATGGTTTTAAAGTTTCCGCTGCAGGAATCCAAGTAACCAATGTCGGCAAGTAATCGAACTGCTCTTTTCCGACTTTTAAAAGCCCTTTCTGATGCACTGCTCCCACCTCAGAACATCACTTTATAGTGAAGAGTTGAATTTACAATTTTTAAGTTTTCCTTGGTCAAATATTTTGGCATTTCTCGTAAGGAGTATGAAACTGTACTTATCTTATTGCATACTCTGATATATTTTTTGTCTAATCTCGATTACAATTAACATGGATTCCAAGAAATTTTGTATCTTTCTCTAGTGTGATGTTGCCGGTTCCAAATTCAACTGACTAGGGAATTCTAGTGCTTTGTTCAAAATTAAATGTGATGGGTCTTTTCAGTTGTGATTTGTTCTCCCTAAATCATTTTTTAGCCTTGATAATATGTTCATCAGTAATTTTCATCTTCTTCTTCTTTAGGTGCCGTCTTCGTTCCGAAGGTTGGCGATCATCAGAGCTATACGTGTTTTCGAGACTGCTGACCTAAACAGCTGGTTATTGCTGCAATTATACCATTCTCTTAGATTTTTTAACCAAGAGTTTCGTCTTCTTCCTACAGATCTCTTTCCCATAATTTTTCCCTGCATAATAGTTCTCAGTAGTTGATATCTTTCTCCTCTCGTAATGTGTCCCAGGTATTGTAATTTTCGTTTTTTAATTGTAAGTATGACCTCCTTTTCTTTATTCATTCTCCTCAGTACTTCAGCGTTAGTGATTTTCTCCATCCATGATATTCTTAACATTCTGCGGTACATCCACAATTCAAAGGCTTCCAACTTGTTAATATCGATCTTTTTAAGCGTCCATGCCTCCATTCCATAAAACAAAACTGACAGCACGTAACATCTTGCCAGACGAACCTTTAATTCAAGACTCAGGTCTCTGCCACAGAACACTCTCTTCATTTTCGTGAATACGGCTCTTGCTTTCTCTATCCGGATCTTGATTTCTTCAGAGCTATCGTTGTTTTCATTGATGACGGTGCCTAAATAGTTGTATTTTCTGACGTGTTCTATATTTTGACCCTGTATGCGTATATCTGGGACATTTTGGGTTGATTTGGATATTAACATGCATTTTGTTTTTCTTATGTTTAGTGACAGTCCATATTCTTCACTGACTGTTGCTACTCTATTGACTAAGGTCTGGAGATCCTCGAGTGTTTCTGCGATAAGTACTGTGTCATCGGCGTATCTGAGGTTGTTTATTAAAATTCCATTTATTTTAATACCAACGTAATTTCATGAGATCTGCTAATGAGATGTCGATGGTTAAGATATTTGTATCATCAGCAAAGTTAGCAAGATAACACCTTTCACCCATAACTGTACATGCCAGATCGTTAATATAAAAAATGAACAATAATAGTCCCATAATGCTTACTTACGGGATGCCCATGGTTAAAAAGCCAGCATCTGAGAAATACTGAACCCCATCAAATTTTGACTTCTATTCTAACTGACGGTCACCGTGGGACACCCTGTATTATTGAGAAGTTGCAAAAATAATTCATTTGAACAGGAATGGTAATGTTATAATGCCTTAAACTTAAACTTAAAAATATATGATTAATGTCGATCGTTTCCAAAAATTAATTTTACTGATTCGAAATATAATGTAAGAGCAGATGTTGCTGTTATGTAATAAAGTGTAATGGGTAGTTTTATGAGTATGAAATATGTAAGTAATTATTGTAAGCAAAGAAGTAATAAATGAACGAGAAGCCATTACACAACGGAATAAAAAAAACAATAGAAGGAATTGTAATCAGAGTAAGAGTTCTTATAAAAAATCCTGACTCGAAATTAAGGTTTGAAAACTACTTTTAATACGCAGAAACCTGCTGATAACAACTGCAGGTATAACCGGACATGTTGCTGCCATAAACCATCTGCAACAAATAAAGCTTTATAATGAGAACTTAAACTACAGACTCTGCGACTGAAAAACAAAGCCATTGCTAGTGATGAGATACC
The DNA here is from genome assembly GCA_034092305.1 of Diaprepes abbreviatus. Classification (NCBI taxonomy): domain Eukaryota; kingdom Metazoa; phylum Arthropoda; class Insecta; order Coleoptera; family Curculionidae; genus Diaprepes; species Diaprepes abbreviatus. The sequence continues at coordinate 1,955,009 of JASJET010000236.1, read as the reverse complement.
CGGTTCTTGTATATGCTAAAAGTGGGTGTAAATAAATCTAGGATAAGCACAATAGACCTAATCTGGCCGGGTTAGGAGAGGTTCTTGAACAAAAAATAAATAATTAAATCCGCCTTGCGTGGCTTTACAAAATGTTATGGGACAAAGCATTGAAGGTTAAGTAAACATAACTTTGCAACATAATAAACAAAAACTAGAAAGTCGTATTAAAAATTTATTTTGTGTTTGTTTTCGTTTTAATTATACATAAGATATGTAACCAACACAAAGAAAAATAAAAATCAGCTTAAATAGCAAAACTGATGTCATAACATTATCGTGGATATGTAACTTACACTCATGCTCCAGTCTTCCTATTGAATTTGTAGCGACTTCATGTAAAAATTTATTGCAGATGTATGAAAGTTTCAAGTCGTAGGGGGCACTCACTAGATGATAAATACGTAAAAAAGTACAGCTAGATCAGTCTTGTTTTTTTTATAAACAGCATCCAAAGACGGAAAATTCGATTTTCTGTCTGTAGAATTTTCCGGTTACATTTTAGAGAAAACTTGTCCAAATGAAAGTTGTGGGTATTGAAAAGACCTTTAATTTCATTTTCTATACGTCAAAATCGATAAATAATTTATCGAGATAATGGCGAAAAACCACCTTTTTTGCACTATTTTATAAATGTTAATAACTTTTGCAAGAAAGGCCAAAAGTGATGTATAACTCCTTGATGATAAGGCCATTATGTGCCTTTATAACTGTGCGAAAACTGGACCAAATCGGTGTGGTAGTTTATGAATAATCTTAATTGTTTATCCCAGACACTGAATGTTCAAACAATTGTCCTTGCCCAGAGGATAATTCTATAGATATTTGCAAAAGCAGAATGGATTCTTTGAAGTTCAAACTACCAGCAAAGATGAAAAAACGATGGATTTAAAAAAAAATTGTTGTTAAAAAAACCGTTTAAAGAAGGGGTATTTTTTTACGTATAAACAATTGGAATCACTATGTTAATTTTAATGATACAAGTTTGTGAATAAGTGGACTTGAAAGTTGGTGAAAAACTCGAATTTAAAAAAAAAAGACCAATAAGAGCTAAGATAGCATTTTTTTAAAGTCATATTTCTTTCATTTTATAAACATTAAGAGTCGAAATTTTCACAGATTTTAAACGAAGACCTATATTTTATGATGCAGTTGATAAGTATGAAATTCATGCTCTCTCCTGAGAGTCTGACAGAACAACTGAAAATCCTCATCAATAAAATCATATACCATCACAGAATCCCCGATGAATGGAGGACTAGCACAACAATACTCCTATTCAAAAAAGGCGATAAAAAAGTGCCGGCTAATTACAAAGGAATCAATCTTCTCTCCACCTCGTTAAAACTAACCACAAAAATTTTTACAAGCAAAATTAATGAACACACTTCCTTAGCAGACGAACAGCAGGGATTCCGGTCGGGAAAGTCATGCACGGATGCCATATTTGTTATAAGACAAATCACTGAAAAGTCAATTAAATATAATCGTCCAGCCTTTATGTGTTTCATCGATCAAGAGAAGGCGTTCGATCGTATACAACTGGAGGATGTAACATAGCTACTTTACGACAGGCAAATACCTCAAAACATTATCAAAACCATTGAAAATATATATCAAGCAAATACGATTCAAGCTAGGATAAAGGGTGAATTGACCGAAAAAATAGAAGTTAATAATGGCATCCGACAGGGTGACTCTCTAAGCCCCCTACTATTTAACATCATCATGGACGAGTTGAGAAAGCAGGTGCGTAGATTGAAAGGGTATAAAATGGGAGACAGAGAAATCAAAATACTGTGCTACGCCGACGATGCAGTGTTAATAGCTGAAAGCGAAGACGATTTGCAAAGGTTACTGCACCAATTTAACATAACAGCGAAAAAGTTTAACATGAATATATCAGCGTCAAAAACTACATCTAGAACACCACTCAGATGCAAACTAGAAATAGACAACAAAATTATACAGCAGGAAATGAAGTTCAAGTATCTCGGAATAGAAATATCCGGATACGGGGATGTTGAAACGGAGGTGAGGGGACAAGCCATGAAAGCAGCAAGAACAGCCGCATGTCTTAACAGTACCATATGGAGCAATAAACATATAGGAATCGAAATTAAATCCAGAATTTGTAAAACAGCAATAAGACCCATGCTAACATACACTGCAGAAACCAGACCAGAAACCTCGAAAAAAAAAACAAATACTGGAAACAACAGAGGTGAGAGTGGTGCGTGGGATAGCTGGCAGGACACTTATGGATCGGAATAGGAGCGAAGATATAAGAAAAGTGTGTAAAGACGATAACATCAATGACTGGGTATTACAAAGAAAAAGGGAATGGAACGAACACATCAACCGCATGACCGACGACAGAATAGTAAAGATCACGAGGGAAAAATCACCAGTAGGACGTAAGAGTACCGGAAGACCCCGTAAACGATGGAGTGAACCTCGCAATAGACTGAAACCAGGCAAAGAGACGAAGAATAACAAGCAAATTGCTTATATATAAGAAGGAAGAAGAAGAAGAAATTCATGCATCGTTAGTAAAGTTATAGCCCTTCGAAGTGAAGGTACTTTTGTAAGTGCGTTATAGCGAGTGGTGAAGGAAGCTCGGCTTTCTCACGGTGTGCTTCTGAAATTCAAACTTCGAATTGGAGGGCGCAACAAAATTGTACGATATTTCGAGTTCCAGATAACATAGAGCCTTCATTTTTTTCAACTGGGGTAACTCGACGAAATATTACGAACTGGCTTATTTTCGTTATCATAGAAAATCGGGAAATACCGAAAAATCGTCATCGGAAAACACATTTTTTGGCAATATTAACACTAATATTGTTTTAAAAAACTTTACTAGCAGTTTAATTTCATTGCAAATATTATATATAAAATACTGTCACATATATATATATATATATATATATATATATATATATATATATATATATATATATACATATATAATTTTTCTTTTATTTTGTCTTTTCCTGGGTTTAGGTTCTATATTTAATAAATACATAAAATTATTGACGTTTCGCCCTTTATTCAAGGCATTTTCAAAATTTTTGCCTCCTAAAAATATATAATTAAAATATATCACATAAAAAACATTTAACATTTTCGAAAAACAAACAAGACACTTAAACAATAGTCAAACCTTTAAAATTTTTTAAAAATACTTAATTTTGCCGGTACGCACCTTGACATTTTGCTGTTTTGTTTCTGAATAAAATTTAAATTTTACATCGTTTACTGAGGATACGTGGAATGCTAATGTGTTTTATTTTTTTAATATTTTTTATATTTTACAATGCATAAAAAAACAAATAAGGTATATGTTTGGTTTTATGTTTAAGAGGATATTCCATTTTTGATTCTTATTTGACTGAATCGAATACTTAATGTTTAAATTAGGTTTGCGTAAATGTGGCTCAAATTTCCCATATCTGTTCTGTAGTTAACAGTGTTTTTATCTTTTTTAATTTCAATCATATCTTTTATCTGTAATTTTTGGTAATTCATATCTTTGTTTTTTATAATGGTACTGTTATAATCAAAAGTGTGTTTTTCGTCCTGTGTGTGTTTGTTTAACGCTGTTGAGGCGTTTTTTGTATATTTATGGCCATTTAATCTGTTCTTCAGTAATTGGCTCGTCATGCCTATATATTTTTTGGGACAATTTGTGCAAGGGATCGAATATATTATATTTGATTTATTCATTAGAGGAGTTTTACTTTTTAAATTTGTGAACAATGTATTTAATTTATTATGTGACCTGTGGCATACGATGATATGCTTTTTTAAAATATATTTTATTTTTTGTGACAGCTCACTAGTGTACGGTAATGCCACATATTTTTGTTGTTTATGTTCTATGTTTTTTGTTTTTACGTTATTATAAAACTTATATGTTCGTTTATCAAAACAGCAAAATGTCAAGGTGCGTACCGGTAAAATTAAGTATTTTTAAAAAATTTTAAAGTTTTGACTATTGTTTAAGTGTCTTGTTTGTTTTTCGAAAATGTTAAATATGTTTTTTATGTGATGTATTTTAATTATATATTTTTAGGAGGCAAAAATTTTGAAAATGCCTTGAATAAAGGGCGAAACGTCAATAATTTTATGTATTTATTAAATATAGAACCTAAACCCAGGAAAAGACAAAATAAAAGAAAAATGATATAATCTATGGTTCAAGAATCAAGAAAATAAATATATATATATATATATATATATATATATATATATATATATATATATATATATATATATATATATATATATTTTTTTCTCGGAATAAATAATCCAGGCATATCTTTATCGATAATACAAAACTTTATTTTTTTTAATACACTTTAAATACCCTAAATATACAATCGACAACGATAAATATTTATATTTCCGTTCTTGCTCTTTTTTGTGGAGGCTCTTCTTCATCACAATTTATCATTGCTTGTAGCAAATCGTCATCTTCTTCCGTGTTATTTTTGTCTTCAGTTATCACTGCAGCGGAGTTGTCGCATTTTTTATCTCCCTCATCGTTGCAGTTTAAACAAAGAGTTGTGCAATTGAGACAGTGCTTTTTGCAACTGCATCTACTTGTTTTGCACCCAGTAGTATACTCACATATAATTAAAGTTAAAGTTTCGTCGGATATCAAATTTTCACATGTGTAAATTGGTTCGAAGCCATGATTATGTTTTCGCCAGCCATATTTGGTTGCGTCCATCTGATTTCCTAACCATATTTGCAATTGATAATAAACTCGAAGAACGTGTCCACTTATTCACAAACTTCTGGCATAAAAATTAACAAAGTTATTCCAATTGTTAATACGTAAAAAAGGTACCTCTTCTTTAAACGGTTTTTTTTAACAATTGTTTTAAAAATCCATCGTTTTTTCATCTTTGCTTGTAGCTTGAACTTCAAAGTATCCATTCCGCTGGGATAAACAATTAAGATTATTCATAAACTACCAAACCGATTTGGTCCAGCTTTCGCATAGTTATAAAGGCACACAATGGCCTTATCATCAAGGGGTTATACATTACTTTCGGCCTTTCTTGCAAAAGTTATTAACATTTATAAAATAGTGCAAAAAGGTGGTTTTTCGCCATTATCTCGATAAATTGTTTATCGATTTTGACGTATAAAAAATGAAATTGAAGGTCTTTTCAATACTCACAACTTTTATTAGGACAAGTTTTCTCTAAAATGTAACCGAAAAATTCTACGGACGGAAAATCGAATTTTCCAACTTTGGATGTTGTTTATAAAAAAACAGGGCTAATCTAGCTGTACTTTTTCCGTATTTATCATCTATTGGGTGCCCTCTACGACATGAAACTTTCAGATATCTGCAATAAATTTTTACATGAAATCGCTACAAATTCAATAGGGAGACTGGAGTAGAAGCAATAAGCTAAATATCGTAAAAGTGCTTTTGTGACGAAACAGAAAAGGCTGTTGTATTGTAAAAGACAACAATGCAACTTATTAAATGATAAGTATAAGTACTCAATTTAGTAGAAAGTAAACTTATTTTTGAAGTTGATTAATAAATAATAAAGCTAGTGTGTAAGCAGCAAAAATATGTTTAATTAGAACTTTTTTTACGTAATTTCAGTTTGACGGTATATGATTTTACTAAAATAACAAAAAGTTTCTTATTACACGTAATTAATTTTTGACTTTTCAGTTATTCTATTGTCTAGTTCGGGCAAAAGACCCAAACCATTTAAACTAACCGATCCTAAATGCCATTCCTATGGAAATTTTCAGGTCTTTTAAACTAAAATTCAAATTAGCACGGTAAAACGAGTTACATTTGCGACACAATTCTGTTGTCCCCAAGGCGCCATGCTGTATTCAAATGGCCATCAACCCAAATAGAGAAATAAAAGAGGGCAAGTAATTGGTAAGCATATTAAACTTGAGAAAAGTTTTTTGGTTTAGTTTTGCTTGTTAATATTTGTGTAAATTGGAAGAAGTGTGGATAAAATAAAAAAACAACATTCACATTTACTATAATCACTACATAGTATAAAACAAAGTCGCTTTCTCTGTCCCTATGTCCCTTTGTATGCTTAAATCTTTAAAACTACGCACCGGATTTTGATGCGGTTTTTTTCAATAGATAGAGTGATTCAAGAGGAAGGTTTATATGTATAATAACATCCATTAAATAGTGGAGAAATACTGTTATTTTTGAGGTTTCTAATGTGATGTCGTTAATTATCATATTTTTTTCCGCTTACATTGCAAACGCAGGCTGAACCCTACGAGATTTATCAAAATAATGTACTAATTATTTGTACACATTGAAAAGGTCTACAGAAAACTCCGCGATGGTATATGTCTATCTCTCATGGATATCCCACAATTACATTTTTTTGTCATTTACTTTTTACGACAAATAATGGCAAATTTTGAAGCGATTTTAACCAATACAGCATTAATCCTTATCCAATTAAATAGCTTAAATACATTGTTGATTTAATATAGATCTATTTGGTCCTTTACAGCACAAGATTTAAATGAATATTTTCGAAGATATTACAGATTTAAAATTGCGGGAAGTAGCGCTTGCGGCGGTACTGGCCGACCGGGGCGGCGGCAGCGTGCCTATAAATAGCGCGTCGGAGGCCGATGTAATAATTGTTGTAAAAATAAAATAAATAGTCACAGTTTTTCTGTAGTGTATTTAGTATCAGCATTGCACCCGTGCGAAGCCGGGGCGGGTCGCTAGTAGTTTTATATCTTAATAATAAATTTAATCTACTTCGACTGCGCACTTGCCGAAATACTTTGTTACTCTATAGGAAAATCCCTTTATTATATTCATACTTAACAACATATATATATATATATATATATATATATATATATATATATATATATATCATTTTTTTTTTATTTTGTCTTTTCTTGGGTTTAGGTTTTTTATCTAACAAAAAATGCAGAATAATTGACGTTTCGCCCTTTATTTAAGGCATTTTCAAAATTCTTTTTGTGTTATTTTCCTTCCTTCACATTTTGTTACTCTATTACTAATCTAGTAACAATATATATATATATATATATATATATATATATATATATATATATATATATATATATATATTGCTACACAGGAGAGTAGGGGTGGATAACTAAGAGCGCAACTGCATTTAAGCCAGGTAAAACGCAGAAACCCTTATCGTTGTTGTGAGGACCTAGCTTTCAGCTCACTCTGTCAAAAATTTAAAACAACACAACAAAAAAAAACACAAGCAAGCTGCCCGGGGTTCAAATAAAATCCTATCTTATAATAAAAGTCTTTAATTATAGCTGAAATATTAAAAATATAGTATAATTTCTATTATAAGATTAAACCCTACACTGTCAAGTGTTGATGTGGTTGTCTGTTGGTGGGACAACAGGCGGTGACTAGTTCTAAGTTGTAGGGTGGATACCCAGTATGGTTGACCACATATTGAGATAGCCGGTAGGGTAGGCTACCAGTAGGGTAGACCCCGCTTTTCTGAGGCCTAGATTGATTCCTTCGTTAACACGTGCAAACTGCCCAAAATCTTTGTTTCCGGGTCTATCCCGGTAAAAAAAAATAACTGCCAACCAGACAAAAGATGCGGCACTCCAAAACTCAACAAAATTACCAGGATTATTTACGACTTTCCGTCTTAGAATCCCAAAAATTTGGTAAATAAAAATTGAAATGAAAGTCTACAGCTGCTTCGGCCGGGAAAAAGTGAAAATCGAGACAAAATGGCCTCCATTTATAACCATGGTCCAGATTACGCATTAATCGACTTTCGTTAGACGCGTTCAATTGCCACGTATGAAAGAAATGACAGCTCAAAAAGAATGACACTGGGCAACGACAGTCGGCTGAGATGCATTTGTTAGTTAAGCCAATTCATTAATCATTAGCATTTTCCACTCAAAACAAAAATAAATCTAATAAGTTTCCCAGTAGTTATTTTCAAATTCGAAAAATACATATTAATACATTAATAGAAATTTCCCGCAACCCAATATACATACAATTCCATTCAAATGTAAATATATATGGCAGGGAAAAAACAAGATCTATCTGAATAAAAAAAGGCAGCAGTAAGTTCAACATCGATAAGAAAATACCTAAGCACAATATAATGAAATACCAAAATAAGACAAAATAATGGTCAACTTGAAAAATAAAATTGTACTTTATGAAATGCTTTTCTTCAAAGAATCCCTGGGAAATACTTAAGGAAAATGATACTGTGTTGCCCATAACGACAGTATTTGCAAAAAATTGAACCATGACAATATATATATATATATATATATATATATATATATATATATATATATATATACAGGGCAGCGCAATAATATAAAAAAGTACCCTTTGAGAAAATGTTTTAAAAAAAATTGTATAATATGAAATTTTCTACGATTTAAAAGTATTTTTAGTTATACATGGTGTTTCATGACAGCGTGTCGCTAAAAAAATAGTTTTTTTCATGGAATAATCTGTATATCTTTGCATATTTGGATTCCCCCAAGCACTATCCATAAGATAGCATATATGATTTTGAATTTTATTGTAGAGTTGCCAACTATTTCAAAAAATTCACCAAATTTTGAAAAAAACATGGTCCTCTATAACCTATTATATCTTTCAATCTACATCTATTCCTTGTACAACGGCAAAATATTTGCTGAAGGTGCCGACCACCCAATATATTGAAATAAGGTAGTAATATTTCTTTCACTTCATCGTCTAAAAGGGGAACTTGTGGTAGGGAGGAATTGTGAAAGAGAGATACTTGTTGTGGGGGCAGCGTGCAGGAAACGTAGCACCAAAACAGTGAACCCTTCTCGGAACGCAAACAAGCGCTAAAAAGTGAAAAATGACTATAAATTTTTATATGAAATTTAAATTTTTAAAGTCGATGCCAAACTAATACCTGACAAAATGTGATTCGCATAAACAGTTTAAAAATACTTTATTTGTAATTGCTCTCTTACCACAATTTGTATATATCAGTAGTTATTTACTTTTTTATTTTATCCAAAGTTGCAAATCACCCTAAAATGAACCAATAAAAAATTTTTGATTCTTAGAATTCTTCAAATACCAGTGAAATTATGCAAAATAAATATTTAGTCTGTCATAGTAAATTCGGTATCTTAAATTTCAAATTAATTTTAGATTGGTAATATAGGCCCCAAAACCTTCCAATATCGATATTTAAAGAACTTGAGACGTAAATTTCTTAGCCCGATATGTTTGTTTGTATACGCCCCAAGAACCCTGCAATATCAGTTTTAGGTAAAATCGGAAAATGTAAAATTTTCATTCTTTCATATTGTATCTTATCAACATAATAGTTGTAAAAAATTAACTTCATATTCGTAATACACGACTCCGAAAACTCCGTAATACCAAATCTAAAAAAAATGTGAATAATCTAAAGTTTTCAACCCACCATATTGAATTAAGAAAAAATTTTAACGTCTGAATCTAATCTAAATCCAAACCCTTCAAAACCCCAAAATTTCTAGACCATCATATTGCATCTGACATATTAGATTTTCTTAAATATTTTAAATTCGCTATTTACAACATTAAAAATGATTCAGTGTCACCTTCGTACAAAATCGAAAAATGTAAAATTTATAGTCCGCTATACTGTATTCGCCATATTGAATCCTGAAAAAATACTTTTAAATTCATAATTTACACCCTCAAGGACCCGCTATATCAGTTTTGGAGAAAATGAAAAAAATGCAAAATTTTTAGGACGCCATATTGAATCCGCCGGAGTGTTTTTCAAAAAATATTTTAAATTCGAAATTAATACTAACAAAAATCCCCCAATACTGATTTTAGACAAAATCGTGAGATGTACATTTTTAATCCGCGATCTTGGATCCGCCATATTTACCTTTTTTTTTTTTTTAAATAATTTTAGATTCGTAATGTGCGATCCAAAAAACTCCCCCATGTCTATTTTGAAAAAAATATGACAAAATTAATTTTTTATCCGCCATATTGGATACGCCATATTGAGTTTTTTAAAAGCAATTTCAGATTCGTAATGTGCCACCCCAAAAACTTCCCATACCAATTTTGGAGAAAATCGGACAAAATTAATTTTTTTGGTCGCCATATTGTCAGCGCCATCTCGGATTTTGCTGCATCAATTTCGTTCAAAAAAATATGGGACCACCGCAGCAACTTCCTGAACATACTAAAAAATTTCATTGAAATCGATGCTGCCGTTCCGGAGTAATCGGTGTACATCATAGAAAAAATATTTATTAGATCCGCAAAGTTTAATCCCAAAAACGGCAAATTTACAACAATAAAATGTAAACATCGTAGATCAGATGTCGGCATACGCACTACAAAATGATCAGGTCACCATTGACAGGACCGAACTTCGAAAATCTATTTGTTAGTTCAATTAGTCATAAATGGTGTCTAAATTAAGCAAGTTATCAAAGTTGCAGCCATGGTTGCAATCTTTAGTAAAGAAGTCGGTGTCATGTAACTTTCTTGTTCTGGGAGTCACATCATATGGGCACAAATAATATCTGAAGCAGAAGGGAATAATTCGGTCAGTGTCTACCGATGGGAGTCAGTTTAGTCATTTCTTATCCTGTGAAAGTAATAATTCGGATTAGGGTAAATCTAGAGGTGGATATCATTTTGGTTTTGTTTCTTTTGATTTTTTAATAATTCTCTTGATTTTTTTGATAAAGAAACAGTGCACACTAATAGAAGCATCTGTATTATATAAAACTTCATAAATTCTTATCGGAAAAATTAAAAAATTATCAAAAATAAATTAAAAGAAACAAGACCAAAATGGCATCCACTTTTAAATTTACTCTAATCCGAATTATTACCATTTTCCTAAATAAAACCAAATACATACCGAAAATATGAACTTCTTGGTATTTTACCCTTGTTTTGGCAAAAGGTAACCTTACACGTTGTGGAGTCCATTATATTAAATAAAAGCACAAAAACAAATAAAATAAATCACTTAAAACGCTATAAATCCGTTCAAATCCCACGCAACTCACAAAGCAAAAATAAACACAAAAATGGCGTTGAGCCGATACTGTGCTGTTTACGGATGACTCTACGAAACAACCGATCGATAATAGGAAGTCGCTTATGCGCATGCCCTTATCTGATCAACGTCCAAAAATATGACTGGCGCCCGATGTGCAGAAACGCATTTTTTCGCCCATGGTTTGCCATTTTTTGGCTTTAACAGCCGTCAAGAGTAGGAGTCCATTGTAGAGGTCAGTGGTTTACATACATTAAATACATACATACTCGACGAATTGAAAACCCCCTTCTTTTAGAAGTCGGTTAAAAATAGGGCTTCTGTACGGATTTGTTGACTCAGCATAATTGTTTATTTATTTACTCTTAGCTATAAAAAAAAAGCCTGAGCGAAAAATATTTGTGTTATTTATCAGTGACAAATTTCTTTTTATAAGAACTGGTTTTGATTTTTGCTTCTCGTAATCTAAAGCAAAACATCAGAAAATTTAGGTTGATCCTTAATATATTTTGCACAGTATAATAAAGAAGGATATACAATTTAACTAAATCTTTTGACATACAACGTAATTTCGCTCCTGTAAATTTGCGATTTGAATTTAGTAATTCACTATGAATTGAAAGTAGGATTTGCTACAACCTTAATTACAATCACTAAGTCTTGCTAGTCAAAGCCGATCTACGGACAAAACCGCTAGTAAGACTTAAAGGAATTATATCCCTTTAGCATGCAAAATGAAATACTCGTTCTTAAATAATGAAACATTGAAAGCAGCATAAACCGTACTAATTTAAATTAAATAGTCGTTGAAACTAATAATTCACTAACGTACGAGTATTTGTATTATTATATAACGACTCTCACAACTAATCCACTAAGGTGATTTAAATTTAAAACCATTTTTTTAAAATGGATAATGACAGAGTTAAGCTTTTGATTTATTCATTTAAGCAGCTTTTCCCAAGCGGACCCACGGGGGTTCGAAAGCTTTAAAAAGAGGGTTCGCGAAAATAATATTATAATGACAGAATTTTAAATTAAACATCGCAACAGGTAACAATTCGTAACGAGTGGCTAAGCAGCTGGCGATGCGAGTACATTGTCGAACGAACCGGCAACTTCTACTTCGGCGAACCATGACTTTTTCCGAATGCGCACGAAAGAACGGGAATAACGTTTGCGTATATAAAAATGCCGCAGTCACATATAAAGCTGCCTTCACATTAGTAAAAATTTAAGTTGTGTCTGACATGCAGCAAACATTTGAAGGTTAATATAAAATTTATGAGGGTGCAGGGGCGGATCCCCCCTCTCTGGGGGGAGGCGGTGATATTACAAAAGTACAGTATGGCAAGCGAAGGCAAGTTGTCGACGGAGGGGGCAGGTCGACACCGGAAACATTCCCATTTCTCATGCAAAAGGCAGGGTCGGGTCTATATTTCTGAATTTGAAGCTCTTGGAGAGGGCGAGGGATGCCAGCAACATACACATTCCTAATATAAAAAGCAGAATCGGTTCTTGTTTCCTGAACTCTGAGCTCTTGGGATGGGGGGGGGGGGGCGATCGCAAGCATACACATTCCTATACTCTATTCTAGAACTAGAGAGAGTAATAAAACTGTTACCGAAACCTCCAACGTACCTGCTCCAGTGCCGCAGGTAACTGAAGATTGCCGTAAATCTAATCATATTTAATTATATTTAAATATTATAAGCTTTTATAAATTTACTGCAACAATAAAATTTCTGATAGTTCAATTTAATTTCTGTCAGTGAGCTAAGTACACCTTACAGTGTGTCCTTTGTTTGCGCTTGTTGTTATATATTATTTGTGATTAGTAAGATACCCAAAAGATAAGGCTTCCACCTCTATATTTATTCCAAAATTGGTGAACCAAGGCATTTTTTCCTCAACGAAAAACTTATTACGATGAATGTTTATGATGCCTTAAGATATCAATATCTAGATAATAAAGTTAAAACTCTGTTGAGATGTGTTCCAACATGACAGGAGTTGGAAAATCTACTAGGTATCGAATACTGAAGGAGAAGAAACCGACTGGAATTGTTAGTACTTCCAAGCCACATTCGATCACAGACAGAAGAAAAACCTCGTTGGAAGAAGAGATGAAAACTGCAATAAAAGGAGTTGTACATACGTTTTATTATGAGAAGTAGATCCCAACCGTCGACAAAATTCTAACTAAAATCAATGAAGATCGGGATTTAAAGAACTGAGCTTTGGAAATTGCTCAGAGAACTTAATTTTTGCTGGGAAAAATCAGCTAAGAAATCTGTTTTTATAGATCGTCCGGAAAATGTCCGTTGGAGAAGGAAATATCTCTCTCAAGTAAAAGGTACAGTTGCTAGAAATAACACAACTTACAAAATTAGTAATTTAAATGAACTTTTAAAAAAGATTTTTTTGAATAAAGTCAAAAATTGGGAAAAATCCATATAATAATAGAATAAAACAAAATATGTAAACTCGATCTCATGGTCAGTGAGATAGAGGAACCAATTATAATTAATTTGAGCGAAGATAGCTTCACTGACTTTGAATACAAATTAGATACGTAATGTTTACCAGTGTAAACACAATTTATTATTTAAACTTTTGTTTTTGTTGTATTTTATTGTTTAATGTTAGTTATATATCTCTTTACATATTTTTATTTTAGTGTGTCCGACTCTTTAATTTTAAATATATTTAATTCCAATTAAGCATAATTTTTTTATTATTTAATTATTGTATTTGTATCTTTTTCTTAAGCGTGTAGAATTAACATGTTTATTTTATTTTTTTGGGGCTATCGGATTTCCATATAATAAAGTAAATTAAATTAAGATGTCAGTGCAATAGAAATAAAAATAAGTAGGTCTAATTTTACTATAACATACAAACATTAATTACATTTGAATCCCTTTTTAGTGTTTAATTGTAATTCTGCAGATGGTTTAAGAAATAAATAAACTGAAAAGTCAAATATCCTAAAAATGTTTTTAATTAATAATAAAATGACCGATAGCCCCAAAAAAATCTGAATATTATATGGATGAATTTATTTTTTTTATATATGTTTAACTTGTATTTTTGACAATGGGTATTTTGTAAGTATTAAATTACAACTTACAATTTTTGAGGAAATAAGGCTGCGTTTTAGTCTGAATGTGCCTAAAACGGTTTGTTTGTCTCTCTCTAGTGTGGGGTGGGTCTTTGCTGACTTCACAATCTGCCTTCACTTGCTGCGATCCATTATCAGTTCCTCCGCTCGTTCGACGGTTAGGGTTTGTAACTCTGCTGCAATGTTATCTCTCCACCTCATCCTTGGTCTTCCTAGCGGCCGCTTTCCTTCTGGGTTCTCTTCCCATACCAACTTGACGATACGTTGATCTTGTCTCATAACATGGCCGGCCCATCTTAATCTTTCTGCTTTTATTATTTTCACTACATCTGGCTGGTTGTATAGTTCCTCCAATTCCTTGTTTGTTCTCGTTCTATATTGCTGTGTGGTGTTGTCCCTGACCGGTCCGTATATCCCTCTAAGCATTTTTCTTTCTGCGATTTTCAGTCTATTCTCATTTTGTTTTGTCAACGTCCATGTCTCACATGCATATGTCATTACCGGTCTTATAACTACTTGATATATTCTTATTTTCGTGCGGCGGGATATATTTTTCGATTTCATTATCTTTTGCAGCCTATACCAGCAGCGGTTGCCTCCTTGTATTCTGTTGTTAATCTCTTGTGTAATGTTGTTGTCAGAGGTGATCGTAGCTCCCAAATATTTAAACTGATGGATCCTTTGAAAATTGTAGCGGTCCATAGTCACGTTCTGTCCGTTCCGTTCTTGTTGTAGCCATATATTTTGTTTTTTCTTCGTTGATTCGTAGGCCAACTTTCTTTGCGGCATTTTCCAGTTTGAAGAACTCTTCCTTGACACTGGTAGTTGTATTACCTACAATATCGATAGCATCAGCGAACGCCAATATGATGCGTGGACCTTGATTTCTAAACAGGAGTGTTTTTGTGTTGGTTTTTCGCACGATGCTCTCCAAAGCGACGTTAAAGAGGAGTGGAGACAGCGCATCGCCCTGTTTAAGACCACTGTTGATTGTAAAGAAGGTTGACAAACTTTCTTCCAGTCTTACTGCACTTATAGATCCCTCTACACATGTTTTGGTGAGGTTAATTAGCTTCTTCGGTATGCCCAGTTCTGCCATGGCATTCCACAAATCCACTCTTATGATGCTATCGTATGCTTGTTTAAAATCTATAAATAGCTGGTGCAATGTTTTGTTGTATTCCAAACATTTCTCCATTAATCTGATCTACATTTGAGCGGCTTTTTCTAAATCCACACTGGTAATCCCCTATTTGATACTCCACACACGCAGTCAATCGTTCTAAGATCATTAGAGAGAAGACTTTATATCCTGTGTTAATAAGGGATATACCCCTATAATTTGAGCAGCACGTTTTATCGCCCTTCTTAAGTATTGGTATTATCACACTTTCTTTCCAGGAGGTTGGTACTTTTTCTTCTTTCCATATTTGACAGATGAGTTGATAGAAAGCACGTTTCAAGGTTTCTCCTCCCTTTTTCAAACATTCTCCCGATATAGTGTCGTTTCCTGGGGCTTTGTTGTTTTTAAGTTTTTGAATAGCTCGTGACACTTCTTCCACTGTAGGTTCTTCTACTATGGGTTCGGCCGTAAGGTATGTATATTCAGGCCGGGCTTCATCTGCCTGGACATTCAGTAGCTCGTCAAAGTATCTTCTCCAGGTCTCTATCATTTCAGCCTCATTTGTAATAAGGTTACCTTCGTTGATATCCCCGAACGTTACTATTTCAACTGCGCATGCGCATTAGTTCAGAATCGTTTCTAAATCCTTTCCGCGAACAAAGCTATTGTATTAATTTTGTATTAATTCTTTTTTGTAGGTTAAACTATCGGTTTAGTTTTAATAATGTTTATCTGTAAATATTTAATGATTATGTTATGAATAGTTGTTCAATACGGAACATTTTAATAACCTAATTTGACTATTTCATTTATTGTTCCAAGTTTTTAGGAAGGATTCGAAAGAAGAAAAAGGTTGGGAACCGCTGCCTGTTGAACTAATAACAATGAAAACTTCAGGAAATATTCACTTTTCCTCTGGTTCTTTATTATAATTTACAACTTCACTGTCGAGACCATTAGGCATGAAATTATAAATTTTTATTATTTTCCTACCGCTCCCGAGTATATTTAGATGTTTGTTTTGACTGTTGATGGTTTATATTCCGGCAAGAAATTCTGCAAATATTATTTTGCTTACACATTGCATAATGGGGATTTTAAATAGACATTTGCTTTATGTTAATTTCGCTCTTGGGTCGTTACAGTTCCACCGGTTAGACCATTAAGTGATCGCTGTCGGCCCCTTTCTTAACGGTCTTAAGGACAAAGGGCACTGAAGAGGTCGACTACTATTAATCTGTTAAATTTATTTTAATCTAAAACTTACCACAAGTATTTTGAATTCCTCTTCAAAACAAGCCATATCTTTGGCAACGCTCATAATAGCTTTGAAAACGATATCCAGGGAATCGTTGTCCATTCGGTCGAGTAGTTGCAACACAATATTGCAATTAATGTTCTTTGATAAATAAAGAACTCCTGCATTCTCCGCTATGTTTTCTAACTCAGTTTTTGGTAAATCCTAAAATAAAAAAATATTTAATAAAAATATAGAGAAGAAAATATTTCTGTGTAATTTGGGCTTGCTTTATGCTTCCTAAATGAGAAAAACAATATCCTACAATCAGAGAAAAATGTTATTTTTTTAATCTGTATTATAAAATATAAAACACTAAAATTAAAAGTTTTCTTAAAAATTAAGAAAGTTCCACACTGGATCTTGAAAGAATTTACAGTTAGACAAGGAGCACACTCTCTCAATCTAGCGTCTAACAATTCCTTAATCCCTGGAAAACTTTAACCTTGAAAAAAAAATTATTCCTTTCTTGGAAAAAAAACAAAATGCGCAAATTGCAGAATAAATACCACAGGAAATAAAGCTCTCGAAAACTCAAGTAGTACGGAAAACAAAAGAAGAAAATATTATACAGTGAGATGACAGAGATACATGTTTCGTGTCTTATTAAACTCATCAGGGTACCGACATGCACTTGTTTGTGCAAAGAACAGAATGGAAAGAAGTATGCAACACTGATCGCGGCTTCGCCGACCTCCCGCCGGTTAACGTTGTGACAGAATTTGATTATAGACTCTTGCCGATGACATAGTGAGGTAGCGTTAATTATCTTATCTATAATCATTTTTGTCCCATATTAATTAGTAACTATTTTAATAACCTACAATTAAATATCACAGTAATAAAGACACTCTGGAAGTCTGGTCGTTCAACTTCTCTCTTGCAGCTTTAGTACCAAACACTACGGTTATTAAAGCTTACCACAACCATGACTCAGATCTTCAGGACTCAGGAAAGGCTGCTAATTAGTTGGTCAGTAGACATCTCTTGCTTTGTAGATCTCGCAGCAGCGCGCCCGCAAGTTAATTCGCGTGAAGGTTTTAATTAAATTGAATAAAACAAGTTTCTCAAAACAACTTAGTCTATTAACAAAAATAAATAGAATGAAACGAACTATATACAATGAGAAACTTAAAACTAATAACAATTACGAAAAACTACCATAATTGCTCTTCTCGGCCGTTATTTAACCAAAAACTTAAAACCCAATTTTAAAGAAACACGTATAAATAGCTTAATAAAATATTAAACAAAAAGAAAAGAATAAAACGCGAAAAACAGCTATTTATATTACTTAATCGAACCGTATGAAAATCGCGAAATGCCCTACTAAAATAACACACGATACTCCCTTAACTTCCCGAATTAAATCAAAAACAAATCAAGCAAGGAAAACCTTCATTCCCGCCAAATATACACTACGGCACTGGGCTTATAGAATGGTACCGATCACCCTTATTCGAATTTCAGATTGGAACTAAAATTTACTATTCCTTAAAAGAGTGTATTCAAATCTTACACCCCCTCTCCCTTTGTTTCCAGTTTGTACCCAAATTACAAGATGGAACCCGGTAAATTTCTTCCTTTAAAGTTCGAAGATTTGGGAGTTTTCTTACTGAGGGCGTTAGCTGTACTATACCGGATGTTTGATTCCCGAATTGGCATCTGTGAGCATCTTAATCTTAATTTTTATATAACACAATTGATAAAACTATTCTATTTCTTTCTATAACTAAAAGAATCTATGTTAAAGACTGTAAAAAAAAACTATTCACTTTTTTTGGCTGTTTTGGCAATGAACATCTTAACTCATTATTTCTTGTGAATAGAAAAAACAATTATTAATCATAATTCTTTTTACAAATGGCCAAACGATATATTTCTATTATAGTGAGTTTATTTGATCATTCTTTTGTTTCCTAATAATGGAAAAATCGTTCAATAATTTAAAACATTTTTACGGTATTCCACATACCATATGTTAAAACTACCCTTATCACATCTGGTTTTATATACTTAACCAGGGCAGGATTACTTGGACGGATTTATAGGCAATTCTAGGAGAGGGTCTTTTACGTCTTCATAAATTATTGACTTTATGTATTTTTTTAAGAAAACATTTAAACAACAAAGATCATAAAAGTTAAGTTCGATAACTGATTTATTCTTCCTTTAGACCTTCGTGGATAGTGATAAAAAAAATATAACCACCCTATTCCCACGGCATATCTATTCACAGAGTGATTATTTAATTATTTATTTTAACAAAATATAGTTGACATTGAACAATGAAAATAATTAATATTTGTTCCATTACAACGTATATATGTTTTGTATTTTTTACTTCATTTACATACGGAATTACAAATAGCTGTACATTTGCTGAATGTGATTTCAGCACTACAACAGCATAATTTGGATATAACCACTGCTATTGCATCTCGCACGGAGGAATCCGTGAAAGCCGCATAAATATATATATATATATATATATATATATATATATATATATATATATATATATATATATATATATATATACATACATCCAAGAATACATGAGTCTGGTTCGATGGTCTGAACATTTTTTTTTGTGGGGCTGTTTTGTTAATCAAGGTCAGTCGGTAATAAGTGAGTATGATCGAGAAATTTTGTTTCAATACTTACTTCTAGATGATCTATAATATTTGTCCACAGTTTATCAGTGTAGTTTACCGCATAGATTCCTGGTAATTTAACGCTACCAAATAAAATCCATTTTGGCTGTCCCTCACATTTTACTGTTACTAAAAATCAAATGCCATTAATGTCACTGTAAATAGTCATTAAAAATGTGAAATAATCATACTTTTAAATCGTGTACAACGGGTTGAAAGATGACTTAGTAAAATCATTATGATTTTTTAAAGATATTTAACAGGGTAGACCATGAATTGTTGTTAGCCACCGAATGGACATTCAGAAATTACTTTCCTAAATGCATACACAATTTTCTTACTGGAGGATTTTAGATAGCGAGAAGTAATAAGTGTGTTTCTAGAAAGTTTAATATTCATTTAGGAGTAAAAGAAAGGTTATATTGTTAAGATTAAGAGGTTAAAATTATTAAAATTTTGTAAAATTTGGTATTAGGGGTTTTTTGGGGTCGTAGATTACGAATGTCCTCAATATGAGGGACTAAAAATCTTAACATGTTTCCGATTTTGTTCAAAATTGATATTGGGGAGTTCTTACAGCCTATACAAAAATGATTTTCTAATCTTGAATCTAACTGACTACAGGTCTAGCTTTCAGTTGCTCCACACAGTGCTAGTCATTCCGATGACTCAAGTCTACTTGATAAACTCCTTTACAACATAAGTGTAATAGGCTTCTTAGCCTATCTCAAGAGTTCTGAAAGAACGAAACACTGAATACTACCCTGGTATTTACCAAAACATAACTGGTACAAAGTACCTCGTGGACTACGGTCAATTCACAGGTCTAAGTACTGTGAAGTATGTAATTGTTGTTACTAAATTGCAGGAAATTATGTTGAAAAACTGCATAAATGGATTTTTTGTTGATAAATTAATTAATGTTTGAAATTCTTATCAGTAATTTACTTACCACTATCAGCGTCCCGATCGAGCCATACTAAATTTGCTGTATTATTTTCGCAAGTGTATGATACTGGTATTGTCCATTTGTTGCTAAAAAAATTAAATGTACATTTTATATCAGATCTTTATATTGATATATAAAGATATACAAGAAGTAGAAAAGAGACAGACTACCCCAATATAATATCTAACGGCCTTGAACTATAAAGCAGAAAGCTCTAATAAAAAAACGTTTTATCATAGCTCACACTTCGATGTTTCTATACTTGGAAGACAACAAAAAATTGATGCTGTAAGCGTCTTCTCCGGGCGAGACTAAAAATCTTCTATCCCGTTCTCGTATTGTAAATCTTAATACCCCTGCATTCTAGTTTCAAAACGTCTAAAATTTTATACACACATATTACATTCTTACTCTTCACATTACATACGTTCGCGCATACGCAAAATATCGTTGTTTACCTAATTCTCATTTAAAACCCCAATTGTATCCCCGCGAAGCCTGGGCTAGTTCTCAGTATCCCACATTTCACAAATATTGTTTATAAATATGTCCACTACCTAACGTTCTATATCGATATAAATTCTACTAAATTAAAAAAAGTTCCAAAATATAAATAAACATTGATGAGGCCTATAAGATCAATAGGTACCAGAACAATATTTTATCTGCTCCCACACAGTGTTGATAATTTGTGTCTTCAAAAATAGGATCTCTCACTATACCTGAACATATTAAATTTGGAAATGGAAAGTATTCTAATACCGAAGATATTACTTATACTTTTGCATAGTTCCCTAAAAGCGTTTGTTACAGAATTTGATCATAGACTCCTGCTAATGACATGTTGTGGTAGAGTTAGCCATTCTAACTATAACCAATTTGCTGCCACACATTAATTTGTAGCTATTTTAATAACCTATAATTAAGTTTCACAGTAATAAAAACATTTTGGAAGTCCGAACGTTCATCTTCTCTCTTGCAGCTTTAGTACCCAACAATTACTGTTATTTAAGTTTACCACAACCATAACTCAGAAGTTCAGGATTCAGGCAAGGCTGCTAATTAACTGGGCAAATGACAACTATTGTTTACAGTTCACACATCAGTACGTCCGAGAGTTTAGTCGCGTGAAGGTTTTTGATTAAAATTAAACGAGACAAGTTTCTCAAAACACTTAAGCTATTAACAAAAATAAATAAAAAAAAAACGAACAATTTACAATGAGAAACTTAAAATTGCTAACAATTACGAAAAAAAAACTAACACAATTGCTCTTCTTGGCCATTCTTTTAACCAAAAACGTAAAACCCAATTTTGAAAAAAACACGTATAAATAGCTTGATAAACATTAAACAGAAAAAAGAATAAAACACAAAAAAAAAACAGCTATTTATATTTCTTAACCAAATAGTAAAATCGCGAAATGCTCGACTAAGATAACACATGATATTCCCTTAATTTCCCAAATTAAATGAAAAACAAAACAAAGACGATTATATGCGTTACGTAATTTTTCCACGGCACTGGACAGCGGTACCGTTCTAACGATTTCAAATTATAACTAACTTTAATTAATTTCTAAAAATCAAATTTAACTTTCATCCCTTGGAACCTCCCCTGTTTTAGAGGCGTTGGTTCTGACATGCGTGCTTTTCCATCAATAGAACGTACTTTCGCGATGCATCCTTGTCCACGAAGGGTAGTTTTCGTTTCCGAGCGTCTGTAAGTTTTCGGCGCCTGATTCATAGATGGCATAAGTCATCCATGGGTCGAATTTAATTTAATTTAGTATTATAACTGCCCAGAACTCAAAACTAATGATTATTTTACACAAATATAATCGGTAACTATTCTACACTTATACTAAAAGATCGTGTAAGAACCCATGGAAAAAAACCCCTAGGTTTTTAACCATTTTTACATTTTCTTATTCTTATTTCGTCAATTGGGGAAAAAATGGGTAACAGACGCGAACTTTGTACATAATAACAAATACTAATATTGCATTTTAGTGATTTTATTTAAATATTCTCTTGTTTTCTTATGATGGGAAAATTTGCTCGGTTTAAGTAAAAGAAAGCTCTCTCGCGGTCGGCCACATGTGGTTATCACTTAACACACTTAACCTTAGATCCCTAACGATGTGGATTTTAAGACTATTAAGATACTTTGACAGATTTATATTAAAATCTTCGAAAGGGTAGAACCGTTTAGATTTTGTGTCACATAAAATTGACTTAGCTTAAGTTGAAGTATGTTAATGGAATTATATTCCCTGATACGTGACTATTTTTGGCTAGGCATGAAATATACATTTCAACGGTCCAAATCCTTATAGAGAGGGACTCAAGTAAATTCTTCCATTTAGTAGAATTTTATTTAAAGTTAATAAATGTTAAAATAATTAAAAATCACAATGAAATTTGTTCCCTTACACGTTTTTACTCCTGTGTCGACAAATGAGAGCATTGCAGATTCAGATTTTTACTCAAATACGGGGACAACATTCTGAAGTAGAAGCTGGTTAGATGAAGCTTAAGCTCACACCAATGCAGGGATGCGACGAAATACCTTATTTTTGTTGTTGTTAGAAATTGCCTAAGTTTCTATGCACATTTGCTTCCTATGATATTTCACCTGTAATTACGTATAAATCCATTTCTGAACTGTTGGCAACTAGTAAGTAAGCGAGTTTTTATGTAGGAATTTTTGTTCAGCTCAAATCAGTGATTACTTCCCCTCAGCCTCTTCTTCCGTAGAAACACTATAACCAACCTCTCTTATTTTTCGCAATTTATAAGTGAAGCTTTATACTGTCAGCAGTAAGTGAACGTCGTTTACACCGGCTTCACAAAAGTTCTTAACAAGTTGGATCATTCTGTTTTTCTGGATAAATTTTCTAAAATTGACATTCTTAAATCTCTTTGTAAATTTATCTAATGTTGTTTATTCGATCTCCAGATGTTGGCTGAACTGAGAGGGCGCAATCCAACATCTAATATTGCTACCAGCATAGCTCCTAAAAGAAACAAACAAGCACCATTCCTGTTTATCTTACTAATTACCAATTGGACCAATTCTATAAAAAGTCCATGTACTACTACTAAACTTTTTTTTCTATTTATTTAAAGTGATCACGATTCTTTTAGCTTCAATAAAATTTAGATTCCCTCTATACTGGTGCCCCAATAAAAGATTACTCCAAGTGTCGCCCAATGTAACGTTATGACTTTCTCTGTAAATAAATCAGTAATACGTCACATTTGGATTCACGAGTAATAAAAACAGTTTGATGACTTTATTGCTTTGGAGTGCGCTTTCACTCGAAGCGTTCTTTCATTTTATACTATAACATTATTGCTGAGTCGTCTCTAAAAATTGAAATTTATAGATAGAACCTATAAACTTTTATAAACCAATCGACGTCCTTAATTTGTAGTATATGTGAATATGAAGCAGTTATTTGAAATCTCTTTTATGACTATAAGTATGTGAATATTCACGAAGCAGTACAAAGATAATTTCTTAAATGTGCCGTATGGTTTTTATCTTCATAAAAGATCCATATTTTCACACAAATTAATTACAGTCAGGACGAACTGTTCAGAGTTCTCATGCGAATTCATTCTTGTGTCATTAGCATTGGTACAGATCTTCCTCTTTGTTTTATCTATCATACTAATATGATGATAAGTTCACCCATTATTAAAATATATAAGAAATTCAACAACTCCTGATATTTCCTGATCAATAAAAATTTCTTCTACCATTTTGTGAAATAATATGTAATATATTGTTGGGAAGTGTTGTGTGTTCTGTTGGACATTATTACTAAATAAATAAATAAATATGTCTTACCTCTCCCCATAAAGTGGAATCTGCGTCAGAACAAGACTACCACCACTCTCATCCACATTAACGATAGGAAAGCCAGTTTGATAAATGTAACTTTCTAAGAACGATCTGATGTTAATGTTTAAAATGTGACTTTCAAATATTGATATTAGGTTATTAGTTGTAGCTGTTCCATAAGCAAAAGTTTTAAGAAATATTTTCAAAACATCTTGAAATGTTTGTTTGCCCACAACTGCTTCCAACGATGCTAATAAAAACGCTCCCTGAAAAACATCTAGAAAATTTAAAAATCTTTCTAAACATTGTATTAGAAGTAATAATAACCATGGTTAAAAACTTATATATTCATTTAATATTTTTTTCAAACTCTGGAAAACAACAACTATTAAAAAATTAAATTGAATAAATTAACTATTAAATCAGCGGTTCTTAACGAGATCAATTATAAATTATTATAAAAGATTCAGAGGAATTATCATTATTAGGATGGTCCAAAATATATTACAATGACACAAAAATAAGGACGAAAATATATTGTTCTACATCTTATCATTGAAGAGGAAGCTTACCTTGGAATAAACTACCTTATCAAAACGTCGTTCAACAAATTCTGTCGAATTTAAATAATTAACCAGCTGGAGTGTGCCAAATTCTTCTTCGATTTCTAACAGCTCCATCATGTTAATTTGGGACGGACGCTAAAAATTTTATTTTTTTCTCAAAGATATCACTTACTTAGTTGAAAATACAGTTTTAAATTAAATGAAACACAATCTCTTTATTATTAAAGTGGTTTTTAGCATTGGCGCCTTTTTTAATACACTTTTAAAGCAGATTTGTTGACATAGTAATGAAGTAAGAGTCTATTATTGATTGCAACTTATCGTGGCTTATCACCGGAGTTGTATCCTTGTGTAGACTTTTTTTTTGTATTTAGCACCATAACTAGACGCATTGACTAAATAAACACAAGACTGTTATTCCAATGCTATAATTTTGACGCTCATAAAATGGATGATTGAATATCAGTAATAAAATTTTATATACATGCCTTTGTAACAAATATAAAAGAATCTAAATTGTTGAATTTCCGTTCAGAACGTAGCAATGTTGCATATCCGTTCTTACCCACTAAAGAAGATAAACTCCTCCTTATTATCGCACGGTTGCTACTTCCTAACGAAGGAATTGTCTCCAGGGTCTCTGAATAGGGAACATGTGGCATGTTCCTATCATTTAAATAATAAAGATTTTACAGATCCAGAAATTAAAAAATTCTTTGATTCTGAGAGTTCTTCAAATACCACTCTTTAATAGAATTGGACAAAATAAAAATTTAGTTCGTCTTAAATCCTATGTCTTGAATTTTAATAAATTAATTTTTGATTCTTAATATAGGTCTCCAAAATGCCCCAATTAGGATTTTGAAAAAACTTGAAATATGTACATTTTTAGTCTAACGTATTTCATTCAGCCTATTGAGTTTGGAAAACTTACTTTTATATCTGTAATGTTCGCCCCGCCCCACAATTTTTGGAAGAATCCGAAAAATATAATTTTAAAACTCGCTACGCTCCCAAAAACACCCATTATCAATTTTGGACAAAATTAGAAAAATATAAAATTTTTAGTCTTTCATATTGAATTAAAAGAAAATTATTTGAAAGTCACCCAGTACCAATTCTGCGCAAAATCGAGGGATGATAAATTTTTAGTCCACCATATTAAATTTTTCAAAAATAATTTTATACTTTATACCCTCACAAGTCATCCAGTACTAGTTTTGGACAAAATTAAGAAATTTAGTCCGCCATTTTGAATTTAAAATAAAAATTAATTCGTTATGTGCTAGCCCGAAAACTCCCCCATATCAGTTCTGGAGAAAATTGGACAAAATTAAATTTTTTGTGCGCCAGCTTGAAATTTACTGAACCAATTTTGACCAAAATGATATGAGACTACTGCAGATACTTCAACATATCGCAAAAAATTCCATTTAAATCGGTACAGCTGTTCCGGAGTTAGCGGCCTACATAAATAAATAAATATATACATATATATATATATATATATATATATATATATATATATATATATATATATATATATATATATATATATACATACATATATCATTTTTCCTTTATTTTGTCTTTTCTTGGGTTTAGGTTCTATATTTAATAAATAGCAGCCGTACCACAAAATAAAATAAATGAAATTCTCCAAGAGTTGAACAGTTTCAACGAAAAATTACAGTTCACATCCGAAACAGAAAATAATAATAAAATAAATTTTCTAGATATGACACTTATACGCAGAAAAAATAAAATTTTAACTGAATGGTACACCAAACCAACTTGGTCAGGTAGATATCTAAACTGTTTCTGTAATCATTCAAAAACTCAAAAAAATAGCATTATAATCGGTTTATCTGATCGTGCTATCTCCCTAACGTCTCCAGAATTCCGACCAAAAATATTGCAAAAAGTAAAAAAGACACTAATAAATAATAATTTCAATGAAGAGACTATCACCAAAATAATTGATAAATGAACATATAAGTTTAATAATAACGTAAAAATAAAAAACATAGAACATAAACAGCAAAAATATGGAGCATTACCTTACACTAGTGAGCTGTCAGAAAAAATAAAATACATTTTAAAAAAGCACGATATTATCGTATGCCACAAGTCACATAATAAATTAAATACATTGTTCACAAATTTAAAAAGTAAAACTCCTCTCATGAATAAATCAAATGTAATATATTCGATCCGTTGCACAAATTATCCCAAAAAATATATAGGCATGACGAGCCAATTACTGAAGAACAGATTAAATGGCCATAAATATACGAAAAACGCCTCAACAGCGTTAAACAAACACACACAGGACTAAAAACATACTTTTGATTATAACAGTACCAAAATAAAAAACAAAGATATGAATTACCAAAAATTACAGATAAAGGAAATGATTGAAATTAAAAAAGATAAAAACACTGTTAACGACAGAACAAATATGTTTGTTTTGATAAAATTGTAGATATGTGAATGTTAATTATATAAAAATATTTTTAGGAGGAAAAAGTTTATAATTATAAAGGAGAGATTAAAACTTATACCCGTATTTGAGATTTACTATCCAACACGGCAACACTGCATCGTCTCATATCTTGCTTTTTTACTACTATTTACTATAACAAAATTTATTGAATAAATTGGATTTAATACTTGGAAATTTATCACTTTGCGCTCTCGCCAAAAATAGCAAAATTAGTTGCCAAGGAGTCCATAGGCGGTGAAAGTCTTGTGTTTATTTAATCAATGCCAAAGCTTTTATTTTAAGATATATAAAGAACTTTAAATACGAAGGTTGTGGTATTTTTTCCATATTATCATTTAGATTTGTTTACCAAGACAGTGACGCATCGTAAAGTTGAGAAATAAAATAAATTTTAATATTTTAAATAGAACACCCTCTATATTCTCTGCTAGATTTCAGCTTATTAACAATTTAAACTTAAATATTTAAATAACGGCTAATTCGAACCCTAAGTTACACATCAAGATAAAAAGAACTTTAATTCTAACAAAGAATATACAGGGTATCCCATTAAAAAAATTAAAGTTTCTTTTGTTTCTATACTTCAGGATGCTTTACTGTTTTCGTAAAAAAATCTCAACGATAGTCTGGATGAAATCCTACAACCTTCATATTTAAAGTTTTTTTCCATCTCTTATAATAAAGCCCCGAGGTATGGTGCTAAATATAAAAAACCCTGTACATTACCAAGGTCCAATTTTTATCTGACGCAAGAATCGAAAAAACATTTTTTAGTTTAAATGAAATGTTGTGCTAGGAACCAATAAAAATTAAGAAGGATTATTATAAAAATCTACTGAACTTATATTGCAGCTTTAATAGCGAAGGACAAATCAAAAAGGCGAAAAGAATAATCACCTCATTTGTCCCCCAATACGACACGATACTGTCAGTATCTATTTCTAAGAAAATTAAAAACAATTTAAAAAATATATTTTCAATTTCCGACCTTTTCCTCTATTTGTAACTTGGGTAAATCAATTCATTCGAGTTTTATGGTCGCAAAATTGAATTGCCTAAGTTGAGAAAATTAACCCTGAATCGAAATTGATCGATATTTTTAGACTATTCTCTCGAATTTCATTTTATTAAATTAAACCGCACCGACCCTTTAGCAATCCTTTTATTCAATTGGTTTCAATACATTTGTTACATATATCCGATACATTCTCAACAAAATTTCTAGTATATGGCATTACCACAGGTATTAAAACAAAGGTTGGGAATTATTTAATTTTAAAGTTTTAAAAGAACTTATATTTATTTCAGAAAATAAATTATTTTTATTTAGCAGTAAGTACTCCATTTGATTTATTTTAAACCAATTTTAAACAGTCCATAGGTAATTAGAAATATTTTATCAAAAGTACACTGTAAGAACTTATTAATTAATGATACCAGTTGTCCAGGAATGGATTTCTCTTTTAAAAGGCTAATAAAAAATTTGCTTGAACATTTAAAATTAATGTATTAATGCAAAAACACACAGAATATATGCAGATTTTATGTTTTAGAAATGATATTGTCGAGATGCTTTCCATTTCGGTCCAAACACTCCTTCAATCTCGTCTTCATATGGTAAAAATTGCTCAACACATATCAGGTGGAATTTCAATAATTTCTTACCGTATTTTTTGTTTTAACTTGCAAAGTCATAGATCTATTAACATAAACTTTACTTTTGAGGTATTCCCACCAAAGAAAAGTCCAATGGGGCGAGATCGGGAGACCTAGCTGGCCACTCCAGACCTTTTCCGGGAATAATTCTCGAAAAACTTCCATGGACGTTCAGGCTGTATGTGCGGTGGCCCCATTTTGTTAAAACCATATCTCCTAATCAATGCCAACAAATGTTTGTAGCTGAGGAACCAAAAACTCCCGAAGCATTGCACAATAACGATCTCTATTTACAGTCTGGACTACTCTACATCGGTTCTCAAAAAAGTACGGACCCATAATTCCTGAAGCCGATATCGCATACCGCACAGTTACTTTTGGACTATGTAGTGGTCTTTCGTATTTTTGCCTTGGGTTCTTTGGTACCCAATAGCGACAATTTTGCCTGGTATCTGAACAGAATATTGCTAATTCGGTTCTTTCCAAAAAATCATTGTTTCGGCGAAAGAATGCCGATTTCAAAAGTTATTTAGGTTTATTTCTTGCATTATTTGGATTTTGTATGAATGAAACCTCAAATCTCTTCTTACAATTGTATCTGATTTATACATTCGCACCACATGTGATATTTTACGAACTTGGATTTCGAATTATCGCGGCACGCATAGCCTTAACATTCTCAGGAGCAGTTACAGTCCTTGGACAGCCGCGGGGTTTCAAATTTACAGCTGACAATGTTTCTCTAAACCTCCTTACCCCCGATTTGACCAAATTTTTACTTGTTGCTTCCTCCTCATGCCTAATATTGAAGTGAGTACAAAAACTTTGCCTTACAATTGTGCATGATTCGTTGCTCTTGAATAATGGTTCAATAATGGACGCACACCTTCAATTGAAGGAAGAATTTATCGCATTCTTAAGAAACATGAACGGTATATTCCTGAGAGGATCTGGACTCAGTTGACGCCACACCATAGCAAAACTCCACATCTTTATGGACTCCCGAAAATACATAAGCGAGACATGCCCTTACGATCTATCATGAGTTCCCGGAACTCTCCGACTTCTGAACTTGCAAAATTTCTTCTTCCAATATTGAGACCATTACAAGGAAATACATCGTCCTGGGTTAAGAACTCGCAACATTTCGTAGAAATTATACGTGACATAGAAGTACAACCAGACCATTTTATTAGCTTTGACGTGGAAAGCCTATAAACCAACGTTCCAGTTAAGGACTCACTAAAAATCATGAGAAAGAAACTTGAAGATCAGACCTTAGCAGAAAGAACATCTTTACCACCGCACGCCATTATGGACTTGTTGGAAAGTTGTTTGACTAATTCCTATTTTCAAGAAAAGGAAAAATTCTACATACAGGATGATGGGCTACCGATGAGATCTTCACTCTCACCAGTGGTCGCAAATATTTTCATGGAATGGTTTGAGACGTTTGCAATTGAATCCACAACTAAGAAACCAAAGTTATGGCTCAGATACGTAGACGATACTTTTATTATTTGGAGTGGAAACGACGAAGAACTTCTTTTTCATCTCAACAATATCAGCCCAACTATTAAACTCACCATAGAGAAAGAAGTAGAAAATAAATTATCATTCTTAGATGTCTTGGTTGAAAGAAATGGCAGACAAATTCGAACTTCGGTTTACAGAAAAGCCACGCACACAGGACAATACCTAAATTATTCATCTAATCACTCCACAACACCAAACAAGGAATTATAAGAAATCTCCTAGATAGAGCCTTAACTCTCTGCAACTCCAACGAGAACTTGATGAAAGAGATAGATTACATTAAAAATGATCTGACAGCCAACGGATACCCAGTATATCTAGTGGATAAATTTCTTGAACAACGCAGAAATAGGACAATATCGACAACGAATGAAGAACGAAAACCAGTATTGAACATCCCCTATGTTAAAGGCATTTCAGAAAAAGTTAGAAGGATAGGAAAAAGATATAAAATCAACGTTGTTTTCAATTCAAATAACCCTCTGAAAAGTCGGCTCACTAGGGTCAAATCAACAACTCAAAGAGACATGAAGAACTGTGTATATCAGATACCATGTGAATGTGGCAATTCCTACATTGGCGAAACAAAGAGACCTCTTGACGTAAGGATCAAAGAACACCAAAAATGCACCATGCAACAACATGGAAAACATTAATAAAAAAACAAGAAAGAAAACAACAAAGATCATCCAATACACGAGAGACCAGCATACAAGAACCAAATATATCGCACTCGGAAGAGAGGAGGAGCCTGTGAAGCCGCTCGTTCAAGCAGGAAGCGAGCCAGCTAAATAAAACTCGACATTCATCAGAGGCCACCATCAGTTCTCAACGAGTAACGAGACGAACCGCACTTGAAAATGCCAGATGAGATTTTGGCGAAACGTCGTGAAAACGATTTTTTGAATGAAGGGATTATATATATATATATATATATATATATATATATATATATATATATATATATATATATATATATATATATATATATATATATGAATTTAAAAAAATATTGTTGTTTAAAACTTATACGAATTTTTTTAAAAGTTCGCAGATTAAAGGCCTAAACATACATATATTTTTTACACAAATATAAATCTTACATATTGAAAAATATCAATGCTGACAATTGACATTTTTTCATACTTCTTGTCGCTGTTTTCAAGGGTAAAAAATTTCTTCTTACCTTTAATAATAAATAATAAAACTTTTCGAACCTGAAAAGAACTTGAGCTGTTACTGAAATTTTATGGAAATACTTTTCCTATGTTTTGAATGAGAAAATAACCGAGAGGGTACATAAATATAACATTACTTTTCTAATTTTAAAACCTAATAAGTCCATTTATCTAAACTCGCATAAGTAAGATGAAGTATTATTTATTTTGACTTTTTATTTTATTGGTTTCAGAAATATAACCTTTACGTCAAAAATATATTTGTAGTGGCTATTTTGGTACATTTAGCTCATTTTTTATAGAATACTTATTAATTCTGACCTTTATTCATGACCTTATTATATTTTGAAAAGAACAACAATGCAGGGTTCTTCATGTAGCATTTCGGGAAGATAATGATAACAGACTTTATAATGAATACATTTTTCCGGTTATACAGAGTGTTTTTTTTTATAGAGGTATAGAACTTTTAAATGGAATAAAACAAAGATGAATTTTTTGAATTGACATGAAATTTATTTTATTCGAAAGATAACCTTCTGGCATTATAATTTAAATATGACTTCTGGCATATGACCGCCACGGCTGGCTCGGACGTAGTCTAATCTGGAAGTCCAATTTTCGATGACTTTTTCCAACATTTGTGGCCGTATATCGGCAATAACACGGCGAATGTTGTCCTCCAAGTGATCAATCGTTTCGGGCTTATCGGCGTAGACTAGCGACTTCATATATCTCCACAGAAAATAGTCTAGCGGCGTTAAGTCGCACGATCTTGGAGGCCAATTCACGGGTCCGAAACGTGAAACTATGCGGTTACCAAACGTTTCCTTCAATAAATCAATTGTGGCACGAGCTGTGTGACATGTTGCGCCGTCTTGTTGAAACCACAGCTCCTGCACATCATGGTTGTTCAATTGACGAACGAAAAAGTCAGTAATCATAGCTCTATAGCGGTCACCATTGACTGTAACGTTCTGACCAGCATCGTTTTTAAAGAAGTACGGACCAATGATTCCACCAGCCCATAAAGCACACCAAACAGTCAGTTTTTATGGATGTAACGGTGTCTCAACATACACTTGAGGATTATCATCACTCCAAATACGGAAGTTTTGTTTATTGACGTATCCATTCAAACAAAAGTGAGCTTCATCGCTGAACAAAATTCGCTTATGAAAATCGGGATCAACGGCAATCTTGTTTTGGGCCCATTCACCGAATCTACGCCTTGCTAGGTGATCGTGTGGCTTCCATTCTTGCACGAGCTAGATTTTGTAAGCACGCAAACCAAAATCCTTCCGCAAAATCTTCCATAAAGTGAATGGACACATATCCAATTCCTGTGCACGATGGCGGATAGACTGATTCGGGTCTTCCTCTACGCTACGCTCTACAGCAGCAATGACTTCTTCTGTACGCACTGTACGACGTCTCTGTGGATGCGTATTAGCATTTAGAGTAAACGTGGTGCGAAAACGTTCAATAGTTAATCGAATTAATTGCTCTGATGGATGATTATGTTGACCGTAAAATGGACGTAGTGCGCGATACATATTTCGAACAGAACCATGATTTTCAAAATAAATTTGCACAATTTGGAAGCGTTGTTCAGGCGTCAGTCTATTCATGTTGAAATGCCAAACCAAACTAAACATAAATCACTTGACAGCTGACAAAATGGCCGCCATTTAAAAAAGTGTTGCCAACTTAAAGTTTTATACCTCTATAAAAAACACCCTTTATAAGAATCTGAGGGATTATTTTAAATGGACCACATATGTTTATATTTTTTTCTAAATAAATATTCTGTACAGAAACATATCAGATTTAAAGTTTTATCTCTTAATATTGATTAAGATAACACTTAATATTTTGAGTGTTTTTAGTCGAGATATTTCTTTATGTTATAATAAATATA
The DNA here is from genome assembly GCA_034092305.1 of Diaprepes abbreviatus. Lineage (NCBI taxonomy): Eukaryota > Metazoa > Arthropoda > Insecta > Coleoptera > Curculionidae > Diaprepes > Diaprepes abbreviatus. Next base: position 1,921,524 of record JASJET010000236.1, on the reverse strand, counting down.
TGAATTTTTGTATATTCGAAGTGTTTAAAAATTATATCGTTATAGAGTGATAAACATCTCTCAAAACAGTTATAACATATGATATTTTGATAATGACGAGAATAAACCATTTGAAAGCCACTAGTGGTAAAAATTATTTTAGTTCCATAAATTTTTATAGCATACCCGAAAAAAATACATTCAAATGAAATACATAAAGTATTGTTGTTTTTTTTTCCTATGCAAAAAGTGCTGGCGTATTTTATTTATTTGAATTTTCGATCAGTTTATTGCCATAATTCTCGAGCTAATGTTACATACATTGTTATTTCTAGAAAGATAAACAGTGATAAATTTCAAAAAAAAAAAATTGAATCGACCTCTAAAAAAGCACTAAAAAGAGAAAAATAACCATATAAATTTGTATATAAAATTGAAATTTTTGAAACTAATACCTGACAAAATGTGATTCGCAAAAAAATATTAAAAATACTTTATTGGTAATTGCTTGCTTATCGTATTATATATATATATATATATATATATATATATATATATATATATATATATATATATATATATATATATATATATATATATATATATATATATATATATATATATATATATATAGCGGACGTGAAATTTGTCAATCTGCATTATTCTCGTGTTAAAAAAGTGCGGAGCACTCCAAAGTAGGGAAAGACTCCGGGTCCGACAGATGGCGACAGCGCTGTTTCATCCTAATATGGGACTCGTCAGGCCACCGCATTCGGTACAAACCATCACCTCGCATTTGCATCCTATAAAGCTGAATTTAAAATTGAAAACAGCAAACAGGACGACAAAGGCGACATCTCGATGGTTCACTCGATAACACAAGAACCACACAAACTAACAACGCGACGGTGAATTAAAACAGAAATCTATACAATGGAGTACACGAAACGCGCTGCTCAAACGATAGGGGTCGCATTATTGGGTACTAGGCAACCAGGCTTGCTGCTAATTTTGGCAATGAAAGCCAGATGTCACACCAAACGATCTTCCTATGAGAGCACTGTTTAGTGTCTTTCAAAGCCAAACAAGTAAATAAATAAATAGATAAGTTATTGTCCGTGTAATATAAAAAGAAAAATAAAATAAAATCTTGGCTTAGCGGACGTGAAATTTGTCAATCTGCATTATTCTCGTGTTTAAAAGTGCGGAGCTCCAAAGTATGGAAAGACTCCGGGTCCGACAGCGCTGTTTCGTCCTAATATGGGACTCGTCAGGCCACCGCATTCGGTACAAACCATCGCTAAGCCAAGATTTTATTTTATTTTTCTTTTTATATTACACGGACAATAACATATCTATATATATATATATATATATATATATATATATATATATATATATATATATATATATATATATATATATATATATATATATAGCGGACTTGAAATTTGTCAATCTGCATTATTCTCGTGTTAAAAAAGTGCGGAGCACTCCAAAGTAGGGAAAGACTCCGGGTCCGACAGATGGCGACACCGCTGTTTCATCCTAATATGGGACTCGTCAGGCCACCGCATTCGGTACAAACCATCACCTCGCATTTGCATCCTATAAAGCTGAATTTAAAATTGAAAACAGCAAACAGGACGACAAAGGCGACATCTCGATGGTTCACTCGATAACACAAGAACCACACAAACTAACAACGCGACGGTGAATTAAAACAGAAATCTATACAATCGAGTACACGAAACGCGCTGCTCAAAGGATAGGGGTCGCATTATTGGGTACTAGGCAACCAGGCTTGCTGCTAATTTTGGCAATGAAAGCCAGATGTCACACCAAACGATCTTCCTATGAGAGCACTGTTTAGTGTCTTTCAAAGCCAAACAAGTAAATAAATAAATAGATAAGTTATTGTCCGTGTAATATAAAAAGAAAAATAAAATAAAATCTTGGCTTAGCGGACGTGAAATTTGTCAATCTGCATTATTCTCGTGTTCAAAAGTGCGGAGCTCCAAAGTATGGAAAGACTCCGGTTCCGACAGCGCTGTTTCGTCCTAATATGGGACTCGTCAGGCCACCGCATTCGGTACAAACCATCGCTAAGCCAAGATTTTATTTTATTTTTCTTTTTATATTACACGGACAATAACATATCTATATATATATATATATATATATATATATATATATATATTATATATATATATATATATATATATATATGTTAGTAGTTATTTGTTTCATTTAGAAGAAATTGGGCACCGACATCAAAAATTTCAATGTCATATAAAAAATTTATATTGTTATTTTTCGCTTTTTAGTGCATATTTAGAAGTCGGTTCAATTTTTTAACAAAAATTTTGGTTTTAGATTTTTGGTTTTGAATTTTTAACGAAATCCACAAATTATTTAAACTATGTACTAAGCGAGGTTAGTGTACCTCGGATTGATTCCAGGGTCGCAAAAAAGTATCCATTTTATTAAAACTTGTAAACCATACTAAATTGAACAACTAAAAATTCCTTGATTCTGTGAATTCCTCAAATACAAGTTTTACATGAAACTGTATCAAATAAATATTTAATTTGCCATAGTAAATCCACTATTTTAAATTTTGGATTATTAATATAGGTATTTGTCATATTAACTTGTAAAAAATTAACTTGAGATTGTAACCTGCGACCCCCGAAAATCCCCTAATTCTAAATTTGAAAAAAATGTAAATCAAGTAATATTTTCAATTCATCATATTGGATCCGCAATATTGAATTTCAAAAAAATTATTTTAACCTCTTAATTTAATCTAAATCTACACCCTCGGAAATTTTTAGATCGCCATCTTGATATTTTAAAAATAATTTTAAAATCGTTATTTACACCCTCAAAAACCCCTTACACTAATTTTGGATGAAAATCAAGAGGTGTAAAAATTTTAGGACGCCATATTGAATGTTTCAAAAGTAATTTTTAATTCATAATTAACACTCTCGAGAATGAATCATATCGAGAGATGTAAAACTTTTAGCCCGCCATATTGTGCAGCCTCGAAAATTCCCCCATACCAATTTTGAAAAAGTCGGACAAAATTAATTTTTTTCTTCGCTATATTGAATTTCTTCAAATAATTTAATATTGTCTATGTGCGACTCCGAAAACTCCCCCGTACCAATTTTGAGGAAAACCGGATTAAATTTATTTTTGTCCGCCATATTGGATTTTACTGCACCCGTTTCGTCCGAAATAATATGGGACCACTGTAGCACTTTCCTGAACAAAATCGGTCGAATTGAGAACCTCCTTCTTTTAGAAGTCGATTAAAAATAGACGTCTCACTAGATTTCGAGATCAAATGGATTGTGTGTACACTGATTTCAGTAAGGCATTTGATAAAATTAGTCCTAAGATTTGCTGAAGTATGTATTTGAGCAAAGATGCAGTCTATTTACAATCAATTTGATTTAATTGACTAAGAAGGTCACTTTATAATGAACTGTTCATGTAAAGAAATTTTGAGACACTTAAAATCATTTTTAATTGTTTACTTACAACTGTTGTTTTGTCTTCCTTTTCCATTAGTTTAAAAGACATAAATGTAGCAAATCCCTCATGGAGCCACAAATCATTCCACCAATCATTTGTAACTAAAACATGAAATAAAATTAGATGAAAATGTTTGATCCTAAATATGTTACACCCAGAGTTAAACATGGTAATGGTATATACATATATATATATATATATATATATATATATATATATATATATATATATATATATATATGGTGAAAACAACCAGTAATAGCCCAAAATGTCAAAAAATATTTATAAAAATAAAAAAAAAGTATTTCTGCATCATAAGAATTACAAAAACTATGAAAAAAATATTTGTATCAGATGCAGTACAAATACACCCCATAAAGAAGATATATCTCTGCGATGAATCTTAACTTTTAATCGATTAATATTATCGCAAAAGAATATTCGCCAGTGGTCAATTTTATTTGTGAAGTTGGTTCCAAAAATATTTTTTGAGAGTTTAGGGCACTTCAGGTACACTACCATCTTCATTTCCAACCCTGTAGTTTAGATTGTACTTTTTTTTTGTTCAATTTTTTATTTGTTTGACACTTGACTGCCAAAAAAGTTTCGCCGTGATTTACTAACAGGAATCCACCTTTGGCGCAAAATAGAAATGAGATTAGAATTTTATTTTTTATTTTTTATTTTCTACCCTGTAGGTTAGACTGAACGTTTCTTTCCTTCGATTATTTATTTCGATGACACTTGAATGCAAAAAAAGTTCGGCTGTGATTTATTATTAGGGACCCACCCTTAGCGCAAAAAAATAGGGCTGAGATAAGAATTTTATTTTTTATTTCTGACCCCGTGAGTTTAACTGAAAGTTTATTTTTCTTAAGTTATTTCAAAGCACAAAAAATCGGATACCTGGGTCATATCTTGAGAGGAAAAAGATATTCAATCCCTCAACTAATTATTCAAGGGAAGGTCGAAGGCAAGAGAGGAGTGTGTCGCAAACAAATATCGTGGCTATAAAATATAAAGCTTTGTCATTTCGCTATAGATAGACGTCTGGCCTTAAGGTAATCGCCGACGCATTATAGGTGCACGGCACTATAAGAAGAACAAATTATTTCGATGACACTGGATTGTGTTTGGCCGCGATCACGCATTTCCTAAAATAAAATGGATGACAGATTGTAATGGAGCTGTCAAATGAAAAATGTCCGGAGTATGTTCGGTACCATATTGGGGAAAGTGATTTTTTGGCACTTCAAATTAACTGTCAAAAGTCAAAAAATGGTGTGAAGTTATTGATTGTCATTAAAATCTATGTTTTTTTTTTCGGTTTCGTCAACATATTGCTTTGGAATTTGGACCAGCTTTTCAGTACCTGCGTTAGAAATTCTCACGGCTGAAGTGAAGAAAAAGTTAGAGAAGATATTTTTGTTGGGCCATAGATTCGAAATATTCTGAAAGACAAACATTTTGACAGCGCTCCATCAGATATTGAAAAAAATTCTTGGAATGATTTTTGCCTCGTGGTCAATAATTTCTTCGTAAATAAAAAAGCTGACAATTACGTTACTCTTATTGAAAATATGCTGTTATATGTTATATCATCATAAACTTTCAATTAGCACACATTTTGGTTTGAAATACAAGGTCCACGAAATAAGCTAATTTTACGATCAGTCTTTAAGTATAAAAATTAGGATTTCAATAAGAAATAAATTTATTTCTGACGTGTTTAAATAGTTGCCTATATTTATTCTCCTTTCAAGCAGAAAGAAGGAAAGCATATATACAAACAGTTTATTTCCTGTAAATACAACTCTGCTTCTCTCTCCATACTCGCTTCAACCACCTTATGTGTCGTCAGTGGAGATGTATCGAACCGAGAGCAACATCCGCAGGAAGCAATTGTCTATATAAAATATAAATTATGAAATATGTCGGTAGGATATTAAACCCGCCGACTGTTCGATGTTAGACTGAAAAATATCGCCAGTTGAACGATATCTATACATTAATTAAGTAATGTGAAAGATTTAAATATAAACTAAATAAATATATTTCTGCCGTATTTAAATAGTTCTTTATGTATGGTCTCTTTTCAAGCAGAAAAAATAAAAGAATTTCCTGCAAATACGATTTCTCTTTTCATGGTGATGATGTGTCGAACCTGGAGTAACAATATAACTGACGAGACCATAAGACCAAAATGCGTTTGTTTATATATATATATATATATATATATATATATATATATATATATATATATATATATATATTCTTTGCTTGTCTCTGCTTGAAAAGAGAATACATATAAACAACATTTAAGTAGCTAAAGTAAATAAAATAAAAAATAATTTTCATAATATATTTTTCACGATTGTCTTTTTATAAAAACCTAAAAATATTTACTTAAAATTTGTTAAATAAACTGTTCTTCCTAGTACAATAGTGGTTATACGAATTAATTGATTAAAATTTGTTTTCCAAAGAAAAACATGAAAATTTATCGATGTTAGATAATTTTGGCTACGAATGTAATTAACTTTAAAAGTTACACGCAACTAAAAGCCAAAATAAAAGGATTTTCCTATATGTAACTATGGCACAAACTTAATTGAACCAAACCGTAAAAGCATATAATAACATTTTCCCAAAGTAGGTATAATGGACCTGTATAATTGCCATTATATCCCGACCTGGGATGGCTGCACTGTGACAAATTTTCCAAAAACCGGGCCATTACAGGAAAATGCGAAAAACTTTTTTATCTGTCACAAACAGTTATTTCCTTTTTTGGAAATGTTGCGTAATTGAGGTCGCACGAAGGAAAAATAATTGTATATTTGATATGTACAGGGTTTAATCAAAAAATTTCCGGAATTGTATTTCTTTCCAAATGAACTTGTTTTGTCTGTTCACAATGTCCATGTCAATTTTTAATCATATTGATGATAGATGTTTTTTTTTGTGGCAGACAAATAGGTAAGTAAATAAGTAAGTAATGTATAGAATTTTGCGTTAGCAATAAAATTGAGGCAATGGCGTGTTAAAATTGCTAGAAATGGCCTTTTGCGATTCCATTATAAAAAAATCAAATATTTATAGATGGTATAAACGCTTCAAAGAGGACTGTGCAGATAATAAGGGGATTAAGAAACAGCACGTCAATTATCGATAAAAACATGGAAAAAATATAGGAAAATTTTTATGAATAGTTTCCAAAGCGTTATAAAACACATGGGAAAAATGATATATCATACAAATCTTCTGAAACAGTTTTACATAATTTTTTGAGCAAAAAAGAATAGCGGCGAAATTCTTGTTTATTATATTTTTAGCAAAATAATCACCGAACCTGACTCCCTGTAACTTTTTTCTTTTCCCATAGAAAAAAAAGCAAGACTTCTGAACAAGTTAACTAATACATCGAAAATAACTTTCGAGATATGTTTTAAAGACCGGAAAAATCAATAGTTAAATATTATATTTTTATCTTGTAGGGGTTACTTACGAATATCGATGAATAAATATATATTTTTAAAAAGAAACAAAGATTTCGGTAGTTTTTTTTTATGAAACCTCGTATTTTTCTGTACAAAACGATCTGAAAATAATCAGTTTTCGTTGGGGTTTTATGTTTACCCGAGTCAAGCACGCAGAGAATTTTATACACATGCATATATATTGTTAATTATTAATATATATATATATATATATATATATATATATATATATATATATATTAATTTTGTTAAATAACTCGGTCAACAAAAGTAATTTATATTAATGAACAAGGCTTGAGGAAGAGAGCCTATTATGGAACGAATTGAAATTAATATGAAACTGACAGGAGAATACAAAAACAACATAAGCAATTCAGTGAAAGAAAGTAAAAGAATAAAATTCTTGTTGAATATAGAAATCTGCAATTGACACCCAAATTCATACAAATTAAACAAAAAAGAAATTCTGGATATATATATATATATATATATATATATATATATATATATATATATAAGGGAATAAAATTTCTCTAAAGCTAGATTAACAAAAGAGAATTTACTTTTCTTGCCAACCATTTTTCTGACTGCAACCCCATAAAAGTGCCTTAAACATTTAAGTTGGCTTTTTCTATACATATATGTATATATATATATATATATATATATATATATATATATATATATATATATGTGGTATAAGTAGTTACCTCATCTCAGGTGTGATAAAATTAAATATGAAAATGTCAAACAGAATAGGACATAAATAATTAATTAATACATTTATGTGGTAAGTGTAGATTGTAGAATAGATATTAGTTATACTATGTAAGAATTTGTATATAAATCATGTTTTAAAAGGACGTTAAATGCCTATAATTTTGTAATGACATGATAAAATATATAAAAATTAGAGTGAAAGGTTGGAGATTGGTGCATTTAAAGCAAGAATAATAAACATATTTCACTCTAAAAGACATTAATCAAATAAACTAATAAACAATAGATATTTTTAATAATGTGAGAAGTGTTACTGACCAGACACAGTGACTAAAAAAAGTATTTTTACACAGTATAATGAAATCCACAAAGAAGAAAATCTTGAACACCCATTTTATAAATAGTGCTGGTAAAGATAATATTAGTGAAAATAAAGGTCAAATAATAATCATTTAGTGAAATATAGACATTATTTATCAATAATGACTTATAATATTTTAGTTTTAACATATTTCAACAACAATATTTATAAAAACTTTGTTTAAAATTTTATAAATCTGTAAGAATAGTATAAGATAATATAGATTATAAGTTAATTTTAAAAATAAACTAGATTAAAATAGTAGCTAATTGTAGGTAAAACATCGTTAAATAAAATTATAATATTAATAAAACAAGAATTGTCAATTTCAGCAAGTTACAATTAAAATTTAAATGTATATGTAAGATTTTTTTAGATGTAATCAAATTTTATTTATCAATTTTATGTGCTAAGTAATAACGAGAATTAAATTGTAGACGTATCAAAATGTCAGGAAAAGTCCAAAATTTACATAAATCATAATTTAATTTCATCAAATATAATATTTAGTTCATAATATCAATAAAATATTAAAATTTCATCATAAATTGACAATTAGGAATCCATTTTGGTTTTGTATTGCAAAGCTGAAAATTTCATCTAGTTGCCAGTTCCCATCAGATGGCCGACCAATCAGAAAAAAATTAAAACAAAAATTTATATTATGTCACCGCTAACTATAAAATCGAAAATTCATTTTTTAAGGAGAGTACAGATCAATCAGTTGTAGAGTAAACATCGCTAGTCTTAATCGTAAAAAGTAACATAACCTCAACATTTTCATTTGTTATTTTTAAAAAACAAAACAATGGAAAAAGTACAGATTAATCTGTTGTAGAGTAAACATCGCTAGTCTTATTCATTAAAAGTAACATAACCTCAAAATGTTTATTTGTTATTTAAAAAAAAAAGAAAGATTTTTAAGTTTTCAAAAGAGAAGAAACATAGAACGTGGATTAAAAAATTCTGGAAATTAAAAGACAATTTTTAAAAAAGGAAAAGAAGTTTACTAAATTAATAAATAAATATTATCACTAAGCAAGCAGCTCTGCAAAATATTTAACAAATTAGTGATACATATAAGAAAAAAAGTTACAATAGTTGGCAAAGGAGAAAGGATTTTTAAGTTTTATAAAAGGAAGAAACCTAGAACATGGATAAAAAAAAATTCTGAAGATTAAAAGGTATTTATCTAACGTGTAAAAAGTAGAAATTTTAGACTTGCCTGAAAATAGTTTGATAAAATAGATATATACTAACCTTATAATGAATAAAATAAATTGTTTAATTTGCACTGTAATAATATCACTCTTAATATATATATATATATATATATATATATATATATATATATATATATATATATATATATATATATAGGGGTATATATATATATATATATATATATATATATATATATATATATATATATATATATATATATATATAGGGATTCATTTTATTTTCTAAACCCTTTTTCTTGGGAATAAAGTTATTTTTAAGAAAAGATAATTTTTTTTGCCTAACCATATATTCAGCGTTTCGACACTGGTTCGTGTTTTTCAAGAAGGCATACAAAATACATTTCAATTAAAGGGACACACAACACGTTTTCATTCAATTTTTGACGTCACAATTACATTTTAGTTGACAAAATAATTTACAGTTAAAAAAATTACCACAATATATACATATAAACAATATGTACATACTTACCTAAATTTCCGAACCAGAAATGAGCTAACTCATGGAAAATAACTAAATAACATTGCCACGGATCATAAAGTTTTAAATTCTTCGTTAACAGTCCTTCTTTAAATTGAATTAATCCCCATGTTTCTGTGGCTGCTATTTTACCTTTATTATATTCTATCATATCTAAAAAATATCACATGACAATTATCTTAAAAGTAGCCTTATTAGTTTATGAAAAAACAGTAACTAATAATGACCAACAAAAAATTAGTTAGAAATATGGTCACTAATATTTATATGATTCATCCAAATGTTAAAAAAAAAAACACCAAAAAATTCTGAAAAGTTTGTTCCTAAACATTTATTTAGTTGAACAATATTTAAATATATACCATAGATCCAAATCAAACTATTAAATATTAGTTGTATTGGATACAAAATATTCATATTAATACACGATAACTCTCAACCCATTACGTCGGTGCGAATAAGATAAGAATAGAAGAAAAATTTCGATTTGCAGCACAACAGGAATGGAATCTTTAAGAATATATTCACTTACTAGCATGTGGAAAAAAATTCAAACAATAACCAAAGCTTGAAAAGTGAATACTCGTTATTAATGAGACCAACAACTCCTACAAAACAAGAACGCAGCCCAGGTTTGTGACGTCATAACCTGGAAGCTCGAAATTAATACATTATTTTCTGCTTTTCATTGGATCTATGTACTTGTTTATTTTTAAATTTAGTTCTTCTTCTTCTTCCTCTTGTAATAGGCTTACAGCCTGTTTTTTCCAACTCAATCATTCATTTCATTTGATGTTGAAATCCAGGACTCTCTCCATCTTTTAGGTAGTCTACCTATTGGTCTTCTGGTTTCCGGTATTCCATCTCGGGCGATTCTCGCTATCCTATTTTGCACCGTTCTTCCTACGTGCTCATTCCAGGATCTTCTGCGCTTCCGTCCCCATCTTACTATATCCTGCATTCCATGTTCCTCGCGTATTGTTGAATTGCGTATGTAATCTCTTAATGTGTATCCCGATATTCTTCTTAGTACTTTCATTTCGGCAGTTCTTAGAATTTATTTTGTTTTTGTGTTGTCAGCTCTCGTCTCTATTGCGTACGTCATTATCGGTCGAATACAGGTCTTGTAGATTTTTGTTTTTGCGTCCTTGCTCATGTATGTGTTGTGCCATATTATATCCGCCAGGCTTCCTGAGATTCTATTTGCCTTGTTTACTTGGTTTCTTACTTCTCTTGTTCTGTCTTGGTTTGCGGATATCTAAACTCCTAAGTAATTAAAGGTCATGACTTGTTCTATTGGTTTGTCATCCACTACTAGTTTGCATTGACGTTCTCAATTATTTGGTCCATTACTATGTTAAACAGTAATGGACTCAGAGAGTCCCCTGTCGTGTTCCCAACGCTATCGGTACATCCTTAGTTAGGTTGCCACTTAATGAGATTTGTGTTATAGTGTTGGAGTTTAGCTGTTCAGCTATGTTAATTAAATTGTCTCACCCTATCAAAGGCTTTAGTGAGATCTATAAAGCACATAAAAGCCGGCTTAGTAAATTCAATAGATTTCTCTGCTATCTGTCTTACGATGAATATGCCATCTACTGTAGATCTGTTTTTGCGGAAACCTTGCTGTTCTTCTGACATTCTGCAATAGTCAGTTATTATACCTTCAAGGATTTTGGTGAATAATTTCATTATTGAATTTAATAAAGTTATTCCACTATAGTTTTCCGTGATTTTCTTATCACCCTTCTCGAAAATAGGTACTGTTATACTTTTCTTCCAATTTCGGGGTATCTCTTGGTCTTTAATTATTTTGTTAGAGTTTTGTTAGTTCTTCGTGTAATGCATTTCCACCATATTTAATTAGTTCGTTGGGAATATTGTCGGGTCCTGGGGCTTTTCTTGTTTTTAATTTGGCTATCGTGTCTTTCGTCGTTTGGAGGCTTACTTCTTTGGTGTATTCGTCATATTCAGATGCATTTTCGGGTGGGTAGTTGTTCTGTTGTGATTGATCTGTATTTCTATATAGTGTTTTAAAGTGTTCTTCCCATTCGTGCTCAGAAATTTTTTGGGATTGTGCATATTCGTTTATATCCTGTTTTAAGTTATGAACTTTAAATGATCGTTAACAACACAAACAGCAGCAGATATATGAAGAAAACTAAGAAGACCTTTTTCAGCAAAGTCTCGGTCCTACTTTAGGCAAGTTGGAAAAATTCCTTATGTGAAAGATAAATTTTGGCCCCACCTGTTTTGTCCTGATTATTACATTCACAACATTTTTTCAGATGGGTTCAGTTGTCGAATTGAGATGTGATAATGTTTTCCTGCTAATTGTCGGTACTTTTCAAAACGATTTTCCAAAAATCTGTTTTTTCTTTCTGTTTTCCAAGAAAATATGGTTTAAATTTAATTCGTCAAAACAACATAACACAATTTCCAGCGTACTATAAATAGTATAGGATAAAGGGAACGGCTCAGGACTCTGCGACGTGACGTCATCGAGAAATTTCATTTCAGTAATTTGTCCTTATTAGATGGTAAAAACTCGATTACAAGATTTAAGCAATTTTAGTTCATAACTCTTAATATTAAACTAAATAAAACCCTTTAAAAAAGAATTCTATTGTGACAAATACTAGATAATAATTATTTTTTTTAACTAAATAACTATATCAACAGTATTCGAAATATTGAATCAAAGAAAAAGCATGTGTATTCAAAGTTTAGGACTATCAATTCAACAAGATTCAAGAGAACCATACGAAATTACTTTCTGTTAAATAACATTACTTACCTACCTAACTTAGGAAGCGGATAATCCATTCCCGTATAATCTGAATAAAACCGTATAGCAGATTTTGCGCCCTCTATTGCATGATTGTTATTTTCCTTACTCGCATTATATGTGTACACCCTTACTGGTATTTTTATGTTGTTGTGTTCCAAAGTCTCTTCATAATACGGATAGTCTGTTATTGCCAAAGATAATAAGTAAGTTGACATTTTAACACTCGTTGCAAAACTATATATCATACCGTTTGATGTAGAATAACGTGCCTAAAAATAGTATCAGATCATAGTTTATTTTAATTAGAATATTTTTGTTTAAAATCTCATCGATAAAGGAGATTATTTAGTGACTCGATCTGCAGATTAAAATGGGTCCCGAACCACATTCCTCGACACTTAACTAACTCCGAGTTTTGACTCTTTGTTAGTCGTGTCTATTAACTATTAGGACTTCATCCACTCTAATGTTCTGACTACTTTTTTAATAAACTCGCGCTGTTACAACTTGATCGTCCCACACTAATCCAGGAATGGCCTTAAGGTAACATTTTAAATTGAATTCTACCATTTTTCTGGACAATATAAATGTTCACTAAAATGTTGTTGTAGTGGTTGCCAAAGATTAGATATTTCGACATTGGGTTTACTTAAGGTTCCGTTACCGACAACCACATTTCAGTCAATCTTCAACATTACATACAACCCTCAACAGACATTGTTTACAAACTTTACATTTTCTTTGTAAATGTAAATCATATTTTTGCTGAACTTTTATGCTTCAAACGTGTTTCAGGTAAAAATTATTTTAGTTTCCAATATGGAACATCGAATTTTAAAAACTTACAATTTCTGGCATATTCGACACGGCGATATACGAGTCGTTGGGTGTCACCAAGCGGATATTAAAATTTGCCTTAAATACTGGCTCATCGAAGCATGGAAAAGCTTTTCTGGCATGATTGGGCTCAAATTCATTAACGACCAGAAATCTGAAATATTAAAAGTAGGATGTGATTTAACAGGCTTGGAAAAGTCTACAGTATGTCGCACTTTTCATCCCCACATATATATATATATATATATATATATATATATATATATATATATATATATATATATATATATATATATGTATATATATATATATATATATATATATATATATATATATATATATATATGTTATATCACAGATTTTCACGGATGGTGGAATGAATGGTTTGATTATTCCGGGCTTCAATCCGTTCGTTCAAAAAATCGTTTTTCCGACGTTTAGGTAAAATCTCATTTGGCATTTTCAAGTACGGTTCGTCTCGTTACTTGCCGAGAACTGATGGTGGCCTCTGATGAATGTCGGATAAAGGACAGTCTTCTTTTTAAAATAAGTGTTGTTTTATTATACAGCCGTCGAAAGCGACTTATATGATGTTGTTCCCGAAATCGCTACAGTATACGATCTCTTCATAAAGTAGGGACCACAGCAACCTCGGGCCAAGCGTTTCCAAGTATAAATTTATCTTACTAGACCGTATCGTGATGCGTGTTTGGTCCCGTAACGAGCGCAATCGTGGTTCATTTCCACCAGATCGCTTTTTTGTCATTGGAAGAAGGTATATGTAGAACGTAAAAACCGTATCTAAGTCGTTTCTACATTATCGAACCCCCACGCAGGGGGATGCGTTGAGAATTTCTCCTAAACCACCCGACCAGCTAGGAAATCTAGCCGCCTCACCTTTCTTTTCGCTCACCGGGGCAAAGGGGAGAGGGTGATAATAGGGCTTCCAAAAATGCATGATGAAGGTTGAGCTTGGAATGCTCCAAGGTTAAGATTGTAAAAGAAGATTTAATTACGGGTAAGCTAAGGCATTACGGTGAATAACACTTAGCCAAGGGGAACTTGCAAGCATTTTTGGGTTTTAGCCCTTTTTTGGTTTGTTATTTTCCGTAAAGAAAATGATTTGAAAATTTATGATAAAAATTTCCGCAAAAGAAATTGTTGTACAACTTTCCGCATGAAAATTATTTGCAAATTTGAATATAAAGTCCGCTACTGGAGTGTAACGTAATGCGCAATGAGAAATGAAGTAATAAAAATTTATTGCGCCAAAAATTTTCGCATTAATTTTATCCATTTATATGTTTAGGCGTAGTGTGTGTATTTATAACTAACTATACAGACTTTTCTTGTAATCTATTCCGTAACGTCGTAAAACAAAGAACAATTCATTTAACTCACGCAAGGGACATATCTTATCACTATAAACCTGTCATAAGTTGCTTTTAATCCTCGCAGTTAAATTTGCTGAGGGGAGTGTGAAAATATCAAAGATAATATTCCAGAATCAACCTTTTTTCCCGGGTATTCCCAACGATGAGAATTCTAAAACAAGGCGCTTTCATGTTCTGAAATATGTTGGATAAATGATAAAATATTTTCGCGATGACAAAAACAAGTACGGGTAACAGGAACAGATTAAAAGAAGGTTGTAAAAAATGTATGGGTTAGTAAACGCTGTGTTACATGTAACTGTGGACCTAGAAAAATTATGAAATTTTCTCTTAGTGAAGGTTTGATATAATATTATGAAATAATATTATAGGAATGATAAAATAATTAAAAATTGATTTTGAATTGGAAATTTTTTTAATGAAAATTCATGGAAAAAAAATATGATATAGGAATTTATATCATATTTTGGTGAATTAAGGTTGTTTGTTTTAAGTATTATGGAAACTCATGTTATTTCGAATTATATCGCGATCTTTATGTCGGTGATCCGATATCGCAACATCAGTTCAGGTATACGATGCTGAATATCGCCCGTCTTTCGAACTGCAGTAAATGGGGGCTCTGTAGTTAGGAAACTCACCCTGAAATCCTTAGCACTTTATTTACAGAGGAGTCCGCAAAACACCGTATTTAATCCAGAAGTTTTCTTTCGCGTTACGATCTTGGGATCTCCTAGCTTTTGGCTATCTTTGGTTAGACCGTTACTCAACGCCTAGGAGATCCCGTCTTCGTGCTATGAGGTCTTCTACGAAGTTCTAGACGTTCTAGATGCCATCAATAACCTCGTCGTGGTTGATGTTATAAGGCACTGGAACTGGTTTGTGCTACAGCCGTTGCTGCTACTTTCAAAGAGTACGCTTTTTTAAATGTTGTAAAATGATATTTTTCACGTGTAGTATGATCCTAATGATTCAATAATTGTTTATTTTTTCGAGTATTGCAAACAGATATTTACAATATGAATTTCGAGTTTTGTTTAGCTGACTCTCTTTCTGATTGGACGAGCAGCTTCGCAGGCTCCTCCCTTCTACCGAATGCGATCTATTTGATTCTTTTATGCTGGTCTCTCATGTATTGATTGATTCTTTGTTGTTTTCCTTCTTGATTTTTTATTAATGTTTTCCATGTAGTTGGAATATGTAAAGCATCGTATCGTTTATTCAGTTGCCCTGCTTTTTCGATTTCTAGGACCTCTCTTATGACGCGTACCTTGTAGTTCTGTACTGGCGCTATATCTTTAGCTTTTTCGAAATTGATGGTGTGTCTGGTTGTTTGGTGATGTTGAAATAGCGCTGAGGTTGTTTGTTTGTTTTTGAGGCTATTTTTATGTTCTTGAATTCTTGCTGATATGCGCGAAATTCATCAGGGGCCACCATCAGTTATCAGCGAGTAACAAGACGAACCGCACTTGAAAATGTCAAATGAGATTTTGGTGAAACGTCGTGAAAACGATTTTTTGAACGAACGGATTGAAACTCGGAATAATCCAACCATTCATTACATCATCCATGAAAACTTACGATATATATATATATATATATATATATATATATATATATATATATATATATATATATAATTTTGGAAGGAGTTTATCGGGTTGCGGTCTGTAGGATAAGAATAATTAACTCATTTTTCTTTTAATACTCAATATTTCGACATTTATTTTATGCCTTCTTCAGGAGTAAAAACTAAAAATCAAACACACAACAGGTAGTTCACAAACAGTTAAATAAAACTAATATGTAATTAAAATACTTACAAATTAGAGTTTCCTTCTAAGAAATCAACCCTAAACACACTCAACATCGTACGAAGTGTAAAACATCAATAAAACATTTAGGTTTGTATATTTATACAGTGATGCATCATTATTATTAACGAGGCGAAAAAGGGTTCTTTCTGATAAGAAAAAATTTTTCTTTTAAGGTAGTATATAGAGTTTAGATTAAATTTAATATATTACAGTAGATGTTGCTAAGTTGGTTAGTATCAGATTTATAGTTTATGGTGTTTTTTTGTTTTTTTAATATGATACATTTCCCGGAATAGACAACTTTTATAATTGTTTTGATGTTCTAAAATTTTTATGTTGTTATAATCAAAGTGATGACCTGTATTCAAATAGTGTCCAACTACAGCACACGTGTTTTTTCCCAATCGGCAATCGCTTTTGTGTTGGGTAACCCGCTGTTTGAGCCACTGTCCAGTTTGACCCACGTAACAACCCTGGCAACCCAAACATGACATCTTATAAATTACATTATTGTTCATTAACAGCGATGTTCTGTCTTTAACTTTAGAGAATAAGTTACCGGTTTTTATTATGTTGTAATTAGCTATTCTAATCTCAGGAAAACTTTTAAACAGTGACGTAATGGATTGTGTAAGTTTGTCAAAGTATGGTAACTTTTTATATTTATGTTGTATTGGCGAATCTTCAATTGGGCCCTGGTATATATTAGAGTTGTATATGAGTTTGTTGAGGATGTGTCTGGGATAACCATTATTTAAGAAGATGTTAAAAAGCTTTCTCAAATTATCCTTTATAAAAGTTTCATCGCTAATATGAACAATTCTGTTTTTCATGGCGATAACGGTGTTGAATTTTTGAGTTTTTGGATGATTTGAGAAATAATTCAAAAATCTACCGGATGCAGTCGGTTTCATATACCAATCAAGAATTAACTTATTGCCCGACGTTCGAGTTACTTTTGTGTCTAAAAATGGGACACTGTTTTCTTTTTCCAATTCTATGGTAAATTGAAGTATGTCATGAAATGAGTTAAATGTATCTAAAAAAGTATGAATCTTGTCGGAAGGAACCGCGCAAATCAAATCGTCAACATATTTGTATATAAAAGGTAACTGAAACGGCAAAGTCGGTATAACATTGTCTAGTAAATGGTCCAAAACAATAGTTGCCAGAATTGGACTTATTGGAGAACCCATAGGTGTGCCATAAATCTGCTTATAAAATGTTTGGTTAAAAATAAAATATGTATTGTTAAATATGAAATTGATTAGTTTTAGAAAATTATCTTTGGATAAAGTGGTTTGTTGTTCGATAATTGTCCACTTTGAATTTAAGATGCCAGCTATTAAGTCAACAGGAATGTTTGTAAACAGTGAGACAACATCCAAAGAAGTTAGTACATAGTTTGTAGGTAGTATGAGTCCGTTAATGTTATTAACGAACGTAAAAGTGTCTTTGATGTTGTAGTCATTTTGATCTTTAAATGCATTTTTTAGAATATTTGACAAAAATTTTGACAAAGTATATGTAATCGAATTTAACAAAAAAGAAAAACTATATATATATATATATATATATATATATATATATATATATATATATACATATATATTACTTGTTAACCAATATTCGTGTGCATATGCTCACCCTGTCTGATTTATATATTGATAGGAAGCTTTTAATAAGCCAAATCTTTGTTGTAGCGTCCCATTATATTTAAAATAAAGTACATGTTCGCCAGGTTGAAAAACACCACCATCTTGAAACCAAACTGATATTTTTTCATCTTCTTCTTCTACTACAAAACCTGGTAACTGGTTTATTGAAACCTCGGTTATATTAAGCACGCTATGCAGAATAATATTTTCTTGTTCATAATTGATGTACAACGTTATGGTAGCTTCCCCTTCAAATGTATTTTCTTCCATAAATGGCTGAAGTTTTATGCTGTAATGCTGCGGCTTCACATCGTGTGCAAGGCGATAGGCAGAAATTATATCTAGAATGACAAAAAAATTCTTAAATATAAAAAATATTATATATCCTTTTATTTCACTTTTACGTTATTTTGGGTAAAAAATTCAAATTTTTAATATTTTTTGTGGTGATGACATCAACGAAATGTAAAGGTGTAAAGACAAGAAGTATTTTAAAATTGAAACGAAGTACCATGCATCGTCAATATTAAAATGATTTTGGAACATGGTTGCAATAAGAAGAGGAAAGTAGAAATGTCCAGCTTTTTTAAGTTATTTTCGGAAGTATGTCGACTTTTAATCCACATATAATTAAAAACAAAATAACGTAACTTCGATACAATTTAATTTATGTGTGTTGAAATTTCCCAGATTTCAATCGTAAAATTCGAATTAGAAGTGTAGCAGTTACTCTGGACCACAGATAAAAAATATTTGTTTATTTATTTATATGTACATCATAAAACAATGTACAAATAGTGCTATAAACCTAATACAAAAACAATATTGGTGATACAGATTAACGGCTACCCAGTAATTCTTTTTATTTGATAAAAACGTGTATCAAATATATATATATATATATATATATATATATATATATATATATATATATATATATATGTTCATCATAAATTTTGGTTAAGCAATCGACAAAAGCTCCCGAACCATAATTTGTTCGGTGCACTCTTACACCAAATAACTGACCTTCTCGAGTATGTCTACTCAGGTCTTTAAAATTAAGCTGGCCACGAAGTTCTTCCAATTAATGAAACTATTAATCAGTTCATACAAAAGAAATAATAATAGTGTATTTTACACATTTTTAAACTTGGGAGACCTATCAATAATAGACAAATTTCTTATGATAATTTTTCATAGGGGAATCGGTGTTCGTAGATCAAAAATTTAACAAATTTTGAATCTACTCGTTCAAGTCTATCTATAAGGCACTGATACGCACATATAGGTGCCCAAATAGTACAAGCGTACTCCAAAACACTAAGCACTAAACTATTGTAAAGTGTTTGGATAGCCCTTGAGTTTTCGAAGATAACCAGAGATCATTAAAAAATTTCACACACCCAAATTGAAATCAGTTATATTAAAAGAGTTTATCAAAGGTGAAAAAGATTTCGAAAATCTCAAGAATTTACATTTGTTTACATTAAAAGTTAAAAATTATTATCACACCATCTGGCAAGGAAAGCTAGCTCTCGTTGAATATAAACACAATCATCCAACGAGGAAATAATTACAAATAATTTTAAATTATCAGCATGCAAAATGCAACGAGAAAATTTAAAAACAGTTATAACATCGTTAATAAACACTAAGAATAAAATATGACCTAAATGAGATCCCTGAGGGATTGTGACAGAATTTGATTATAGACTCCTGCTAATGACATATTTAGGTAGCGTTAATCATTTTATCTATAATCATTTTTTGTCCCATATTAATTAGTAACTATTTTAATAACCTACAATTAAATTTCACAGTAATAAAGACACTCTGGAAGTCTGGACGTTCATCTTCTCTCTTGCAGCTTTAGTCCCAAACAACTACGTTTATTTAAGCTTACCAACCACAACTCAGAACTTCAGGACTCAGGAAAGGCTGCTAATTAGTTGGTCAGAAGACATCTCTTGTTTTGTAGGTCTCGCAACAGCGCGCCCGTAAGTTAATTCGCGTGAAGGTTTTAATTAAATTGAACAAAACAAGTTTCTCAAAACACTTAAATCTATTTAACAAAAATAAATAGAAAAACGAACTATTTACAATGAGAAACTTAAAACTAATAACAATTACAAAAAAAAACTAGCATAATGCTCTTCTCGGCCGTTATTTTAACCAAAAACGTAAAACCCAATTTTGAAAAAACACTTATAAATAGCTTAATCAAATATTAAACAAAAAAAATAAATAAAACGCGAAAAAACATCTATTTATATTACTTAATCGAACCGTATGAAACTCGCGAAATGCCCCACTAAAATAACACACGATAATCCCTAAACTTCCTGAATTAAATCAAAAACAAATCAAACAAAGAAAACCTTCATTCCCGCCGAATGTACACTACGGCACTGGACTTAAAGAACGGTACCGATCACCCTAATTCGACTTTCAAATTGGTACTGAAATTTACTATTCCTTAAAAGAGTGTCTTCGAATCTTACACCCCCTCTCCCTCTTTTTAGAGACTTTTTCGGTCATACGTCCTGTAACCGACAATTTCATTCCCTTAAAATTCGAAGGTTTCGATCGCTACGCGCTGAGGGCGCTACGTATTCTATACCGGATGCTTGACTCCCGATTTGGCCTCTGAGCGTCTTAATCTTAATTTTTATATAAACACAGTTAATAAAACTATTCTATTTCTTTCTATAACTAAAAGAATATATGTTAAAGACTGTAACTATTCACTTTTCTTCGCTGTTTTGGCAGTAAATATTCTAACTCGTTATTTTTTGTGAATAGAAAAAACAGTGAATAATCAAAATTCTTTTTACAAATGGCCAAATGATATGTTTCTATTATAGTGAGTTTATTTGATCATTCTTTTGTTTCCTAATAATGGGAAAATCGTTCAATATTCTAAGACATTTTAACGGTTTGTGCATATACCATCACTACATAGTATAAAACAAAGTCGCTTTCTCTGTCCCTATGTCCCTTTGTATGCTTAAATCTTTAAAACTACGCACCGGATTTTGATGCGGTTTTTTTTCAATAGATAGAGTGATTCAAGAGGAAGGTTTATATGTATAATAACATCCATTAAATAGTGGAGAAATACTGTTATTTTTGAGGTTTCTAATGTGATGTCGTTAATTATCATATTTTTTTTCCTCTTACATTGCAAACGCAGGCTGAACCCTACGAGATTTATCAAAATAATGTACTAATTATTTGTACACATTGAAAAGGTCTACAGAAAACTCCGCGATGGTATATGTCTATCTCTCATGGATATCCCACAATAACATTTTTTTGTCATTTACTTTTTACGACAAATAATGGCAAATTTTGAAGCGATTTTAACCAATACAGCATCAATCCTTATCCAATTAAATAGCTTAAATACATTGTTAATTTAATATAGATCTATATGGTCCTTTACAGCACAAGATTTAAATGAATATTTTCGAAGATATTACAGATTTAAAATTGCGGGAAGTAGCGCTTGCGGCGGTACTGGCCGACCGGGGCGGCGGCAGCGTGCCTATAAATAGCGCGTCGGAGGCCGATGTAATAATTGTTGTAAAAATAAAATAAATAGTCACAGTTTTTCTGTAGTGTATTTAGTATCAGCATTGCACCCGTGCGAAGCCGGGGCGGGTCGCTAGTATGTTATAAACCTCCCTTATCTTGAGAGTAGAAATGATTTATGTTATTTAGGATCATTATTTCAGCATTGAAAACAAATTTCAAATAAAAAATATCAATTTTAAACTTGGTCTCAAGACGCACAGTAAAAAAACGTTCATAATCCAACTGAAATATGGTGACGTAAATTCCGAGATGGATGACACCTAACCAGGGGTGTTAGGAGGGATGTAAGAACAAACCCTTTATAGAATATAATAGCAAAAAATAGGTTGGGGCCAAGAAGGGAGGAGTCAAAGTTGGATGAAACAGGTTTTTTGAATTTACAAGCCAAGAAACACGTTTTGAAAAAAAAATTTGAGATAAAAATTGTAGGGATTTTAAAAACTTACAATTTACTTTTGTACGATCATTTTTGTTAATTTGTTATTGCAAATAGGCCAAAAAACCCTCAAAATCGGCAATTTTTTACATATCAATTAATTATTGGAAAATTAACTTTTTTTACACTTTTTTCATTTTAAAGTGAAGCCCTTGTCTGTTTGAACAAAATAATATTCTATAATAGTAAAAATAATTTGTTGCTGAGATATTACTATTTGTTTATCCCAAAACCCCCCTGGGTAGATTTTATCCATCTCGGAATTTACGTCAAAAAAAGCACAAATTTTCATCTATGGCTTGAACCCCTTAAAGTTATTCTAAGTAAACACAACCAAGTCTTATAAATTTTGGTATATTGAACATGGAAATGAATTAAATTTAATTCTTAGTTCAGGGTTTTAAATAAGTGGCAGTTGTTTATGAGCGCCTACTACGATTATCTAAAGTTATTAGGTAACGAGACGCAGGTATTACATTAAGGGTTTCCAGTAATCAAAGAACAGCGTTCCAGATTTATGTCGCCAGTGTGTTAATACTCGTAATTCGGATAACTTGTCTTATCTTCTCTTCTTAAGGTGCCTATCTTCTTATGATGTTGGCGACCACGTTAGCCCATCTTATTCTATTCACTGCAGTTCGGAATAGGTCAGTTGATGTTAGGCCAGTCCATTTTCTAAGATTGGCCAGCCAGGATATATGTCTACGTCCAGGGCCTCTCTTGCCCTCGATCTTGCCCTGTAGAATTAATCTTAGTAATCGATACTTATCATTACGCATAATGTGGCCGAAGTAAGCCAGTTTCCTGTTCTTTATAGTGGTGATAATTTCCCTGTCTTTTCCGAGCCTCTCGAGAATCGTGATGTTAGTTGTGTGGTGTGTGTATGACACTCGTAAGATGCGGCGATAGCACCACATTTCAAATGCCTCCAAGCGTTTGATGGCAGCTTCTGTAAGACTCCAGCTTTCTACCCCGTAGAGGAGAACGGTAAAGACGTAGCATCTGAGAATTCTTATGCGTATATTGATATTTAGAGAGAGGTTGCAAAGGACTCTTCTGTGGCGACCAAAAGCGCTTCTGGCTTTTTCAATACGGGTCCTTATTTCGTAACTATGATCCCATGTATCACCGATATTGCATCCCAGGTAGGATATTTTCTCTACTCTTTCTAGTGTTGTATCGTTTACAGTAAATTGGGCGTTAGTGTCGATGTTCTTACTAATGATCATTATTTTGGTCTTTTTACAGTTTAGTTTTAATCCATATTCGCTGCATGCTTCCACAACATTATCTATTATTCTTTGGAGACCATCTGCGCTATCTGCCAACAGAACGGTGTCATCCGCGTATCTAATATTATTGATAGGTTTACCATTTACTGTAATGCCGTCTTCCGATTCATCCAAGGCTTCTCTAAAGAGATTTTCAGAATATATGTTAAACAATGTCGGTGACAGTATGCATCCCTGTCGAACTCCTTTTCCGACTTCAAAGACATCGGATAGTTCGTTTTCGAGACGTACTGTTGCTTTTTGTTGTAAATATAGGTTTGAGATAAGTTTAATATCCTTACTGTCAATTCCCGATGTTCTTAGAATATCAATTAATTTTCCATGTGGTACCTTGTCAAATGCCTTTTGAAAATCAATAAAACATGCAAATACATCGCAGTTAACATCCCTTGCTCTTTGTATTAGCACTTGCAGGCTGAAAAGTGCTTCCCTTGTTCCAAGGCCTGATCTGAATCCAAATTGCACTTCGCTGATGTGTTCTTCTAATTTGGTGTAAATGCGAGAGTGAATGATATTAAGGAGTACTTTAAGCGCGTGGCTCATTAAACTAATTATTCTGTGGTCCTCGCATTTCCTCGCATTGATTTTTTTAGGAATTGGGATGAATATTGATAGCAGCCAGTCTTTTGGTAATTGTCCAGTTTCATATATGTTGTTAAATAGTTTGGTAAGAGCTGCGATTTGGGACTCCTCCAATAACTTTAAAATTTCGCCATGAACATCATCAGGTCCTGGTGATTTTCCATCTTTAAGTCGTTTGATGGCCATCTTGACTTCTTCATTTGTTATTTCTGGGCCGTAGGGGTGGTTTGTTTCGTATGGTGTTCCGACTGCATCTTCGAAAAGTTCTTGCATGTACTCCTTCCATCTTTTCAGCCTGTCTTCAATCCTGATCAAGATCTGACCCTCGTTGTCTACGATTATGCCGGTATTGCGTTGATTATCAATGTTCTGCATCTGTTTGATCTTTTTGTGCATATGGAAGTCATCATGTTTTTGTTGAAGAGTTTTAATTTCTATGCATTTCTCAGTCAACAATGCCTCTTTTGCTTCCTTTATTTTCCGCAGTATATTCTTGTGGAGCTTGTTGTATTCGTGTATATTTTTATTTTTGAATCTTCGCCGTTCCTCCATCATCTGTAATATTTCGTCTGTCATCCATTCTTGTTTCTTTTCTTTTCTTGATTTCAGATTTTCGTTTGTTAGTGTAGTGATAACTGTCTTCATTTCGTTCCACTGTTCTTCTATATCGTCGGTGTAGCTTTCAGCTATTTTGGCAAAGTTTTTATTTAGCTCTTCTTTCACCTTTTCTTGGATGTTATTTTCTTTCAGTAGTCTTATGTTCTTTCTGGGAGTCCTTTTCTTACGAATAACTTTGAGTCGTATCCTGATATTTGCCACTAATAGATTGTGGTCCGAGAAGACATCTGCGCTTGGGTATGTTTTTGCTGAGGTGATAGAGTTTCGAAACCTTTTGTTTATGTTGATAAAATCAATTTGGTTCCTAATAATTCTCTCTGGAGTATCTCCTGGAGCTTTCCATGTGTAAAGCCTTCTGGGATGCAGTTTGAAAAATGTATTCATGACAACCATGTCAGTCTCCTGGCAGAACTGGATCAGCCTTTCGCCTCTCTCATTTCTTGTGCCAAGACCGTATCTTCCCACAACCTTCTCAACTGTACCCTCTCCTATTTTGGCGTTAAAATCGCCCATGATAATATTTAATTCATGTTTCTTCGTAAGTTTTAGAGCGTCTTCTAGGGTCTGATAAAATGTTTCTATTTCTACTTCAGTAGATTCGGCTGTGTGTGCGTAAACTTGAATGATGTTCATGTTAGAGGATCTGGAGTTAATCTTCAGCAGTGCAACTCTATCTGACATGGGTATAAATCCTATCACTGCTTTAGCAATTTCATTTTTTATTATTATAGCTACGCCATTTCTGTTTCGTGTTGTTTCATCTCCTGAGTAGTAGACATGGTGCTCGCCTATGACTGTTTTTCCGGAATTTGGCCATCGGACTTCACTGCATCCCAAAATATCTATGTCTAGGTGTTTCATTTCTTGAATAATATTTGCTACCTTGCCTGGTAGGTACATGCTTCGAACGTTCCAAGTACCGATCTTTTTCACATTTAGGACATTGTCTTATAGAAAATAAAAAGCAAACGGTAAAAAAACTCGAAAAATAAAAAAAAAACTGATTGAAATTTGCTAGTTTCAAAAAAGAGCTAATCTATCCCTGAAATCTCTTACATATCCTATTGCTTCTAAACAATATTGAAATTTTAATAAATCTGTCTACTGTACTAAGGATGTCTCTAATATTTGCAATTATTGCGTAATCGTATATTATTACATTGCAATTGTATATAATTTATTTTCCCCAAAAAAAAATCAAACTAAATAATAGCTCATTAAATCCATTGTGCATTTATCACACAATTTTATGGAAGAATAAATAACAAAACAAAACATGACAATTTTTACAGTAACAATATTTTCAAATTAGTCTTGTTAAATACCATAGTAAAGGTATAATTCACAATTTTAAAATACATAATTAATTAACTAGTATTTTGATTAGATTCGTGTTATTTTAATTATAAAAATAAATAATTAAAGCAAAATTACTATTTATGAAAAAAGGTTTAGTTGTTTAGTATCTTTATAAGTTTTTGATTTTGATTTATTTCTTATATGTTACGTCATTGTTGTATTGCGCTCTATAAAATTATGAAAATGGTATTAACAATGATCTAAAAAATAATAAAACAATTAAATATGAAATAGGAGGGTATTAGTTAAAACTAGGCTAGATTCTCACTAGGGTGGCTCTAGATACGATCTCGATACGCTCTCGGTCCGATTAGACCGGCGGAGTGAGCCTCATATGAAGTGATTTTGAAATTTATTGTTAGTAGATTTCTGATTACGTAGAAACCTTTAAAGTGATTATAGTAATTATGTAGTATAATATGTCTCATTTTCTTTTTGGGAGAAAATTTTTTATCTAAGAATTAAGATGTGAAAAAACAGTTTTTTCAAATTCTAGGAAAAGCTATTGTTTTTCAATAGAAAAGTTTCAAACAAAAGTTGTGCGCATTGAAAATACCTATAAAATGAGCTAAGACTCATTCGAATCGGATAATTTGTTTATTAGTTATTGCAAAAAAAACTGCAAAAATAGTTATTTTTTCAATTGTTTATAAACAACAGAAAAATATATTCACTAACTTTATACTCCAACTAAAGGAGCTTCTTGTTGCATACAATAAATGTGCAAAATTTCAAGTAAAAATATTCAATAGCTTTTTGTACAATGAATTTGTTTATATCTAATTTTTAATGTTCCTAATTAATAGTATACTGTTGACCACTGTAAAATTTTTTTTGCAAAACACGTAAGTATGGTAAAATTGTAATTATGCATAAAATGTATAAAAGTGCGACAATTTGTTTATTGCTATGTTTAGCAATCATTTGATAACAAAAACATATTATCCACTATTCGAATCTGAAGCGTCGGAGTCATGGTTTTTCCGCACGCGGCAGGCTGAAAGAACGCCACCCTCCACTGCTCACTTTGTGACTCCCGGAGTAGGTGCAACTTTAAACTATTGTTACCCCAATTTTGTTTATCTGTTTCAACAATTTAAGATTAACAATTCATTTCGTTCTTTTTTGTTATTGTTAGTATAAGTCTGGAACTTTTACTTGCATATCCGCAGACATCTGTATGACCTTTAGATCGCTGAGAATAAATAATAAAAAAACATAAAAATTTTACTTGAAATCTTGCATATTTACTGTATGCAACAAGAAGCTCCTTTAGTTGCAGTATAAAGTTAATGAGTATATTTTTCTGTTGTTTATAAACAATTAAAAAAAACAGTAATAAAATGCAATGGTTTCCTAAGTTTCTCTGATCCATGACCACTGTCCAACTTCGCATCTATGTTTTTAATACAATATCAGAACTTTTTTCTTCATTAAAAAAAAAATGTAATTGAAATATTTCGATTTTTCTTTAATTACACTCTAAAATCTTCACTTGTGCTGGAAGCTCCTAAGTTCCACATTTGTTATAATTTTCGCCTAAATAGTTTAAATCTAACACAGGCTAAAAATTTACCAATCGATTGGAAAATTTTAATATAATCCACATCCTAAATAATTGTTTCGTATAATCGATTTACGATTTCTCGTAAATCATCTGGCGCAAATCTGGTATAATTTAAACTCTCAGACGTAAGCAACATTTATTGATATTTATTTAATATTAATAATGTAGCAAACTGTTATGTCTGGCGTACAGAGATACCCTGTCATATAATTAATATATTTTATCGTGATATTGAAAGCAAAAAAGAATATTAATTTATTTCGTTGAAGAAATAAAAATATGATGTGAAAAAATTTGATTTGTTATATCTTATGTTATAAGCAATATTTACATTAAGAACCAGTAACATAAAAAAAAATCCAGTTATTAAAAACACCGAACTTTCTGAATTTTTCGATGATTTTTACATACTTCCTGTTTTCGGGTCGTACAACACGATAATGGGGTTTTTTGGCGATCTCTCATGGTTTTTCAAAAAAAAAAGTAGGTAATCCTTAAGCGTTTCATTTGATCTTTTTTTTTTCAGGGTAATTTAGATCGAAACATTTGGTTTACTATGGGACGTTGCGACTTCTTCTTCTTCTTCCTCTTGTTATAGGCTTACAGCCTGTTTTTTCCAACTCAATCATTCATCTCATTTGATGTTGAAATCCAGGACTCTCTCCATCTTTTAGGTGGTTTTCCTATTGGTCTTCTGGTTTCCGGTGTTCCATCTCGGGCGATTCTCGCTATCCTATTTTGCGCCATTCTTCCTACGTGCTCATTCCAGGCTCTTCTGCGCTTCCGTCCCCATCTTACTATATCCTGCATTCCATGTTCCTCGCGTATTGTTGAATTGCGTATGTGATCTCTTAATGTGTATCCCGATATTCTTCTTAGTACTTTCATTTCGGCAGTTCTTAGAATTGATTTTGTTTTTGTGTTGTCAGCTCTCGTCTCTGTTGTACGTCATTATCGGTCGAATACAGGTCTTGTAGATTTTTGTTTTTGCGTCCTTGTTCATGTATGTGTTGTGCCATATTATATCCGCCAGGCTTCCTGAGATTCTATTTGCCTTGTTTACTGGATTTCTTACTTCTCTTGTTCTGTCTTGGTTTGCGGATATCTCAACTCCTAAGTAATTAAAGGTCATGAATTATTCTATTGGTTTGTCATCCACTACTAGTTTGCAATCTTAAGGGCACTTTGCTTATTACAATTGACTTAGTTTTCTCGATGAATATTTTCATGTTGGATTGCTTGCTTATGGTGTGGAATGCTAATAGAAGTCTTTGGAGATCGTCTTCATTTTCCGAGACTATGACGGCGTCATCAGCGTAACATATTATTGTTATTTCCCCGGTATTCATTCTATACTCTGGTGCCGCTCTTTTGACGTTCTCAATTATTTGGTCCATTACTATGTTAAACAGTAATGGACTCAGAGAGTCCCCCTGTCGTATGCCTGACGCTATCGGTACATCCTTAGTTAGGCTGCCGCTTACTGAGATTTGTGTTGTGGTGTTGGAGTTTAGCTGTTCAACTATGTTAATTAAATTGTTTTTGAAGCCTTTAATTCGCATTATTTGCAGAATATCATCCAGTCTCATCCTATCAAAGGCTTTAGTGAGATCTATAAAGCACATAAAAGCCGGCTTAGTAAATTCAATAGATTTCTCTGCTATCTGTCTTACGATGAATATGGCATCTACTGTAGATCTGTTTTTGCGAAAACCTTGCTGTTCTTCTGATTTTCTGCAATAGTCAGTTATTATACCTTCAAAGATTTTGGTGAATAATTTCATTATTGAATTTAATATAAGCTTTTCATTTGATCTTTTTTTTTTTCAGGTTAATTTAGATCGAAACATTTGGTTTACTAGGGGACGTTGCGACGTTGCAATTGATGGTAGTCATTCCAGTATTCCAGCATAAAATGTTAAACTTACGGAATCGAAACACCAAACATAAACAGATCATTCGGCAAGCTACGTTGGTCCAAAAATCAAGATCAAATCTGAACTAACCTGAATTAAAGTAAACTAAATTTCATAAAAGAAGCTGTTTCGTAAAAATCCCTTTTTTCCCACGGTAATTAGTTGATATTTGGAATCCTGATTCTGTTTGACTGGCACTAACGCCAACTACATTTTGTCCAAATTCATCAACAACACTTTCTAATAATTTTTTTTGCTTATTAGAAAACATTGCTGTCTAGCAGAGATCACCAGGAGTCGGACCACTCTCTACTGGGATAGAAGTTTGGAAAGGTTCTATAAGTTATTCTAAGGAATTGTCACCATTACTTTGGTTAATTCAGGTAAGTTCAGGATAGATTTGTACTTTTACCCACTTTTTATGCTACATACAATACTGGAATGATTACAATTAATTGCATTTAAAATACCAAGTTTTCCATCCTAATGAAATTTAAAATTGACGCCTGGCCACATCGTATAGCAAATCACATGTTCCAATTTTAATCTTAGGATGTCCAGAAAAAAAGTTAAATGACAAGCCAACGGTTTTCTTACTTTTTATGGAAAATTCTCATTTTTCCGCAGTTATTTATGCAAGTATTGTTAAAAAAAATATTAAATATTATGTTTTTTGTGAATTTTACTAGTAACCAAATTTTAAATGTAGTAATCGAAAAATACAAATTATATGAATAAAAGGGAATTTTCTTTTTGACAAACCATTCAAGATCGCCAGAAAACTTCATTTTCGTATTCTACGATCCGAAAATAAAAGGTACGTGAACTGTCCAAAAAAATCAGACCTTCATATCTAACAATTTTAGCGCCATCTGCCGGGTACGAGTTCAACTGTAAAGCCTCACGATGTCGCAGTTTTCGTCAGGACGTCTTAGTTCATATGCAGTGTGAGTTGGTTTTACAAGTTGTTTTTTAAATTCAGCGAATTTTACGACAGAACAACTGAAAATTCTCATCAATAACATCATATACCATCATAGAATCCCCGATGAATGGAGGACTAGCATAACAATATTCCTATTCAAAAAAGGCGATAAAAAAGTGCCGTCTAATTACAGAGGAATCAATCTTCTCTTCACCTCGTTAAAACTAACCACAAAATTAATGAACACACTTCCTTAGCAGACGAACAGCATGGACGAGTTGATAAAGCAGGTGCGTAGATTGAAAGGGTATTAAATGGGAGACAGGGAAATCAAAATACTGTGCTACGCCGACGATGCAGTGTTAATAGCTGAAAGCGAAGACGATTTGCAAAGATTACTGGATCAATTTAACATAACAGTGAAAAAGTTTAACATGAATATATCAGCGTCAAAAACTATAGCCATGACTACATCTAGAACACCACTCAGATACAAACTAGAAATAGACAACAAAATTATACAGCAGGAAATGAAGTTCAAGTATCTCGGAATAGAAATATCCGGATACGGGGATGTTCAAACAGAGGTGAGGGGACAAGCCATGAAAGCAGCAAGAACAGCCGCATGTCGTAACAGTACCATATGGAGCAATAAACATATAAGAATCGAAGTTAAATCCAGAATTTATAAAACAGCAATAAGACCCATACTAACATACACTGCAGAAACCAGACCAGAAACCTCGAAATCAAAACAAATACTGGAAAAAACAGAGATGAGAGTGGTGCGCAGGATAGCTGGCAGGACACTTATGGATCGGAATAGGAGCGAGGATATAAGAAGAGTGTGTAAAGTCGATAACATCAATGACTGGGTATTACAAAGAAAAAAGGAATGGAACGAACACATCAACCGCATGACCGACGACAGAATAGTAAAGATCCCGAGAGACAAATCACCAATAGGACGTAGGAGTACCGGAAGACCCCGTACGCGATGGAGTGATAACCTCGCAATAGACTGAAACAAGGCAACTATTGCAAAAAATGACGGAAAGATCGGAGAACCAAATTGGCATTAAATTTTATTTAAAACTCGAAAAGAATTGTGCGGAGACCATTTAAATAGGCAACACTATATTTAGGGACGACTATATAAGCAAAGCACAAATTAAAGATTTGTATAACCGGTTTACAGATGGCCGCACATCTGTTTTTAGTAACCCATGCTCTGGGCGGCCTTAGACGACAACAATGCCGGATAATATCGAACATGTGCGACTTGCTATCAAAGAAGATCGTCGATTGACTGTGCGAGAATGCGCCAGCGTATCTATCTAGTCTTATGCAGCTATATTTGACAAAGCACAAAGTCGTACAGCGCCGTCAGCCTCCATACAGTCCTGATGTAGCTCCTTGCGACTACACTGTCAAGTAGGGGCTATCCACACGGAGGAGTTCTATCGCCTTTGCGGTGAAACCTTGTGATGGATAGCCTGCTGAGTGAACTGATTGATGCTTGTGCCAATGACCTGGTCATTTTTTACTCTGATCGTGGTATCCGGGACCTGGAGGGACCAATGATGCGGGTCCTCCGAATCGTGGAACGATAGTGGGAGACTTTGCTGGAAGGACTCTTCAATACCGGGAGACAGTTATATATTCGTACCTGAGAACAATTCTTTCCTCACGACTGACTGGAATGATCATTTTGAGGCTCGAACCAAGAAGGCTTTCTGGGCTTGTAAACGGCCTTTAGATGCACATGGGGGCTATTTTGGATATATACTATGGTGATCCGCCCCATGATAACGTATGCCGCGTGTGCGTAGTACAACAAAGCGCAAACACAGCCTTCAACATGACAAAGTTCAAAGAATGGCTTCTGTGGGAATATTGAGTGCTCCCATTAGAGCTCTTGAAGTCCTGGTGAACCTGCATTTTCTTCACTTATACCTATCGTTTTACTTGCCTAGAGCATCTCGGAAATGGAACGGGCTGCTACTCTGGTGTCTGGAAAAGCGCGATGGAGAGGTGTTCATACTTCCCATGCATACAGATTACATGACGCCGCTTTTACAATCCAACCTCTCTCTGGAGATATTTCTGCCATATAGAGAGGATTGGAGGGAGAGCAAAAACTTCCGAGAAAAGGATCCTGCTGATATAAAAATGGATATCGATAAGATGAAAGAGCTGGAGCCGGAATGTTCAGCAGGAGCACAGGAATTAGAGAGTACCACTCTCTCGGACAATGTGCGACGATCTTCACAGCGAAAATTTATGTTTTTTTGCAGTGTACCCATCTCTGTGAGAGGAATATAAACAGGAACAAGGTAATAAATATATGTTCAGACAGTAAGACTGCGATAATGGCACTGACGTTCAGTGTCATAATTTCATGACTGGTGTTTGGGTGCAAGGACATACTGAATAATATGACAAGGAACAATTGCGCAATCAGACTCCTGTGGGTTGTGGGTAACTCGGACATACGAGGGAATGAGGAAGCAGACCGTCTGGCAAAGTTGGGTTCCACAACTGAACCATATGGACCCCAACTAATTCTACCTGACTCAATTGCCGTTGGCAAAAAAGATTTAAAATCGTTACTGGAAAGCAAATTTATTGATTTGTGGAAGGGGACTCCTGGAATTAGGTGTACTAAGAAACATATAACTGGACCTAGCGCACAGTGTACTAAGGAACAACATTTTTAAAACACTACATGAACAAAATTAGCACATATATAAGTTTACAGTGATAATTTAAAACTGATTTCAAATTTTTATAATTAGATGGACTAAATTAATAAAAACTATAGGCGAAATCTATCTATTTTAATTATTTTGACCTTCTCGGTTCCTTAACAATATAAAGCGAATAAAAAAGTATTTATTAGGCTGTGCTGAAGTGTTTTTAGTACACAGAAAAATTATTAAGGTTGAAAAAATCCATATGAAAAAAATATTATTTTAAATATTATGGTTTGTTTCCAATAATATTTTAGATTAAAATAGAGACCGTCAAGCCAGTGGCGTAACTAAAAGTATGTGCGCCCCCCGCAAATTTTTGAATGAGCCCTACTATTTTGCACCCGTCTTAATCCTTTTTATTTATTCACTTTCATTAACAGACTTAAGGGCGTCCTTGGATTGGCAGCGCCCCCCGCACCGCGGGGTCGTTATTTACGCCACTCTGTCAAGCCT
This sequence comes from Diaprepes abbreviatus, assembly GCA_034092305.1. Taxonomy (NCBI): domain Eukaryota; kingdom Metazoa; phylum Arthropoda; class Insecta; order Coleoptera; family Curculionidae; genus Diaprepes; species Diaprepes abbreviatus. The sequence goes on along the minus strand of JASJET010000236.1, from coordinate 1,887,695 downwards.
ATTCCAAACATACAGTTGTTTACAACCAAAATTGACGTGAATACGTAAAGAACAAACTATATTGTTTGATGCATCACCGCAAAGTTCTGCTACTCCACATATTTATTTATTTAATCTTGCAAATTACAAATAATGTTTAAAATTAAAAAAAAAACAATTAAAATCAAAATGAAATCATGAGTGAAGAAATGTCAATTATTACAGATTACAGCACAACACGAATGTCTGAATGTGCTTGTCATCTGATGGTAATAAACTATTTGGGCACCCATGAAATTTTTTCTTTTGTTGATAACTTGATATACGTCAGATTAACCGTCAAAAGTCAGACAGAGTTGTGAAGATTTCGATTACCATTAAAATCTTTATTATTTCCATTAACCAATTTTCAAATAAGGAGATTCTAAATTCGACCCTGTGTGTGTCTTTCATATATGTACAGGGTGGATCGTTTTGGATGTTTTTATCTGGGAAACAGTAATAGGTTTTAAAAATCTGATAAAGAGCCCCTTTTTTGAGAAAATTATAATAGAGGAAAACCTAATAGATTTTGGATCCTTTAAAAAGCCACGACCAAAGACGTATGTAAAAGAAGGTAAAGAGAATGAAATTATAAATGTAATTGCATGTGTTATGGCAGATTCTTCAACGTCGATCAGGACTATTGACATAGAGGTTGGGGTTTCTCATAAAATAACATTAAAAAATTTTAAGGAAAATAAGTTTAAATGTTACAAGGCAAGAAAATCTCTGCTTCTTCTCCCTGATGAACCTGTCCGAAGACTTAACTTCTGTAATTGGTACATGGACATGTTACGAAATAAGGATTTTTCTCAGAACTCTCATCAACAAATAAATAGGGTAACACGAGGACAATTTGAGTAAAATGTGTGGGTTGCTTTGTTGGCTCATAGTTGGCCTACGAGATATATGATGGAAATTTAAATGCTCAAGTCTACCTAGACGTTTTAGTGAGACACATCGTACCATTTATGGATAATTTGCTTTTAGCGGAAAGTAACAGATTGTGTTTTCAATACGATGGAGACCGGTTCATAACATGAGAATTGTTGTCGAATACCTTAACGCTAAATTCGCACAGAAATGGATAATAAACAATGGACCAGGTAGGTGGCCACCTAGGTCACCTGATCTTATCCCCTTAGATATCTTTTTTTTTTTGGGGTATATGAAAAACAAAATCTGTCTAAATAGAAGTAAAGGGTGTTTTTTTATAGAGGTATAGAACTTTTAAATGGAATAAAACAAACGTGAATTTTTTAAATTGATATGAAATTTACTTTATTCGAAAGATAACCTTCTGGCATTATAATTTAAATATGACTTCTGGCATATGACCGCCATGGCTGGCTCGGACGTAGTCTAATCTGGAGGTCCAATTTTCGATGACTTTTTCCAACATTTGTGGCCATATATCGGCAATAACGCGGCGAATGTTGTTCTCCAAGTGATCAATCGTTTCGGGCTTATCGGCGTAGACTAGCGACTTCACATATCCCCACAAAAAATAGTTTAGCGGCGTTAAGTCGCACGATCTTGGAGGCAAATTCACGGGTCCGAAACGTGAAACTATGCGGTTACCAAACGTTTCCTTCAATAAATCAATTGTGGCACGAGCTGTGTGACATGTTGCGCCGTCTTGTTGAAACCACAGCTCCTGCATATCAGGTTATTCAATTGATGAACGAAAAAGTCAGTAATCATGGCTCTATAGCGGTCACCATTGACTGTAACGTTCTGACCAGCATCGTTTTTAAATAAGTACGGACCAATGATTCCACCAGCCCATAAAGCACACCAAACAGTCAGTTTTTCTGGATGTAACGGTGTCTCAACATACACTTGAGGCTTATCATCACTCCAAATACGGCAGTTTTGTTTATTGACGTATCCATTCAAACAAAAGTGAGCTTCATCGCTAAACAAAATTCGCTTATGAAAATCGGGATCAACGGCAATCTTGTTTTGGGCCCATTCACCGAATCTACGCCTTGCTAGGTGATCGTGTGGCTTCAATTCTTGCACGAGTTGGATTTTGTAAGCATGCAAACCAAGATCTTTTCGCAAAATCTTCCATAAAGTGAATGGACACATATCCAATTCCTGTGCACGATGGCGGATAGACTGATTCAGGTCTTCCTCTACGCTACGCTCTACAGCAGCAATGACTTCTTCTGTACGCACTGTACGACGTCTCTGTGGATGCGTATTATCATTTAGAGTAAACGTGGTGCGAAAACGTTCCATAGTTAATCGAATTAATTGCTCTGATGGACGATTATGTTGGCCGTAAAATGGACGTAGTGCGCGATACGTATTTCGAACAGAACCATGATTTTCAAAATAAATTTGTACAATTTGGAAGCGTTGTTCAGGCGTCAGTCTATTCATGTTGAAATGCCAGACCAAACTAAACATAAATCACTTGACAGCTGACAAAATGGCCGCCAGTTAAAAAAGTGTTGCCAACTTAAAGTTCTATACCTTTATAAAAAACACTCTTTATTACAAATATTCATATTCATAATGGTGTGAATAGAGGAGTATAAAGACGTTGCCAACTATGTCTGAATAATAGTGGACAACAGTGTGAACATTAAATGTAGTTCATTTTTTTTGTTTAAGTGTTTTTCATTTGTGTATTTTAGCAAGTTGTTGGTCTTTTAAAATGTGTTAACATAGACTTGCACAAATTGGCTACTCTGAACTGCCAGCTCTTATGAACTAGTCTGTGAGCTTAATAAAAAATATGTTTTTAGTCCATTTGTTGTCAATTTATATTGACAATATAAAATATTCTTAAAGAAAATATAAAATGCAAAAAAGTTATGTAAAAAAATACAAGGTGTTCTATTTAAAAAATAAAAACTTATATCTCGTAATCACTACATAGTATAAAACAAAGTCGCTTTCTCTGTCCCTATGTCCCTTTGTATGCTTAAATCTTTAAAACTACGCACCGGATTTTGATGCGGTTTTTTTCAATAGATAGAGTGATTCAAGAGGAAGGTTTATATGTATAATAACATCCATTAAATAGTGGAGAAATACTGTTATTTTTGAGGTTTCTAATGTGATGTCGTTAATTATATTTTTTTCCGCTTACATTGCAAACGCAGGCTGAACCCTACGAGATTTATCAAAATAATGTACTAATTATTTGTACACATTGAAAAGGTCTACAGAAAACCCGCGATGGTATATGTCTATCTCTCATGGATATCCCACAATAACATTTTTTTGTCATTTACTTTTTACGACAAATAATGGTAAATTTTGAAGCGATTTTAACCAATACAGCATTAATCCTTATCCAATTAAATAGCTTAAATACATTGTTGATTTAATATAGATCTATATGGTCCTTTACAGCACAAGATTTAAATGAATATTTTCGAAGATATTACAGATTTAAAATTGCGGGAAGTAGCGCTTGCGGCGGTACTGGCCGACCGGGGCGGCGGCAGCGTGCCTATAAATAGCGCGTCGGAGGCCGATGTAATAATTGTAAAAATAAAATAAATAGTCACAGTTTTTCTGTAGTATATTTAGTATCAGCATTGCACCCGTGCGAAGCCGGGGCGGGTCGCTAGTTAAAAATAAAATGAAAAATCTTACTACGCCACTAGATTCTACAGAAAACAGGAAAAAATACCTTAAGAATGAATTATTAGTTTTATCGTAGTATATATTTCGCCATTATAATTTTCTCAAAAAAAGAGCTCGGGACTACTTTATCAGATTTTAAAAATCTTTTCCAGTTTCCCAGATAGCCTATAAAAACATCCAAAACAATCCATCCTTTACGTTGATTACTACGGAATGGCGGCACGGATTTAAATTAGAGTGTTGACGTTATGTTCAGAAATTTGCTGCGTACATTTTGACTAAAATTGATTCAGTAAAATCAAAGATGGTGCTTATAATATGACGGTCACAAAAGTTAATTTTTTCCGATTTTATCCAAAATTAGTATGGGGGTTTTTGAAGGTAAAAAATACGAATTCAAACTTATTTTTGGAAAATTCGATAAACTAAATTCGTAATTTACACCCTCAAAAATCCTCCTATATACGTTTAGGGCAATCTCTAGCGATATAAAATGTTTTGGACGCTATATTTTATCCATATATTTCATATAATCATTATCATTTTGCACTTTTAAAGGATGGTACTTATTAGTAGGCAATATGTTTACTCCTAGAATTGAATGGAGAGAGAATTTGTTACCTAATTCTACAAAATACCTGCATCAGTGTTTCACATAGTGTTATAGAAAAAATTAATTATTTTGGAAGGGTTAAAAAGCTAAAGGAAAAACAAAGCTGATGATGGCTAAAGGAAACCAAACTTTGTAATTAAAATTTGGCTAAGTACACTGATAAAAATAAAATGTTTAGTTCAACAGTCTTCTAAATGTTGATTTTTAATTGTTTAATTCAAATGAAAGTTATTTGGAATAACTTATTTTCGCATTTTGTGGCTACATTTTATTTCGGTTATATTTAATTTGTTCATTTTACGTTTAAAATATTGTTTGAAAACTTACATTTGTTTGAAACAAATCCTTTTAAAGATGATTATTTAATAAATAGGAAAATCTTGCCGTAAGTATTTTTATAATGTATTCAAATAATTTATATGTTAAGTTAAATAATATAAATCTAAATTCAACATTTTCTATTAGTTAACACAACTATACTAATACATTAAAATGATATGCACATTCTCTTATATAAAAAGATTTATAGCTCAGTTTAAGACTTTGAAATATTGAATGAACAAACTAAATTTTATACTTTTGAAATCCCGCCCTCTATACCTCCGATTTCGCCCCCTATAGGGCATGATGGAGAAACAGAACAAGAAGACGTAGCCATATTGTTTTCTCGTGAGTGTTCAAGCGAAGCGGACGTGGTTTTACTTGTTCAGTTACTAAGGTAAGTAGTACCTTTTATTTTTTAATAGATATAATCTTGTTAACATTATTTTTTGAATGAATGTTGTTTATAATATAGTGTTGAGAACCAAAACTATAATAAATATACTTAGTTACATAAAATATTGTATAAAATGTAATGTTGAGATGCGTGGCTGAAAAACAGGGGGTAAAAAAAATAATTTGTTACAAATTTATTTGTTAATAAAGAAAATTATACAGACATTTTTTGTTTTATTAAATTTCCTATTTGATCCTAATTTGACGTTAGATTATTAAAATATTTAAACGATGTTGCTGCATTTTAAGTAGCAGAATAAGAGTGATAGTTAACTAAAAAGAAAAGAACTTGTACAATTGTAATATTTTTAATATGTTGAAAACAAATATGACATATTACAAAAATATTAGTAATAGTTCTTTTTCAACATAGTTTACCCTATTCTTATTATATATGTTTTTATTTTAATAATCAAAAAAGTTTGCCTAACTAATACTACTTATATGTCTTTTTTACACGTCTCGATAAATGAGTTTGTTCACGTCACAATTGGCTATAAAAATATTACAATAATAACAATATGTGAAATTTTTACTAAAACTAGGATTTTTTCATATAAAATATTTACGTTATCAAAATTTTCAATATACGGTGTACATGCAAAATAGAGATTTATAATTATTTATTTATAACAATAAAAATAACTAAAGAACAACATTTTTAATTTTATAATTGTATATGAAGGAAATCCTAATTTTGAAAAATTATTTTGTAAATATTTATTTGAATATTTTTTATTGTCGATTTTGGCATGATTAATCTTGTTTACAGCGTGTAAAAAATACATATTTTGGTGTTAATGATGCCAACATATTTTGGTATTAACATAAAAATGGTTATTGAGCCAAGTATTTTCAAAATTTACAACTCATTGTTTTAAGATAGTATTTTTTTGAAGTAATATCCTAGTGGTGATTCATTTAAATCATACATCGTTTATTTCAACCAACAGAGAATGTTGATTGAACATTTAGATATGTTTTAAACAATCTTTGAATATATTTGTTTAAGACATTAGATTAGTTCAATCAATCACTGACACTACTCGTAAAAACATTTCGTACTGTTACATCAACCAATATTTCGGCTATGTTTAACTCTCCTTGTCCGGTTCAAGTAACATATCTAAGAGTTCATGCAACCAATAGAACTTTATATTTTAACAGCTTTTGTGGTATTAAATTAAACACTTTTTTTGCTTGATTTGAAATGATCTTGATGGTTGAAACGATGTTTCCTACATTTCGTTCAAGTAGTATAATTTGTTTTATTGAAAGCATAAAAACTATTGCTTGTATTTAACAGAAAATAATGGTTGGATTGAGAGCAATGTTGGTAAATTCAAGCATTTCCTTTTTTCAGTGTAGACTTATTTTGCGTAAAAAGTAGCCGTACAATAGTGTTTGAAGATTTAAAAATGTTAAGAAATAAAAAAGTTACATCTAAAAATTGCAACAAACCACAAGTCCCAGTAATCTACTAAAATAATTGCCTAAAAGTTTATATCTTTTATACTTTTCAAGATTGCAATGCTAAAATCACCAATTTCGGACACACTGTACATTTTACGCCTTAACCTTAGACCTCACATGCTTTTTCACTTTTAAAAAAATCAGTTTCAATTTTTAGACTTATTTACTTCCTGTATTTCTCTAATTTGCTAAATATTAAAAGCCGGCTTCTATAAAGAACACATCAAGCATTAACAATTTGTTCTAGTACAAACCATTTATTTTTAGAAGAAAAAAATAACGTACCTGGTAATTTTAGCGCCAACACCAAAACAATCAGAACTGTTTTAAACATGATTATCCTTAAAATTAAATCTCAGAAAATTCCATAAAGTTACTACGCTAATAGTTTAAATATTAACCGGAGTTTTCAGTTCAATTTTACTTTACATTACTGCATAATTAATCAAGATTAAATATTGCGAAAAAACTTAAAGTTCGTTATTTAAAATTTTAATCTCGCAGCTCGATATTATTCGTGAATGAGTTTAATATTCCGCGAGCTGTGTTATTGTTCTAACAATTATACAATTGGGATGTCGAATCGAATTGAATCTACTTAACTCGACATAGTCAGAATATATGCATCTTAATTGGGAAAATATGTCGAATTAGAATTTTGTTTGCTTCATAAATGTGTTATAAAATTTTTATTTACGACTGAAAAAACAAGCTCTTTTTAATTTATCGGACAATTTCAATATGTTTCCGTTATCCGTAATTCAAAACATTTTTTTTATAATACTATAATAATAATAAGTAAACTTTATTAACACAAAAACATCAAATATACAGATATACCAAGTGGTAACTAAAATTAACAATGTCAACAACAACGCCTTCACTAGAAAGTAGCTACACCAAATTACTGCTAATTTAACATTCTTTGATTGCAAAATTACAGCTTTTTTCGCTGGTTTTATTATGATTTACAAGCCAAACGGCTTCGCACTCCCTCTAGAGATTATTCACTCGTACCAGGCATACAAAGTTTTGAAGCTCTGTGGGAACCCTTTCCATGTTATCGGGTCCTAGGTGACGTGGTCTACTGTATTTCCTATGAAATTTCGGGCGGTTGCTAGGAGAATTACTTTCTGCATCGGCTTATACAGATGCTCACTAAGGCCCAGTTCATTGATGTTCTGCAGGAGGTTCTTTGGTATCACTCCAGTTGTTGACAGTATTATGGGAATCTTTTGGACGCTGTTCATTGCCCATTGTCTTCGGATTTGGACCTCCAGATCTCTGTATTTGGCGATCTTCTCGTTGTATTTTGGCCTTAGCTTGTTGTTGTTGTTCGCTACAGCAATGTCGATTAGTGTAGCTCGCCTAGAAATTTTATTTATTAGTATAATATCTGGTCTATTGTGAGCAACTGTCTGGTCCGTCAGAACCGTTCACTCCCAGTATAACTTGAACTGGTTGTTCTCAAGAATAGGCTCCGGATTGTACTTGTAATAAGGCACTTTTCCTACCTGTAATAGGTTTAACTTTTCTGCTAACTCTTGGTGGAGTATCTTAGCGGTTGAGTCGTGTCTTTCCTTATACTCGGTTGCAGCAAACGCTTGGCATTCTCCAGTTATGTGCTGGACTGTCTCTGATGTTCGACAGCCATATCTGCATTGGTCATTTTCTATTGAGGGATCTCTAATGATCAACTTTCGATAGTTCTTCGTCGAAATAACCTGGTCTTAGATAGCTAACAAGAAGCCCTCCGTTTCCGGAAACATCTGTCCTGAAATCAACCAGTAGTTCGACTCTGAGTTGTCGATATTATCCTGATTGACCTCATTTGGATGCCGTCCATGAAGTGGCTTCCGTAGCCAGGTTGTTGGTCTGTTTGGTGGTGAGAAGTAATATCTTGATCCCTCAACTGTAACGGCGTTGAATCGTCTGCCTCGCATATTGCTCGATGTAGTGTGGAAGAGTCCGCTAACCTATGGAAATATAAACGTAAGTTTATTATTTGTTGGTCGAGCTGCTTACCAATATCCACCAATCCTCTTCCTCCTTGGTGTCTTGGAAGCATTGTACGTTCAATAGCACTCCGAGGGTGATGTTTTTGTGCTTTTGTTAGGAGTGTCCTTATTTTTCTTTGCAGTTTTTGGATGTCCGTCCTGCTCCATTTTACAATTCCAAAAGAGTAGCTCAGCGCAGAGCAAGCATACGTGTTGAGCGCCTTAAACAAATTTCTACTATTTAAATTAGTTCGTAATACCCGCCTTACCCTCCTGACAAATTCGGCTGTCAATTCGGCCTTCATAGTGCCATGGTTAATTCTTTTAGCCTGTTTCATACCTAGATATTTGTATATGTGGTCTGCTGACATTGCAGCTATAGTTTCACCCTTCTGCATTTCAAAACCCCCCGGTTGTATCTTCTCTTTAACGATGTTCAAAATACAGCACTTGTTAAGTCCAAACTGCATTCCGATATCCTCGGAGAACTCCTCTACAATTTTAAGCATTTGTTCCAGCTGGTTTCTGGTAGCAGCCATCAGTTTAAGATCATCCATGTATAGAAGATGATTCACTCTGACTACCTCTTCGTTGTTATTTCTAACACCTAAGCCGTATCTGGTGGAGTTCAAACGGCGTGATAGTGGGTTCATTGCAAGGCAGAACCAGCAGCATTATTATTATTATTTATGATTTACAAGCCAAACGGCTTCACACTCCCTCCAGGGAATATTAACTCATACTAGGTATACAAAGATACCAGAAGTATGAAACTCTGGGGAACCCTTCCCATGTTATCGGGTCGTAGGTGACGTGGTCTGCTGTATTTCCGATGAACTTTCGGACGGTTCGCGCGGTTGCTAGGAGAATTGCTTTCTGCATCGGTTTATACAGATGCTCACTAAGTCCCTTGATGTTCTGCAGGAGGTTCTTTGGTATCACTAGTTTTATTATTCATATGTTTTATTTTAATAAATTTTATTGATTTCAAATTGCAATAATAAATGATATAATAATTTTTGTCAAATTAGTATCGAATCACACCATCTTAATAATCAACAACCCAAAAGAAAAAACAGGTAAAATTGCCCCTACTGCTTATTTCCAGTAAATACACATGAAAATATAATCATAACAGATCATAAAGAGTAGAAAAACACTACTTATATTTTTTAGTGGATAAAAGCAGTACCCTTCGAAAACCACAGCTTTTTTACTTTTAAAAATAGATTTACTGCCTTCATATTCAGAAATATTTACCAAACTTAAAAAATGATTATCTTATTGAAATACCATTCTTAATGATTAATTTTATAATTGATATTTAGAAAATTATAAGATAAGATAAGATAAGATAAGATAAGATAAGATAAGATAATTTATTAGTAATAACACACAAATAGTACTTTTACAAGTCAAATAAATAAAATATTAAAATTTTGTCAATTAATTATTATCATTACTACAAATAAAACATTACACAATATTGATTCTTCCTTAAGAAGAAAGTGTTGGTAAAAAAAAGCTAAGAGAAGCTGACAATAGGCAAAGACAATACTGCAGATTAAAATTAGATTCGAAATACTCCTCGAACGAAAAAAACACGTTCAGCACAAGGTAGCTCTTGATTTGTTTTTTGTACTGATAGAAGTTAAGAGCTTTAATTCTAGCTGGCACGCAGTTGTAGAACTTTATTGCCAAATATCTTGAACCATTTCTGGATCTCTCAAGCCGGCCAAAGTCTGGTACAAGATTGTTGTTGTTTCTTGTTGGATCGATGTGAATATCTTCGTGTGATCTGTATAGATTAAGATTTTGTTTAACGTACAACAAACACTGCATAATGTACACACAAGGTAAAGTTCAAATTTTTAAATTCTTAAACGAATTTCGACAGTCTTCTCTATAACCAAGCCCAGAGATAATACGAATGCATTTTCTTTGTTGTCTAAACGCCTTATCAGTATGACAAGAATGATCCCAGGAAAGAATAGCATAAGCCAAAAGAGAAGGAAAGTTACTGTGATATGCTGTCAGTAGAGTTTATTTGGAAGTTACCCGTGCAAGACTCCTGAACAGGAACAGTTGTTGGGATAGTTTTTTTGAGAGATTAACAAGGTGTTGTTCCCAGGTTAATCCCGCATCTAGGTGTACTCCCAGAAATTTGACCTCCGTTGCACATTGAGGTAGAAAGGAATGTACAATTTCACTGTTATTCCTTAGAGTAGAGTTAATACTTTGTGATTTGGAATTGTTCAAGAATAGGCGATTGGCTCGAAACCATTGAAATAGTTCTCTTTCTGAAGTTTTGTAATCAAGACTGTCAATCTCTGAAGGGTGATAACTTATATAAAACGTTGTGTCGTCAGCAAACAAAACAGTATTAACTCCCTTGCCCTTACAGTATGCCATGTCATTTATATAGATGAGGAATAAGATGGGACCTAATACCGACCCTTGAGATACACCATACCTTAGGGATTGTTTTTTAGAATTACACTGCCCAAAGTGAACATACTGATCACGATCCGATAGATATGAATTAAGTAGTTGAATGGCAGCCTGAAAATTGTAGAATGGTAGTTTTTTTAGAAGAATGCTATATGTAACGCAATCGAATGGTCTAAAAAGGATGCAAGAGTGTAAAAGATATTTTTGAAAGCCCTGTAAAACATTACTAGTGAAGTGATCAATAGCCAAAGTTGTGGTCCTGTTCTTTCGGAATCCAAACTGGTTCAAGGCAAACAATTTGTTTGACTCAAAGTGATCATTAGCCTGATTTTTCAAAATTCGTTCATAAACTTTTGACAAGATTGGTAATAAAGATATGGGGCGATAATTGTTGCAGTCATCAATGGAGCCCTTATTCTTGAAGAGGGGTACCACCTTTGCAGTTTTGAAAATTTTAGGAAATGTACTGCAAGCTATAGATTGATTTATCAATATTGTTAGGGGCTGAACTATTACATCCTTAATTTTTTTAATAATTTTTTTGTTAATTCCGTCAATATCTTTGCTGTTACTATTTTTTATTTCTCAAATGGCCTTGTCGACACCACTAAAACTAACTGATTGAAATTTAAAGGACGGGATGTTTTTCAGTGGCATAGATTTTAGGTAATCTTCAAAAGGCTGTTGAGAACTTTCAAGTTTATTCATCACACATTCAGCAATTGAACAAAAGTGGTTATTAAAATCATTTGCATTTGGTTTTCAATTAGAGTCAGAGGTATTATTATTGCTTTTGTTATTAATAAGTTTCCACATAGCTTGTTGAGGGTTACTAGATTTTTTTATAAATTCGTCATCAGCTTTAATTTTTGCAAGCCTAATTGATTTTCTGTAATTTTTTCTATATTCAATTATGGTACTCGTTGGCATGGTAATAGAATCTCTTTTATTTAATGATATCATAAACTGAAGTCTATTACGCATCTCTTTTAATTGATATTTAGAAAATTATCAGAAAAATCTATAAGCATCAAAATTAATAAAAGGCAGTAAACGAAGCTTACTGCTTTTTACCTAAGTACAGCAGTATATTTTTAAAGTCTCTTTTTTTTATATACATACATTTAGAACTACCTAATTGTATTTTAAAGCATTTTTCATGAAAATTTTGTATAATTAGCATATATTGCTCCAGACAAGATTTACTTGAAAAAGACCCTGAAGCGTGGCATTTTTCCTATTTAATATGCGAGTATAATTTTGGGAATACAAGACCAACGGTGATGTTCGTACAACATTATTTACAATATTCCTTTCTGTAGTCATAACTGTGTAAAGAAATTGAAGGAATTATTTCGTTACTAGGTTCAAAAATATGTTTTTGCACCTCCTGACTTTTAGATAATATATTACATAGAGAGCTTAAATCACCTTCATAATTCACAGATGAAGGATGCAAGAAACTTTGACAAAAAAGTTTTTTATATAACCTTTCAAATTGAACTGGGGTTAGGTTAATACAATTTCCGCCCCGATGTCAAAAAAATCCTCTAGACAATGTTGATTCATTAAACGAGTTCTTAAATACTTACAACCTGATATTGCCAATTTGATTAGTTTTAATTTTGGGACACCTTGTGTAATATAGCAAGTTTATTATAATTGGGATATAAAATATGACTGATTGTTACACTTCACTGTAAAGTTCGAGTACATAACTGAAATACTTCTTAAGTATTTCAGTATAACAGTACCTATTTTCAAGAAGGGTGATATGAAGATCACGGAAAACTATAGAGGAATAACTTTATTAAATTCAATAATGAAATTATTCACCAAAATCCTTGAAGGTATAATAACTGACTATTGCAGAATATCAGAAGAACAGCAAGGTTTCCGCAAAAACTGATCTACAGTAGATGCCATATTCATCGTAAGACAGATAGCAGAGAAATCTATTGAATTTACTAAGCCGGCTTTTATGTGCTTTATAGATCTCACTAAAGCCTTTGATAGGGTGAGATTGAATGATATTCTGCAAATAATGCGAATTAAAGGCATCCCAAACGATTTAATTAACATAGTTGAACAGCTAAACTCCAACACCACAATACAAATCTCAGTAAGACTAAGGATGTACCGATAGCGTCGGGCATACGACAGGGGGACTCTCTGAGTCCATTACTGTTTAACATAGTAATGGACCAAATAATTGAGAACGTCAAAAGAGCGGCATCAGGGTACAGAATGAATACCGAGGAAATAACAAAAATATGTTACGCTGATGACGCCGTCATAGTCCCGGAAAATGAAGACGACCTCCAAAGACTTCTATTTGCATTCCACACCATAAGCAAGCAATTCAACATGAAAATATCCATCGACAAAACTAAGTCAATTGTAATAAGTAAATTACCCTTAAGATGCAAATTAGTAGTGGACGACAAACCAATAGAACAACTCATGACCTTTAATTACTTAGGAGTTGAGCCAAGTAAACAAGGCAAATAGAATCTCAGGAAGCCTGGCGGATATAATATGGCACAACACATATATGAGCAAGGACGCAACAAAAATCTACAAGACCTGTATTCGACCGATAATGACGTACGCAATAGAGACGAGAGCTGACAACACAAAAACAAAATCAATTCTAAGAACTGCCGAAATGAAAGAACTAAGAAGAATATCGGGATACACATTAAGAGATCACATACGCAATTCAACAATATGCGAGGAACATGGAATGCAGCATATAGAAAGATGGGGACGGAAGCGCACAAGAGCCTGGAATGAGCACGTAGGAAGAATGGCGCAAAATAGGATAGCGAGAATCGCCCGAGATGGAACACCGGAAACCAGAAGACCAATAGATAGACCACCTGAAAGTTGGAGAGAGTCCTGGATTTCAACATCAAATAAGATGAATGATTGAGTTGGAAAAAACAGGCTGTAAGCCTATAACAAGAGGAAGAAGAAGAAGAAGAAGTATTTGAAACATGAAAATTAGGTTAGGTTTTGTCACAATTCCAATTATTTAAAAACCCTCAAGGTTTAGGTACTATAAACCTTATAAAAATAGGCACTTATTTTGATCGGAGAATCCAAAAATGCAATAATATATGAGAGGTTCTATTTTAAAAAACACAACTTTGATACTTTCAGAGCTTTTCGGACACCCTGTAAAATATGTAAATAATTTTAAAAAGTAAGTATATTAAACCTCCATATATCCCAAAAGTAAAACTTTTTGAAAGTCACGTATTTTGGCCGCAATATTTCGTGCCATATAGGGTGAATAATCCTTATATTATGTTTTTTGAAATGATTTTAAAACATCGATATATCGAAAATCCGATATATATTAACAGCCCAAACTACAAACCTAATATGGGAGTTATTCCAAAACCCTTATTCACGAACTTGAGGTATAAAACTGGACTGCTCGTGTTCCATATCTCCCTTATAAAAAAATTACCCCACCGTGCTCCGTGCCATTTGGTGCAAATAATTGCTTTGGCAACAATGAATTCCCTAAGTTTTTATGATATTGGTGAAAGTGTATTTTTGACATTGACTGAATACTTTTCATTTTGAAAAAAATTTATTTTTGATTTTGCTGTTTTATGGATTTTACCACATTTTATGTAACGTTTTCCTGAAAATTTCAAACAGGAATATGAACTTTAAGGTTTTTTTTGGTATTTTAAAAAAATGTGATTTTCATCGTAAAACGTGCAAATACCTCATCTGGTAAATTGGAATTTATTTAATTGATAAGTTATAAAGCATTCAATAATAATTATATAAAATTTTACCTTAGAATCAAATTGTAAATCTAAGGGTAACAAGTTTAATCTTATGGATATAATATATGATAATTATTAAATGCTATCAATATTTTAGTTTTCTAAGAGAAAAGAATCTTCAAATTCAAGAGATGAAGCAAATTGGTCATGATCATAATTATTTTATACATCAGATAAGTATCTCTGTTCAGAGCATTTTTCTGGAAATTGTTTTATACAAGAAGATGAGCAAAAAGTTTGTGTTGTGCTTCTTACAAATAAACTGCCTAAAAAAAACTACGAAGCACTATTTGATGTAAACATCTTGAAGCAACTAAACTTGGACTTAATAACATACACTGGCTCTACAAAAAAAAGTCCTGAATTAGGTGTGCATTAACCAACAACAATATCGTTTTACCATAAAATTTAAAATGATTATACGTTTAAAAACCAATATGCCATATTAAAATAGAAATAAATGATTGCATATAATATGAAATTTTTCAGTATTATTAGGGATGTTTGGAAATTACATAAATTTTACTTTTATGTATTTGTTTTGTCTAAAAATAAAATAATAAACTTTTGTTTGAATATGTTATTAATTAATAAAACAAAAATTCTTGATTTTAGCTCAGATAGGAAATTTGTGTCATGAAAATCCTTTGTCAAAGTAGTGAGAAGCTGTGATTGATTACCATTTCAAAAATTCAAGTCTAGGAAAGGTCAGTTCCAGATCCTTAAACAGTTAAGTACATTGAAAGTTTGACCTAGTGTAAAAATTAAAAGTTGCTAGTAAATCTGTATGTATATATTTAGATTAAAAATGACTGTATTAATGTAAGAGTTCTCTTGTATTTACAAGCTTTTTTATATTTAAAGTGTCTTAATAAATATTGTTTTGTTTACAATTAAATATAAACTGCTTTAACACTATCCTCTTTAGAGTTTAATTTTTTTTTTATAAAAATGGGTTAGTACAAAATATTACTTTACTCCATTTAAATTAAAGCTCCGTTTTTATGAAGGTAATGTCAACATTATTATGAATGTTGTTAACCCTATATAAATACCTAACATATCAGTTCCCTAAAAGCATCGAGGAGAAAACAATTTTAACAAAGACCTAATCGAAGCTATTTTTAAATGATGAAACTATCTTACTTTGCAATAGATTATGTGGACATTTCGATACCTTACATTAAACAATATACTATATTAATTCATAATATAAAATTTTTAAAAATAAATGCCTTAATACTTTTTTTCGTTACCTTCTTATACTCTACGTCCGAATAAGGATGTTTCTAGAAGAGATATATATAAAAAAAAATTAGTCTCGATTTGTTTTTGGCGCATATTTCACATTTTAGCTATTTTGCTAAATAACAATTTTATTGTAAAAAATAAAATATGTAAACAGTCATAGAAAAAGCATTTTCATTTATTTATAAGAACTGACATTTCATTCTTATTTACGCTGTTCCAAAGAATTTAAAAAAAATTGCTTTATTGGAGTTGCTTTAAACAGAAAAATTATAATTTTGAAGAAATTCAAGTTAAATATTGTTTTACAAAAACAATTATCCTGGGCTGCGATTCTATAAGAGTAAAGGGAAAGAGAATGTCATAATAAGGATCTTCTATCTTTGTTCGGTCTGTATTAACACATAAGTATATCACTGTCCTAAAAAAGATAAAGAAAGAGAATGTCAAAAAATATGCTTACAGAATCGGAGCTCTGATATTTTTTATTGAATATACTGGATCAACATGTCAATTAAAACAAGGAAGAGCGATTTATTGTTTAAGATATAGTATAGAAAGAGATAGTTATTGTCTAAACCTGTTAGTTACACTAATAGAATTGACATTCATACACGACACATTCAGGCCAATGTAAGAAACTAGCAGGGAATTCAATGTTGCCATACAAATCATTGCACCGAATGGCGACCAATAAGGGGGGGGGTCAAAAATTATTTTCATGAGCAGTCTAGTTTTATATCTCAAGTTCGTGCCCTTATCGGAGTTATTATAAAATCAAAGGATATTGGACCGTGACATCACCAGGAAATTTCATTTCAGTCTACTATCCTTAATAGAAAAGTTGTTCGTTCTCCGGTTCGTGCACTAGATTTTGAAATTTTTATACTAGCATAGAAAATAATGACAGTAGCAATGTATATTACGTCAAAGGTTTTCATGGTAATTATGATTTTCGATTTGTTACAATAATTTCTAAAAAACTAATTATGTTGAGAGTTATTTAAAATATCATTTTTTTTTTATGGAAAATCTTTCGCTAAATTTTTTTTATTTCGAACATAACAGAGACGCGTATTGTACAAATTTTATTAGGCATAAATAAATTATGTCAGGAGAATATTAATTAAGGTTAATTACCACGTAAAACTTGTTTTATCCTAAAACCTATTATGCATAAAACATGAACCAAATAAATTGAACATTGCCACTCCAAAATGCCGACCCTTATAACAGTCAGCAATGAATACATAACTTTATGTTTTGTTGTAGAGTAAAACACAATGAGCGCAAAATATTATGTTTCTTGTTCATTGTGTTTTACCCCACTCCTCCACGCAGCCAGAGCGTTCTTTGCTTTGTTCTCTTAGCAAACGAAATTATACTGGGTGTTTCAAAAAACATATTTTAAGATTCTTGGATAAATTTTTTATGTAAATATAAAACACGTAGTTTCCATACCTATTTCGCTTCCTTTTCAAAATATCTTTATATATATATATATATATATATATATATATATATATATATATATATATATATATATAATTTCTAGGATTTTAGGCTTGTTTTCTACGAGTTCATAATTTATTCAATTAATTTTACCATTTGTTAATTTCGTCATGAAACGTCTACGAAAGAAGATCTGGAATTTTTAGAAAAATAAACAGAAGATCTAGAAATCGACAGATTATTACTTTTTCTTATTTTTATTACGCCATATAGTATGAAAATCCATCTATAAAGATTTATAATCTACTGATATCGGGAAAAAAGATATATAAAGGGTCCAGGTAACTGAAATGCCGATTTTGTAACCAAATTTCGTAATATTTGGCCAAAAAATTCCTCAGTTTCGTGAAGACATCGCCTTTTCGGTTATCAGTTTTACTTTGATGATTTGATAATTAGTCTAAAGAATACAGCCAATGTGCCGAAAGGGATAGTGTAAAAATGACTCATAGTTCTAGATAGATCTCAACTTTTATGTTCTAGATTTGTACAGGAATTTCCATAGATATATAAATAGAGATACGATAAACGTAATAGATTTAGTTGTAAGTCGTATAGTTGTATACTTAAGAGTCGTATAGTCGTATAATTGTATAATTAAGATTTGTATAATGGTATTTGTATCGTGAAGACTAAGTAATAGTAATGAGAGAGTTGTGATAATATAAGTATTGGAAGTATTAGTGAAAGGTGCTGTGTTTTATTCTGCGAACCCAGTAAGCGATTTTGAAGAGACAAAATCGTAACAGTTGGTATCAAAAGTGAGGATTGGTGTCAGAAGTGAGGATTATCACCGGGTGTCCAGAAAATTCTACTGAAGGAGATAGAGAAAAATGGATTTCAACCTTGGATTTGTTACTAAATGAGAAAATAAGATTAATTTTCTTTTTGAAAACTAAAAAAGATATCGAAAAACTGACTTTACCATCGAATTTGTCATTAGTAAACAAGCTTAGAACCAAATTTTCGATAAAATTCTAGAAAATTATATTTGGATATTAATGGAGATATCGAAAAACAAACTTCACCATCGGATTTGTCATTAATAAACAAACTTAGAATCGAATTTTCGAGGAAGTTCTAGAAAATTATATTTAAAAACTAAAAGAGATAGCGAAAAACTGACCTTACTATCGGATTTGCCATTAAGAAAGAAGACTAGAACCGGATTCTCCAAGAAGTTCTAGAACCTTCTATTTGAAAACTAGAAGAGATAGCGAAAAACGGACTTCACCATCAGATTTGCCCAAAGAAAGAGGCCCAGAACCGAATTTTCGTCATAGTCTAGACCAGCCGCCGAGGAAGCATCACTTGAAAATGCCAGCTGAGATGTTGGCGAAGATTTTTCTATTGACGAACGGATTGAAAACCGGAAGAACACCAGTGCACATTCCACCACCAAACTATATATATATATATATATATATATATATATATATATATATATATATATATATATATATATATATATATATATATATATATATATATATTTCAGTAATAATTTCTTGGGAATAGGTTTTTCTTATTTGAAGATTAAAAGACGACAATATATTTCTTAGGACAGTTAGGACAGTTTAGGCATGGAATTGCATATATTACGTTAGATCTATTTTTGGGAACTTTGCTTTTTAATTTCGTATTATAAAAAATACAGTGGCATGATAAAACAATATATTGAACATAGAATTAATGGACACAAGTATACAAAAAACGCATTGACATCTTTACATAAACTTCAGCTAACAATTAAGCATGAATTTGATTTTAAAAACACCCACATTTTAGATACCAGAAATTATCACAAACAGGTCATCAAAAACAATGATACATATAAAAAGAGATAAAAATGCTGTAAATGACAAACAAGATGTCAAAATTCTAAGTCAAATTTACTACAATTTGATTTTCTAATATGACATACTTGAAGTGACACTATAATAAATATTAGAAATAATGTAATCATGCTTGCAACGATTACGTATAAACTCATGTAAATTAAAGAACGTTATTAAAAATTTTTTTTCCTATTTTTTGCTTTTATAAATAGTAACCTACCCATACTAACTGTATTCCAAGTTGTAATAATTGAATTTACTTTTAACACACGTATAAAGCTACTTTCAGGGTTCGTACTATTTTATAGTGTTTACTGTTTTAACTTTTGCATCATTTTGTTTTAATTTGAAGACTGTTGTAAAATCTGTTTATTTTTATTAATTTTATATATTATCTTAAAAATATTATGATAAATGTTTATAAAAAAATTTGTAATTTTGTAGATGATAGATACCATAACTTTGAAGGAGCTCACTATGTAGAGCGTCAGAAAAATTGTCGTCTTTGAATCTTCAAATAAGAAAACCTATACCCAAGAATATATTACAGAAAAATATTAACAAAAGGTTTAAGATACAAAAATAAATTATATATATATATATATATATATATATATATATATATATATATATATATATATACAAAAATGTTTCAATGTCAATATAAATCTTATTCAAGGCAATTAAAAGATGTCGGAGAATTTTCCGAAGGAAACCGCGTAATCCTTGACATTTTCACTGTTTCTTATGATTTCTAATTACTGGAGCAATATTACCTTGACATTTTTTTTCGAAATGTTTTACAGGATAAGTGATGTAGCATTTAGCTTTACCGAAAATTATTTTATAATTCTTTACGGCAACAGACTGATTTTGATTGATTAGCAATTTTTGGTTAAAGTGTCAGTTACAGGTAGTTCGTGAAAAGTAATATATTTTTACCCTATCGATAAAGTACCGCTTTTTTACCTCGCGTTTCAAAAGAAAAATTATGGTCTATTTTAATCTAAAACTACTATATATTATATATATATATATATATATATATATATATATATATATATATATATATATATATATATATATATGATTCAGTATTAATCCGGGAATACATCCGTTCATTCGTTTGGTTTCCTGTAGAAGTTTGTATACGTTTCGCCAAAATCTCATTTGGCATCTTCTGTGCTTGGTGGTTGTAGATGAACATCTACAATTCTGGATAAGTTTTCTGTAATATCAGATAAACAAAATGGCTTTAGAAAAGGGAAACCCACAGTAAGAGTTTTATACCAAGCACTTACACAAATTTTAGAATTCCTGTTTAAAAAAAGCAAACATTGGCCATGTGCCTGGATCTGTCTAAAGCCTTTGATACTGTGGATCATAAAACATTATTGTTGAAACTTGAAATGTATGGTATAAAAAGTAAAGCTCTGGAATCAATAAGATTGTATTTGACGGACAGGACTCAGTGTGTGGTGGAGTCTGATCTCCAATTCTTTGATCTCTTTTGTATATTCTTTATACAAATGATTTACCCGAAATCTCTGGAGAGCAAACTGTACTATATGCTGATGATATGTCGCTTATATTCAGTGAAACCACGGCGAAGTTGCTATCGATGAAGGTTCAATCTGTGATGGACATTTTCGACGGGTACTTTCGGTCCAACAGCCTGTCGCTAAATGTTTCCAAGACACAGTGCATTATGTCTGGCAATAGGTTAAATAATCAATTTACATTAACATTTGAGGATACAACAATAACAGCAGTTGTGAGCGCTGTTATTTTGGGACTAAACGTCAATAGAAGGTTGGACTGGGGGGCGCACATCCAGAGAGTTGCCACTAAAATGTCTCAGTATTGTTTTGCGTTAAGAATTATTTCGGAGAGAGTTGAAATCGATGAAGCTCTGGCAGCTTACCATGCATTCGTACAGTCCAGACTCAGATATGGTTTGATATTTTGGGGTAATTCCTGTGTTATTAATAGAGTTTTGATTCTGCAAAAAAGATGTTTACGGTGTATTTTTGCAATGAAACAACAAGAAATAGAAACATCTTTATTAGTAACAATATTTTGACGGTTATAGGTATGTACATTTTGGATTCGGTGATCTTTATTATTGATCACAGGAATCCTTTTGAGGGTGCATCTATTAAACATTACTAGAAATAAAACAAATCTGCTTGCTGATAAATATAACTTTAGTTATTTGCAGAAAAATGTCGAGTTTTCTATAATAAAAGTTTTTAATTCTTTACTTGAAAATGTACATTTACTATCGAGAAATAGATTAAAGTGTGTCCTAAAAATTTTTTTGTGTAAAAACGGCTTTTATACATTAGAAGAGTTTTATGAGTGTGATAAAGGCAGCATTGTGTCGAAGTAGAATTTTTGTGATTGGCTGTATAATTAAATTTTAAATGTATGTAAGTTTCCTTGTTATTTAAATTTTTTTCATTTCTAATATTTCCCTTTATCTTAAGTTTTAATGTTTTGTTTTTACTACATTAATTTGATAGAATTATTCAAGAAAGTTATTTTAAACTGTATAATTATTTTTTTTCTTCTGAGAATGAACTATAATATTTTTGAAAGTGATACTTATTGGAATAAATAAAGACTTATCTATCTATCTATATATATATATATATATATATATATATATATATATATATATATATATATATATATATATATATATATATATATATATATATATATTATTTAATTTTATTTAAATTCTCTACTTGTAAAAAAACTTATATAGGCAACTATTTAAACACGGTAAATAGATTTATTTTATTTCTTACTGAAATTTTAATCTTTAAATCCCCCAATTTCGACCGTAATTCCCCTGGCTTAATATCCAAATTCCTCATCAAATTATGAATGACTTGCGTTTACCTGTTGAGAATAGAGTTTCGAAAATAGTCTAATTTTGGCACAATTTTATATTTGACAAATATTTTCGTCATTTCAATATTTTTCATGTCATAAAAAAATAAGAGAATTCTCTATCCCCCTCTCTTATCTTTTTAGAATGAAAACTTCTTAATACATTTCAACTCAGATTATTTTCCTAAATGTAGCCCCACGCGTATTTAATAACTAAATTATTTTTAGACTTTCAAGAGTTTCATCATGCCACTTAATCATTTTCATTTCTTAATTTTTATTAGAGGCTCATTACTCTTATCTCAAAACTTCTCTAAATGATTGTAATTTTAAGGGACGAAGCGTGGTTTAATTGGAAGAAAACCGAATTTTTTTTATTTCGGAAGTCGCACTGCTCTGCTCTGTTCATTTAAACTGATGTTTTTAACTAATTTCTCTAATTTATTAGCTCTTTTTTTTGCTCGCATTTTTTTTTGCAGAAGGAATTTTTTATTCGCGTAGGATGAATAAGAAATTAATGAGTGCCTAAGTTTTAATTTTTTTTTTTACTTTAAGAGTGTTTTAAAATTAAAAATTGATATATTTTATTACATAATTTATCCTCATGAAATAAGGAAAAGTTTCCTATAAACAATTCTGAGCGTCAAAATTTTAATATCAGTAGCCCTAGAAATGGTTTCTCCCATGCAATTCAACAAAATGCTAAAAAAAACGCACTTGTGTCACTTCTTCTGCATCAGGATATAATTATGCATATCATTCTTGTTATATATATATATATATATATATATATAATATATATATATATATATGTTATGTCGGATATTCTCACGGGTGTGATGTGTAATCGAAGGTTTTCGGGCATCCCGTGTATGTGCTGAGTCCCTCTCAGGACTGTAAGGCAGCTGACGTTTCGGTGAAATCTCATTCACCATTTTCAAAGCTCACTGTATGGCGTCTACGAGCGAACTGACGCCTGCGACTCCGGTGTTGTCGGTACTGTGTGCGCGTTGGACGTGTTCGTTTTCCGAATGGTTCCGAACCAGGTGGCGTGACCTGTTGCGCGTCATCGGCCCTGTTGCCAGTGTTTGTGGTTGCGTTGCCGAGTTGTAATCTCTTTCGTTACTAACTGGTTGGTCTTTTGTAAGCAGATTTTTCCAAGTATTAGGCACACGTTGGCTATCATCTCTGCTATTTAAGTTGTTGGGCCTCTTTGCAATTTCAATAGCCTCCCTTATAACCCCCGTGGACAGGTTTTCACATCTCGATAGCATTTTTATTCCCGAGAAATTTATCTTATGTCCTGTGTTTAACCAGTGTTGGGCCAGAGCAGAAGAAGTTGTTTTTTGCTTGACAGCGTTTATATGTTCGTCTCTTCTGGCGCTTATTTTACGGTTGATTTGGCCTACGTAAGATGAGCTGCACTCTCCGCATGGAATTTCGTACACTCCCTGGTTTTCTAGAGGGATTCTTTCTTTAGAACAGGAAAGAGAACTACCGTTTCTGGATATCCTACTGAAAACAAAAGAGGATGGCTTGCTTTCGCACACTGTCTACAGAAAGCCCACTCACACCAACAGGTACCTCAACGCCGATTCACATCACCGCCCCGCCCAATTATTTGCAGTAGTGAAATCACTTGCGTTTCGATCGCAGTCCCTTACACATCCAGAAAATTATCACAAAGAGATGAACATACTGCAGGAAACCCTAACAAAGAACGGTTATAAAAAAGAACATATAGACAAGATTCTAAAAAACAAACACTTGGCCCCAAAAAAATCGCGAAAACCAAGAGAATAGCTCCAAGGCTTTTGTTTCTTATGTAAGAGGCACCACAGACAAGATCGCAAGAATTCTCAGGAGACACAACATTGAAACCATTTTCACCACAGACCGTAAAGTAAAAGATCTCTTGCCAACACCTAAAGAAAGAATCCCTCTAGAAAACCAGGGAGTGTACGAAATTCCATGCGGAGAGTGCAGCTCATCTTACGTAGGCCAAACCAACCGTAAAATAAGCGCCAGAAGAGACGAACATATGAACGCTGTCAAGCAAAAAACAACTTCTTCTGCACTGGCCCAACACTTGTTAAACACAGGACATAAGATAAATTTCTCGGGAACAAAAATGCTATCGAGATGTGAAAACCTGTCCACAAGGGTTATAAGGGAGGCTATTGAAATTGCAAAGAGGCCCAAGAACTTAAATAGCAGAGATGATAGCCAACGTGTGTCTAATACTTGGAAAAATCTGCTTACAAAAGATCAACCAGTACCACTTAGTAACGAAAGAGATTACAACTCGGTAACGCAACCCCAAACACTGGCAACAGGGCCGATGACGCGCAGCAGGTCAAGCCACTTGGTTCGGAACCATTCGGAAAACGAACACGTCCGACGCGCACACGGTACCGACAACACCGGAGTCGCAGGCGTCAGTTCGCTCGTAGACGCCATACAGTGAGCTTTGAAAATGGTGAATGAGATTTCACCGAAACGTCAGCTGCCTTACAGTCCTGAGAGGGACTCAGCACATACACGGGATGCCCGAAAACCTTCGATTATATATATATATATATATATATATATATATATATATATATATATATATATATATATATATATATATATATATATATAATACATCTTCAAAAACAATCTTCGACAAAAACAATAATATAACATTTAAAACAATAATCAAAAACTGAAACAATGATTATTTAAAAGATTCTTGTTAGTAAATTTTATGCACCTTGAGATTTCGTCAAAACTATTACTAATATCAATAAACTACCAAGGACATTTTATATTCGGGATACGATGAACAAATAATTATAGGAATTCGTTTTTTTTCTTTTATCTTTCTGTCATTTACTGTATGTGTTTCCTTTTTGATGGCAGCTTTTGTCAATGCTGTAGTTGCATTTTTTGGTATATTTATGTGCATTCAGTCGATTTTTAATAATTGGCTTGTCATCCCTATATATTTTTTTTGGTAGTTTGCACACGGAACTGAATATACAATATTGCAAGTTTTCACAGTTGGTGTTTTGCTTTTCAATTTGGTAAAGATTGAGTTCAGTTGGTTGTAGCTTTTGTGGCATGCAACAACATTATGTTTTTTTAAAATGTATTTAAATTTTTCTGAAAGATCTGTTGTATAAGGTAATGTTATATATAATTTTTGTGTTTCCTGTTGTGAATCATTTTTGTTTATGGTTCTTTGGTTGTTGAAGTATTTGTATGGTTTTTTTTTAATAATTTCTTCGATATCTTTGATATTAAAATTGTTTTCTGTAAGTTTTTCTATAACTTTTCTTAGAGTCGAGGGTCTGAAAGTAGGGGATGTTAAAAAAATGGCTCTGTCAACCAAGCTCACGATTAGACTTCTTGTTTGGTTTTCCAAAATTAATTACCCCAAAACTTACTTTTGGGGTAGTTAATTTTTCTGAAAAAAACAACATAAACTTAGTGAATTTATGTGACACAAAAGCTAAACTATTCCACCCTCTCGAAATTTTTAATATAAATCTGTCAAAGTAACTTAATAGTCTTAAAAACCACATCGTTAAGGGTCTAAGGTTAAGTTGTAAAGTGATAACCACATGTGGCTACCGTGAGAGAGCTTTCTTTTACTTAAACTGAGCAAATTTTCCCATCATAAGAAAACAAAAGAATATTACAATATTACAAAGTTCGCGACTGTTACCCATTTTTCCCCAATTGGCGAAAATAAGAACAAGAAAGTGAGAAAATGCTTAAAACCTTGGGGTTTTTTCATGGGTTCTTTCACGATCTTTTAGTGTAGTTGTAGAATAGATATTGA
This sequence comes from Diaprepes abbreviatus, assembly GCA_034092305.1. Lineage (NCBI taxonomy): Eukaryota > Metazoa > Arthropoda > Insecta > Coleoptera > Curculionidae > Diaprepes > Diaprepes abbreviatus. The sequence goes on along the minus strand of JASJET010000236.1, from coordinate 1,861,617 downwards.
TCACATTTATATAAAGTAATTATTAGTTTTGAGCTCTGGTCAGTTTTAATATTAAATTAAATTAAATTCGACGCATAAATGACATATGCCATCTATGAACCAGGGGACCGAAAACATACCGACGCTCGGGAACGGAAACTACATTTCGCGCGCGGGGATGCATCGCGTAAGGGCGTTCTATTGGTAAAAAAGCACGCATGACGGAACCAACGCATCTAATAGGGAAAAGGAAGATTTTAAGGGATGAAAGTTGAGTTTGCTTTTGACAAATTAATTAAAGGCAGTTACGATTTAGAATTCGTCTAAGTCAGTTTGGCGTGTGTTTTAGTGTTTTACCAGTGTAAGAAGGTTTTTCTTTGCTGTCTTTTCTGCTATTTTTTTGTCTTATACTTTTTTTTTATTCTTCCAGACAGCATTTCAAATAGTAAAGGGAAATTTTACTTTATTTTTCTACCGGGGAAGGGAGTCCACCAACCCTTCAACTTTTAATTAAACAATTTAATTTGGGATATTTCCTTTATTTCTAAAAGGTTATTTTATTTTTTTGGACTTATCAAAATTTATTAATATTATCAGTTCAAATTTGGGTTTATTTCATTAAGGGGAATATCGGAACGGCCTAGAGAGCTTGTAGTTTTAAGTTTTTTAATTATACTACAAATTTACTCTTAAGTTTCTCATTTGTAAATACTGTTTTATTTTTCCTTTATTTTTGTTAAATAGAGATAAGTGTTTTGAGAAACTAGTCTTTCTTTTATCGATAAAAACCTTTTTGTGAGTAAACACACGGACGAGCACTTGGGTACCAAGAAACATAAAAAGAATCCTGCTTTGGCCAGCTGACAGCAGTTTTCCTGATACCTGCAGTTGTGTTCCTGGTATTGGTAAGCGATAACTAACGGTAGACCTTTAGAACTAAACTTCAAGATCGTCCAGACTACAAGAGTGCCTTTGTCGCAGCGGATTCGTCTAATCTATTTATTTTTCTCTTAAGTTTTAGAATAGTTACTAAATAATATGGGCAGAAGTAAATTGTGAGCGGAACGGCCACACGCTACCTAGAACAACCCGTTTGCAATAGTTCACAATTGAATACTGTCACAACTTGTATAGTTAGAAAAATATTAATAAAAGCAAACTTCTTACTTACAATTCAGCTATATTAAATTTGGAAGGGGAGACGGCGCTCTAAACTTGAATTTACAGATATTTTTAAATATGAATGGGGTGGATGGTGCCCCAGAATCTTCTCGCACCAGCGGTCACTACAATATCAGTTATTCCACTTGCGATCAAGCAAAAGTGAAATATTAGTTAAAGGTCACGGAAAAGAAAACAAAATTTTATAGTGAAACAACGCACACTGAAATAACTTTTTATTTTTATATTCAAATTTTCACTAACGACATTGCTAATTATATTTTAATTGAAAATCTTCACTTAATATGTTGAATGTGGTGAATCTCCAAATTTACTATAAAGCTTCTGATAAAATTTCCAGTCAGCCTCGCCTGGATTGCTTCGTAGAGTAAGCGAAGAGTTAATACTGAGATAAACAATGTCATCATTTTGGTTTTTGTTCCGCGCATTCGGAGTCCAAGTTATTCCTTCAAGTGCAGTCGGTGTAGGATTTCTGAAACAAAAATGTTATTAACTTGGCCACCTCAAACTAAATGCAAGGTCATTTATTTGCAATTACTTTGTGAACGTGACATCTAATTTATTGAATCCCATTTTTATTAAGGGGATAACCCACTTCAGAACTTTTGTAAAATTAAAAAAAAAATGGTTTAAACTATCTCTTAATATCATAAAAGTCATGTGGCAAAGTTCGTGCTCGGGAAAAATCTCTAAGAGCCTGAATTTTGGTCACAGAGCGGCCCCTTTGACTGTATTAAGCATTGGAGCAGCTGTTCGCCAGTGTGTCGTACAGGATCTGGGCAGTTCTTATAAGTATATATGCCTTTAATTTACCGATCTCAAAGGTTTTGTTAATATGGCGATTAATTTTAATGATTTGTGAACATTGAAAAGTTGATGCTGGTAGCCGTTACTATGTGGTAGTTAATCATCTTCGGGAAATGTTTAAAAAGGAACTACTATATTTTATACCACTAAATTTATTTAGAAAACAGTGGCTGCAGTTTCAACTCACAGAGTCATTTTCAAACTGAATTACAAAGGTAGACTAAGTATTGAATACAGAAACATGAGAAAATTTAAAAATAAATAAAAACTACCTTAGAAATTACATTATTACAAAGGGGAGGTACTAAATTTTGGGAACTAATTATTTGGCAACAACGAATAACGGAGAAAACCCAAGTTCTGTCTGGTCATTAAGCAAAGTTACATTTTTATTTTTACTATGTAAGCAATGGTTGACAAAGCTCGAGTCTGTTTTTTGTAGTCTATATGATCGGTAGTGTTCCGAAAAACGAGTTTTAAAGCTTCTACCACTTTGTCCAGTATACAAGCTATTACACTCTGGACATTTTAACTTATAAACTCCTGATTTATCAAATTTATTAATTTTATCTTTAGCATTGTAAAGGATAGTAGACAGATTGTATTAAGATTTAAAGGCTACTTTTATGTTATGTTTGGAAAGAGTATTAGCTATGTTTTCTGATAGGGTACCACAGTATGACAAAGATATATAAGATGAACTATCTTTATCATTTATTATTTTGAGATGTATTGAACTAAAGGCTAGTTGTTTTTGTTTTTTAGTTCAGGTGAAGCTGAAAATTACCATAAAATAAATTTTCTAGATCTCACCATATCTCACCTCAATAATCAGTGTAATCTTAAAACTTTTAGAAAACCAACGTTTACAGGTAATACTATATCAAATGACTCTTTTCACCCCTTACAACACAAAATGGCTGGATACAATTCAATGATACATAGAGCATTCTCGTTGCCTCTCTCTGAAGAAGATCTTCAAGAGGAACTAAAGATCATTTAAAGGATTGCAATATCAAACAATTTCTCCCAACAAACCATAAAGAAGTTAATAACTAAAAAACAAAAACAACTAGCCTTTAATTCAATATATCCCAAAATAAAAAAAGGTAAAGATAGTTCATCTTATATATCTTTGTCATACTGTGGTACCCTATCAGAAAACATAGCTAATACTCTATCCAAACATAACATAAAAGTAGCCTTTAAATTTCAACACAACCTGTCCACTATCCTTTACAATGCTAAAGATAAAATTAATAAATTTGGTAAATTAGGAGTTTATAAGTTAAAATGTTCAGAGTGTGATAGCTTGTATATTGGACAAAGTGTTAGAAACTTTAAAACTCGCTTTTCAGAATAATACCGATCATATAAACTATAAAAAACAGACTCGAGCTTTGCCAAGCATTGCTTAGAACACAACCACCGTTTTCCTAATTTAAGCAACACTGACATATTACATTATTCAACAAAGGGCCAAAAGTTAAATATTCTTGAATCTTTAGAAATATATAAACATATTAAAAAAAAATGTAAATTTGCTTAATGACCAGACAGAACTTGGGTTTTCCCCGTTATTTGTTCTTGCCAAATGATAATTAATTCCCAAAATTTAGTACCTCCCCTTTGTAATAATGTAATTTCTCAGGTAGTTTTTATTTATTGTTAAAAATTTCCTCATGTTTCTGTATTGAATACTTAGTCTACCTTTGTAATTCAGTTTGAAAATGACTCTGTGAGTTGAACCTGCAGTCACTCTTTCCTTAATAAATTTAGTGGTATAAAACATAGTAGTTCCTTTTTAGACATTTCCCGAAGATGATTAATTACCACATAGTAACGGCTACCAGCATCAACTTTTCAATGTTCACAAGTCATTAAAATTAATCGCCATATTAACAAAACCTTTCAGATCGGTAAATGTTTCGTCTCTACTAGACTCATCAGGGTACCGACATGCACCTGGCTCTGCCGTATCACTGTGGCGGGGAGGGTAAGTTTTGACTTTCTTCTCGGTATGGTGGTGCAGGTAGGCCATCATCTCGATGGTGGTGGAATAGGATAAATTGTGTTCCTTGGCAATTTGTTCCAACTGTGCAACCTCTAACACGGAAAAGATATGGTTGGAATGAAGTTTGCATTTACTGTTCGCATTTTACTTCATTCATATACGGAGCTGCATATAGTTGTACATTTGCTGAAAGTGATTTCAGCACTACAACGGCATAATATGCTGCTATTGCATCTCACACGGAGGAATGCGTGAAAACCGCATAAACATGTATACGCCATCCAGCGGGAGGTCGGCGAAGCCGCGTTCAGTATTTGCATGCCTCCTTCCGATCTGTCCTTTGCACAGCCAGGTGCATGTCGGTACCCTGATGAGTCTAGTAGAGACGAAACATGTACCTCTGTCGTATCACTGTGGCGGGGACGGTAAGTTTTGACTTTCTTCTAAGTATGGTGATACAGGTAGGCCATCATCTCGATGGTGGTGGAATAGGATAAATTGATGAATTGATTGAATCTATGAAAAGGTTAAAATAACACTCAACAAACGTAGACTATCTTAGAAAATCTTAAGAATGGATGTTGGGAATTATTTACACTATTTACAAGGGTATTTTTCATATAATTTTTACATAAATATTAACATAAAAACAACTAAATATAAACACAAACAGTCTTAAATAAAAAAATTTTATATTTGTGTCCGAGTGGGCGAAAAACAGCTGACCTGAACCCATCTCGGTACTTCACATAATTTTTACATTACGTCGTAAATGTGGATCAAATATTTTTTTTCCAACGTAAATGGTAACGTGCGAACATCTCAGAAGAGGGCGCAGAACGCAGTCACAGAAGTTAGTATTGAGTGGCCTATCTATCCCTATATTATTTAACCTATGTCTATATGAAGAGCTTTCAGTCAGTTTTATATACAAAAAGATTCAAAATTTAAATATCCTCAGAAGATTTAAACTAAACTAAATAAATTTTAAAAAATCGCTTTCATCGATGAAATGATACCAACGTTAATCTACAATTATCTCAGTTTATTTTTCAGTGCAGCTCTTTTTTTAATTTTTCCAGCTTTTTTTTTCGCTAAACTTATTATTACCCTATTACTTTTTCAGCTGGACCCAGAAATTATCTCATTAATATTTTGGACCTTTTTCCTTCTTTTCTGGATCCTAAATTGAGTTGGAGCCATATTTTTTGTGCGTGTTTACCTTTTTAACGCAACTGAAAATTAAAACATATTCCCGTGAAGCAGCGAGAACAAAAGACCAGGTTTCTATCGATTTTATGATTACCGGATGATTGTTTTCCTATTTATGTTCGTTTAATTTCACAGATTGGTGGAAAAAATCGGATTACCTTAAAAATGCGGATAATGCTCCAGAGATTAAAACGGGCAAAAAAGATCAATTTTTATCATAATAATAGTCCCTTTCTTAACGAGGTCGTTTTAGAATATAGTAGGTACAATGCCACATCCTAGGGCCAATCGATTTACGAGGAAGGTAATAATGTTTCCAGCAGTACGCTTCAACCAGCCATTAATATCCACGGATTTCTGAAAATAATATGGATGACAGATGGTAATGAAGCTGTCAAACGAAAAATGTCCGGAGTATGCTCTGCGCCATTTTGGGTAAAAGTGACGTTTTGGCACGTCAAATTAACCGTCAAAAGTCAAAAAATAGTGTCATTGTTGTTATTATTGTGAAGTAATCTTTGTTTTTACCTGGATTAAATTTATTTTATATAACTTAACAACCAAGTAATATGCACCAAGCAATCAGTCAAATATTTAGGTGTAAATATAGACCACAAAATTATCTTAAATTGGCACTTTGGAACTGTTAAACAAAAATGTATACAAAGCGTCACATACCTTAGGGGACTAATATACAAAGAAAAAGGCATATCAAGAAAAACAACTCATATATACAAAGCAATATACTGACTTTAGTAGGAATACATACTCCCTACATACAGTAATTGCAGGAAGCCAGCACTCATAAAACTTGAAACGGTAGAAACCACTGTTCTATGTAGTATGACTAAAATCCATCGTCCTAGCTATCCACCAATCAATTATTGTATGAATTCACTAAACATCCAGCCGATTATTGCAAGACTTCCTGTCCTGACAACTAGGTTTGAAAGAAAACCTGAAACTTGACTGGTGATAGAGGAACTGTGTACGACTAGTGGCCAGAACCATAGGCCAGCCAGAAGACCTCCATTAATGATACTGTTCAACCTTTAATATACTTTTTTTATTATTTTGTGAAGATTGGTAGGGGCTTGAAGACCAAACGTACTATAAATAAGCTTTTTATTCTGAAAGACCTCGTTTGTTGGCCTGTAGGGTTCAAATTTATATGTCCTAATAAATTATAATCATAATAATAAAAAGATTTCAGAATTCCGTACAATCCGCAAAAGCATGTCCGGGAGCGGATGTCCCTTCAGACCATAATCTTTTGCTGAGCCGGATTAAGCTACACATGAAAAAGATCTGGAAAGGAAAATTCCAAAAACGACCGGACATTCAGAGGTTGAAAGATAACACCACAAGAGACGAAGTCAAAGAGGAATTAAACAACAAAATAACGAGCATAGCCACGGATATTAACAAGGAGAACATTAACATGTGGAAGAAGATAAAAAATGTCTGTAATTCAATAGTGGATTATAAACTAAAAGCAGAAAAAAATATAAAGAAACATCCGTGGATGACAGAAGAAATATTAGAACTCATGGAAGAGCGAAGAAAATACAGACACAAAACATAAACAAAGTTATTAACAATAGGATCAAGGAAGCAAAAGATTTGTGGCTACAAAACGAATGTAAAGAAATCGAATCCTTAGAACAAAAACATGACATTTTTAACTTGCATAAAAAAATCAAGGCCCTAACCAGAGGAAACAACTCACGCAGCAATAATTCAGTACTGGACAAACACAACAATCTGCTGTACGAGAATGAAAAAATACTTGAAAGATGGGAGGAATATATGGGAGAATTATTCGATGAAGAACAGCAGACAGAAACAGATGTCCTTGGATTTTCCGGACCAGAAATAACACTCAGCGAAGTAACATATGCAATAAAACGACTAAAAAACAATAAGTCACCTGGGCCGGATAATATACAATCAGAAATACTAAAACTATTTGAAGATGACCAACTTAAACTCGTAACAAGTCTACTTAATAAAATTTACGAAACTGGCGAATTGCCTGGAGATTGGCTAGTTTCCACCTTCATTCCTCTTCCTAAGAAAACAAATGCTACCAGATGCTTTGAATACAGAATTATAAGCTTAACGAGCCATGCGCTGAAATCCTTCTCAGTATCATTCACTCTCGAATATATAGAAAACTTGAAGAAAACGTTAGCAATGTTCAGTTTGGCTTTAGAAATGGACTTGGAACACGAGAAGCTCTATTTTCTATTCAAATTTTGATACAAAGAGCTCGGGACGTAAACTGCAATGTCTATGCATGTTTTATCGATTTCGAGAAAACATTCGACAAAGTGCAATATCACAAACTGCTTCAAATATTAAATGAATCTAGTATCGATGACAAGGATTTACGCCTTATTAGAAACCTTTACTCACAGCAAAGGGCGACTGTACGTGTAGGCAACGAAACATCACAAGAATTTACAATAAAACGGGGAGTTCGTCAGGGCTGTATTTTATCGCCGACGTTATTCAATACGTACTCGGAAATGCTGTTCAGGGAAGCTATCAGTGGAATGAGAGAGGGCATAAAAATTAATGGTGAAAGCATTAACAACTTAAGATATGCAGACGACACAGTTCTGTTGGCCGATAATGCAGAGGATCTGCAAACACTAATAGACCGCGTAGTGGAAGCCTGTGAAAGATACGGCATGAAATTAAACTGTAAAAAGACAAAAATCCTTATAGTAAGCAAAAATGACGAAATACACCACCAATTTAGAGCAAATAATGAAACTTTGGAAACTGTTGACTAAGTTATGTATTTAGGATGCAGTCTGAACAGAGAATGGGACCACTCACAGGAGATTAGATGCCGCATAGAGAAGGCGAGAGCTGTCTTCAACCGCCTCAGAAAGATCTTGTGCAATATGCACCTGAACATTGATATAAGAACACGAGTCTTGAGATGTTATGTATTTTCAACTCTTCTATATGGAGTGGAAGCCTGGACTTTGACAGAAACAACATCTAAACGACTGGAAGCCTTCGAAATGTGGTGTTACCGCCGCATGCTCAGAATTTCATACATCCATCATGTCACAAATAACACCGTGATGCAACGTATGAAAAAAGACCCAGAAATTATGCGCAATGTGAAAATCAGAAAGATATCATACTTAGGGCATGTAATGCGCAATGAGAAATACCAACTAATTCAGTTAATTTTGCAAGGTAAGATAGAGGGTAAAAGAACTCAGGGTCGCCGACGAACATCATGGCTGAGGAATATCAGACAATGGACAGGAATGACGACGGTACATTTATTTAGAACAGCTGTCAATAAGGTCATATGGGCCAATGTGATTGCCAACATCCACAGAGGATAGGCACCAACAGAAGAATAATATTTATTTAATCGTACTGTAGTATAGTGTTTAACACAGCGTAAGGAAGGCAAATGTTCATTTACCATTATTTTAATATAAAATTTAATGTTACTTATTTAAATAAAAGTTTTAAATATCTTACAAATTGTTACTTCTCAAATTTTTTATAAGTTGTGTTGATGAAAACAATTATGTTACACTTAACTGTTTCAAAGTAAGATACTCGACTGTTTGGGGATATGGGGACACAAGAGTTTATGTTAAATCCATAATTAGAACTAGCCGTAGGAAAACAATTTTTAAACAACACGCTCATACCATTGAGATATGAACAGAATTTAGTGTAATAATTTTGTATGTCTATAATCTCAAATTTACTTGAAATTTGCGAAACATTTAACTTTCTAAGGATATTTTAATTAGAAAATACTGAAAATAACGGGGTACTACCTAATTAACATTTCAACTGTTTTTTCAAAAAATAAAACGTTTTAAAGAAACGGTTCGTCAACATATTGCTTTTTTTAATGACTAGTTATTTTTAACAACTAAAAATATAATATAAAATTTTAATCTTTTTTACGACCGACCAATAGTATGGCAGACATCCGCACATAACAATCATTTGACACGAATTGGATAAGTTGGGTAAGGTTATAACGTAATACTGTCATTTAATCTATTTCTACCATTCGTTTCGTTCAACTACTTATGTCGATGAAATTTCGGAAAGGTATGAAAATTGCTTCAAACCTTGGCTGTATTCTTTTGAGTAAATTATCACTGATCAAAGTGAAAGAAGTGAACCTGATAACTGCATGTTCTTTTGAATATGCATTTACTTGTCATTGGTTCGAAGTGATCGTGATTACTTCAAGCGACAGAACTGAAAGTGGTAATTACTCAAAAGAATATACCTCTTTTGTCAGTGGGGAGTAAACGATGACGTTTAGTCGTTATAATTTTTCAGTGGCGACAGCGTATTCACTGTTATTATAACTTCACTTTACCCAAAATGGCGCATAGCAAGGTCCGGACATTTTCTGTTTATTTGACGATCAGTAGATATACTTTATATTAAAAAAATTTTATCTCCATCCGGTGAAAAGTTATCGCAATTTTTTTAGTGCAAAAATTAATTTTGCAAAATTTCTCGGCCCATAATGAAAAAAAAAATAGGTTTTCAAAATATAAAACAATACAAACAATTTCCATTAAAATTGAGCATTGTATCTTAATTAGGAAAGAGGAAAATTGAGGTTGAATTTTCAACTTTGACATCGAATTTCTCGGAAAATAAAAAACTCACAGATTCCGAGTTTTACATACTTTTTTAGAATGATAATACCTATATTTATGTTAAATTTTAAATCTGTAATTTGTTAAAAAATGTCTTTTTAAAAAAAAACAAAAACCGTAAATTTTGTCGAAAAAAAATATATATCGATAACTAGTGGCGCCACCTATAACTTATATTATATGAATCGTTAGGTTTTTTAATTCTCTACAACTTTGAAATATTTTTCGATACAACTTTTAATTTTCAAGATAAACTCAAAAAACCAAAAATCGTGACCATTTTTGGTCCGCCATTTTTTTGCACAAGTCTTTCAGAGTTACCATCGATATATATATATATATATATATATATATATATATATATATATATATATAATATATATATATATATATATATATATATATATATATATATATATATATATGTTTATGCGGCTTTCACGGATTCCTCCGTGTGAGATGCAATAGCAGTGGATATATCCACATTATGCCGTTGTAGTGCTGAAATCACATTCAGCAAACGTACAACTATATGCAGCTCCGTGTATAGAATGAAGTAAAATACGAACAGTAAATGCAAACTTCTCTCCATCTTATCCTTTCTGTGTTAGAGGTTGCACAGTTAGAACAAATTGTTATAAAACGCAATTTATCCTATTCCACCACCACCGAGATGATGGCCTACCTGTACCACTATACCATATTGCATTTACTGTTCGTATTTTACTGTTCGTATTTTACTTCATTCTATACACGGAGCTGCATATAGTTGTACGTTTGCTGAATGTGATTTCAGCACTACAACGGCATAATGTGGATATATCCACTGCTATTGCATCTCACACGGAGGAATCCGTGAAAGCCGCATAAACATATATACGCCATCCGGCGGGAGGTCGGCGAAGCTGCGTTCAGTATTTGCATGCTTCCTTCCGATCTGTCCTTTGCACAGCCAGGTGCATGTCGGTACCCTGATGAGTCTAGTAGAGACGAAACATGTATCTCTGCCGTATCACTGTGGCAGGGAGGGTAAGTTTTGACTTTCTTCTCGGTATAGTGGTACAGGTAGGCCATCATCTCGGTGGTGGTGGAATAGGATAAATTGCGTTTTATAACAATTTGTTCTAACTGTGCAACCTCTAACACAGAAAGGATAAGATGGAGAGAAGTTTGCATTTACTGTTCGTATTTTACTTCATATATATATATATATATATATATATATATATATATATATATATATATATAGAATGCCGAAATGAACACATTCTAGCAAAAAAAACCAATGTTACATTTTTGTTAACAAAACAGCTGTTTTTGATCTAATTTCCATGGAGTATTGTACCACCGCGCTACTGAGCCTCGTCAATCTCTAATTAAATCTAAAAATACTATACAAGAACGAAATAATATTTTAAACGTCAAAAAGTTCCCCTAATATAAAGTTGTAAAACTTTATATTACTACATGAATTATTGATGAAACTTTGAACATTTTTAACAATAAATAAATTCTATGTTTTCTGAATCTCTCACCTTTTCTAGGCTGTTTTGTTATTCACCATTTTCTAGATTTCAAGAGTTAGCAATGAATATAAAATTGCCTAGCTAATATTGCTATAATTTAAAAAAAAATAACAATTTACATACCCATATTTTGCAAAATTAGTCCACAGTTCCAGAAGTCTTCTACGCGCAATTTTATCTTCATCATTCGCATTTGCTTTATTCGCGAAAATATAAAATATATCTTCAAAATGTCCAACACCTGCAAAGAACGAATCTAAAGTACACCTAACAATTCTTTTACTTTCAAAACTAAAAATTTTAAATTTGCATATATTTAAAAGGTAACTTTACATACATTTTAAAAGTTCTGTACACATTGAGGTAGAAAAAGAGGGATAAGACGTCACATGACTAAGAGGGTTTCTACTCCGTGTTTTCAAAGTATTTATTAATTTGAACTCACCAGCAAAATCAAAATCAAATTCTCCCAATGATCCTCGGTAAGCAAATTGGTAATAATACACTTTCGTGTACTTAGACATCTGATTTACAGTTTCTCTAATGGGCCTATTGAATTGATCCACGCTAGTAAACTAAAATTAAGATAATTTAAAATATAATAATATATCTATTTTCTTAAGCGCTCGTAAGAAAAAATTTAGGAAATAAAAATTCTTTAATTAAACTTTGATTCATTTATAAATCAAATCCAGTCTTGTACCCTAAAATAATTGAAAAATTAATAGAATCAGAATGGTGAAATTTTCTAAAGAGAAATGCAAATAATCTTATAGCACTCTGTTAATCAACAATCACCATCTTTCCTATACCTTAAGTCCATAACTACTGTCAATGACTCATATAATACCGGTCACCAAAACGATAAAGGGTCGGATTTATAACTTTACCGCTCTATTAACAGGGCAAGGACTAAAAGCTTAAAACGCCTTGTCATATTTTGCGAGCCTTAAATAACAATCAGCTGATCGCCTTTAAAATAGCACGGTGATGCCGACTAACATGTACTTGGTTGCTTATTGCGAAGATAATGGATTTGGCAACACACATTTGTAACTACAGACATTAACGAACCTATATATATATATATATATATATATATATATATATATATATATATATATATATATATATATATGCAGTAAAATGCGAACAGTAAATGCAAACTTCTCTCCATCATATCCTTTCTGTGTTAGAGGTTGCACAGTTAGAATAAATAAATTGTTATAAAACGCAATTTATCCTATTTCACCACCATCGAGATGATGGCCTACCTGTACCACCATACCGAGAAGAAAGTCAAAACTTATCCTCCCCGCCACAGTGATACGGCAGAGGTACATGTTTCGTCTCTACTAGACTCATCAGGGTACCGACATGCACCTGGCTGTGCAAAGGACAGATCGGAAGGAAGCATGCAAATACTGAATGCGGCTTCGCCGACCTCCCGCCAGATGGCGTATATATGTTTATGCGGCTTTCACGGAATCCCCCGCGTGAGATGCAATAGCAGTGGATATATCCACATTATGCCGTTGTAGTGCTGAAATCACATTCAGAAAACGTACAACTATATGCAGCTCCGCGTATGAATGCAGTAAAATGCGAACAGTAAATGCACTTACTGTTTGTTGTAAAATTCAAGATGGCGGATCCAATTTGGCGGACGTATTTTTTGAAAATCAACATCAAATTTGGTATGCGAGGGTTTTGAGGGTCGCTAATTACGAATCTGAGATCAAATTTCCAACATTCTTAAGTTCAATATGCCGGATTTAAAATGGCGAACGTATTTTTTCAAAATCAACCGATTTGCATGAAATCTGATATACGAGGGTTGGTAATCACGAATCCTAGTTCAGATTTGCTAAATTCAAGATGGCGGATACAAGATGGCGGACAACATTTTTGAAAGTCAACCGAATTGTACAAAATTTGTTATACGAAAGTTTTTAAGGTAGCTGATCACGATTTCGAGGTAAGATTTTCAAAATTCAAGATGGTGGCCCCAATATAGCGGAAACTCAATAACCAAATCCTCTATATTATGTCCTCAATTTTGGGTTTCCAAAATCGAATTTTGGATTCGTAATCAACGACCCCAAAAACCCCAGTTTACGATGCAAATCAGTTAATTTTCAAAAAATACGTCCGCCATATTGGATCCGTCATCTTGAATCTTGCAAATTCGACCTCGGACTCGTCATCAGCGATTCCAAAAACCTTCGTATATCAAATTTGCTGCAAATTGATTAATTTTTAAAATTGGGGCACTATATTGAATTTTTGACCGCCATATTGGACCCGGCATATTGGATTTTGTCAACCTACAATATCAGCTTTTTAGGAGCGTCCATTAGCTATAATTTGAGCCCAAAACGACCCAATCGGTTGCGAATTTTTATTTTTACAAGCGTTTTTTTGCTAAACGCTCGATTTTTCTCCGGCTTCCGGCCTTCATATTGGATTTTTCAAAGTCGCACTCGGCATTTGAAAGTAGACGCTCTAAGCTGTAAAATGAGCCCTTGGTCAATTTTTTTGGTTGCTTCAAATTTGGGTTGTAGCTCTGATCAGGTTGACGCGGATTGTCCCATATATATAAAAAGAGAAGTTATCGTCCGTGTAGTTTTAAAATAAGATAGGGAATTCCCAGCTATGAGGACAAAGACCATCATTATATATATATATATATATATATATATATATATATATATATATATATATATATATATATATATATATATATATATATGTATATATAATTTCAACTCATATTTTTATTAGCAAGTAAATAAATCAACCGAATTTTTGGTTTTACTCGCATATAAGATATATAAGTAAATTTAATTGTCAGAGCCGACTGTCATGTTATGGAGGTGACGGTCCCCTAGATACAGAGAATAACTCATGTCAGTCTCCAAGAGGACTAGCGATCTTGATATTAAAAAAGCTCCAAACGCAATTTAAATTTGTCGCAAATATCCCACAAAATGCATAGAAATTGAAAAAAAATTTGGTATATATTTATTTTCTTTATAATTGTCAATAAATCTACAATGAAATATATTTAAACAGTGAAGTTTATATTTTTATAAATACGTACATATAGAGATGTTATTATAAACTAATACATTTACTCAAGCCTTTATACCCTTTGATGGCTCTTTGATATTAAGTACAGATTGTATGGGATTAGATCATACAAAACAAGATTAATTAACTAATTAAATCAGTGCCAAGAAGCCTCAATGAGCTGGTAATTAACTGTAGAGATTATTCCAAGCAATATTAGGTAATATTTGTTAAACATTCAATTGAACCGAAATAAATTGCAATCATTCGCTTTAAACTTGCTTATAAATAATTATAAACATTATTTTTACTGAGTTTTGTATTTTTGATTTATTAACTTACATGTATAATATTTGCAGATGACCGAGTTGCTATTGGCTGTAAACCAAAATAATGTTCCTTGATTTCACCTCCCGCCAAGATTCTTTTGGAGATATTTCTTGTTAAGTCGTAAGGAGCTAATCTTGCAATGTCCAAGTCGTATCGAGTAAAAAGGGGCTTAAGCACATCTAAAATGGAAACAAGACAATCGTATTTTCTTAGAATCGTTTTCAAAGGAAGTAGTAAGCAAATTTCGAAGAAATTGCACGGAAATTACTAGAAAATGATATTAACCAAACATCGTAACCTTTGTTTGCGAGCAAGTAACATCACGCATTTTGATTGGTTTTCCTTATCACATGACTTGAGACTGATTTAATTACATTTTAAGTATTCAATAGAAATTAAATTCCTTAAAATTGAAGAAAGATATTGCGTTTTTTAGGATTTTTATTATGTATTTAAGTGTAACATCTTGTATGTTATCAGTTATTTGAAATCTCCAAGAAGTATAGAATATTTTTGTATAGCATACTCTATGTGTAAATGAATTGTTTCGAAAATATAAAAATTAAAGGTATAAAAATATAAAATAATTAAAAAGAAAAATGTAAGTTAAAAACTATTTAATTAAATATTGGAGTTGTTTTCATTCATTCATGTGACAATGTCCAAGCCTTTCTGAAAACTGGGAAAACACGTTCTGCAAATGTTACTAAAATATATCATTCACTGCATCTGAAATTCAGTCCTCAAATCCTCCAAAAAGCACGGTTCTGTACTATAGACTACAGTTCTTAAATGGCACCGAAGATAGAAATCTAAAGGTTTAGATCGAGAGAGAATATTAACTGAAATAACTTTTTTCTTTGTTTCGTAGTATCGCAATTTAGTAAAACCTTTATCCGTGAATACTCTTTACCAAGAAATAATACTACTAAAACCTACACTTTCAATTCTTACCGATAAAAAGTCCTAAAAATGATTTAGCTTCATTAGAATTAAGACCAATTATTATCGGAACTTTATTAAACTGTCCGGTCCGTAACATTTCGTGACTTTTCCTGGTAAACACCGCTTCTTCATGTTCGGGTTCCTGCACGGGTCCCATCGGCAATCCATTAAAAGTATTGTCTATTGCAATTGCCTTAAACATAAATAGGACATAAACAATTCTATCACAAAAAATATTTTTAAATGAAAAATGTCCCATTGCATTTTTGATTGAATTTTAAATTTTCAGATTTTATCTTCATATTTCAATTTATTATCTTATTGTATTGTGAAGAATAAATAGGGGAATTCAGCAGCGTCCTTATAGAAATATTATATCGATGAATTATCGTTATTATAATGTAACGAAAGAAATATTATATCGATGAGTCATCATAATTTGTTAGGTTTCTAATAGAATTATAGACTTGCATTTCTTATATACAGGGTGCGCCATCCTTTATGTCGGTATGTAAACATTGAATAACTTTGGAAAAAAAACTGATTTCTATATATGAGGTATTTTTATTAAATTTGGTCCTTTACAATTTGTTGGGACTAGTTTTTGAATACTACATCGATCAAGTGGCCACCTTTATTGGCCAAAGCAAAATATGACTTTTTTTGCTGCGTTTTCCATTACGTATTCGAGCATCTCGGGTGGTAAAGCAGTGTTTGCACGAATGTTTGCCTTGAGCTCTTCAATGGTCCGAGGCTTGCTGGCGTACACTTTGCTTTTTAAATAACCCGACAAAAAGAAGTCCGGAGCGGTCAAATCTAGATATCTGGGTGGCCAGTCAATGTCGCCTCTTTTTGACATTAGACGTCCAGGGAATTTCTATTGCAGAAACTGGATTGTTTGATTTACAGTGTGGCATGGCACACCGTCTTGTTGAAACCAGTAAGCATGAAGACCTTTTTCACGCATTTGTGGGCAGACATAATGAGCCAACATCCACCGATATCGATTTCCATCGACTGTTTCGTTTTCTTTGAAATCTCGTGTGGATTCTCTGTCCCCCAAATGCGGCAATTTTGCTTATTAACGCCGCCAGAGAATGTGAAACGGGCATCCTCGGTCATCAAAATTTCCTTCCAAAAATCAGGTCAACCATTCGAGCCACTGTTTGGCCGTATTTCAAGCGATGTGGACGGTCTGTCGGCAATATTCTTTTTGTTAACTGCCCTTTATATGGAAACAAATGCAAATCATCCTTCAAAATACGCCGCAAAGTGGTTCCGCTGACGCCAAAATGCTGAGCGCGGTGACGATACGACATTTTTGGGTTCTGGACAACGCTCTCTCTGACCGCTTTAGCCAGTTCATTAGAATGTCTTGGTCGTTGATGAACGGTATGTTGACGATCTCCCACTGTCCCGTACTCAACAAAATTCGAAACCAAACGACGGATAGTGTTGTCAGACGGTGCCTGTTGGCCACGATATTTTCGACGATATGGACACACAACTTAAAGACTATTTTCAATGTACATCGTCACTATTTCGGCGCGTTGTTTCAGCGTAAAGCGATTCATGGTTAAAATTGTACTGAATTGACGTTTTAAAAACACGTATTATCAAATTAATCGGTTGGTAAATGTCTAGGTTATTCAATGTTTACATACCGACATAAAAGATGGCGCACCCTGTATTATATTAGATTCTATAGGTATATAAATAGGGATAAGATGAGTTGATTTTAACTCACGATATCCCCAAGACTAGAAATACGAACATGGCCCTGTTCGCAGATGACACAGCAATTATGGCTAGATCTACGCATCCGATGATGCTCAGTAGATACCTGCAAAAAGAGAGGGACTTAGTCAATGACTGGTTTATCTCTTGGAAAATCGCAGTAAATGGCGAAAACGGTCAAGCGCTCTTCCTGACGAAAAGAAGGCGATCACCGGGCGAGATGATAAGATATAGATGGCGAACAAGTCGAGTGGACTAATGAAGTCAAATATCTTGGAGTGATCTTGGACAGAGGATTGTGCTGGGAAAAGCACACCACTGCCGCAATAAAGAAATTTAAAATGACGAGAAGACAACTCTACCCACTGCCGAATACAAGAAGCAAAATGGGTTTGAGAAATAAACTCACGATAATAAAAAACAATGCTTAGGCCAGTATTGACCTACGGATCTGCAGCATGAGGCTATACTGCAGAATCATCACCTGGAAGACCAGGAGAATATAGTATTAAGAATGGCCTTAAACGCCCCGTGGTTCGTCAGGAACGAACATATTAAAAGAGAAATGAGATGGACCCCCCTACGGGAAGTCCTAAGACTAAAGGTTGCAAAAGTCTTTCAAAAAGCCGAAGACAAGCAGTGGATTACGACCCAGAAGTGGCCGCAAGAAAACATAAAAGACCTAGATTGCAACTCTAGGTAAAGAATCCAGGAAGAATCCAGAATATCAGGTAGAAGAGAGAAGAGAAGAAAGAAGTAGAAGAGTGAAGAAAGAACTCCGAAGAAAAGGAAGAAGCAAGACCGAACGGTTAGCAGATCCCGTAGAGGAATCCCGAGGATAGCACCAAAGAAGATGAGAGCATGAAACCCAGGTCAGATTAATATTTCAGGTAATGAGAGAAAGATGAGCGAATGGGAGCGAGATCTACCTTACATTGAATGCGAAATGTAAGGCGGTGAGCAGCAATAGGTGCAACGGCATCTGGAGCGGAAACACCAATGAGTAATGATCGGAAGTTTATAAGGCTTCGGCCCGGAAACCAATGGGACACTCACAGTGCACTTCTATAGGCTATAGCCTCACTATAGCAAACAGAAGAAGATCGTGGGGACCTTAAATCCAGGGGGGGGGGGTTTTAGCCGGTAGAAATCCGGCACTACCTACACACTTTGTGTAGGTGTCTATGCATGATTTCCCCCACTCAAAAAAAAAGAGTTGAGTTTAGTTTTTATTTGAATGTGAAAGTGTAAAGTAGTTATTAAAGACTTGACAAAGAATTTGTAATGTTTCTAGTAGAATTCTAGACTTGTATTCCCATATATTCTAGTAGATTATATAGGTGTCTAATAAGTAGGGATAGCATAAGCGTAGTTAGGTTAGTTGTATTTAAACAGTAAAGGTATTAAGAAGTAGTAATTTATTAGTGAAAAGTGTTGTGTTTTTGTTATGTGTACTCAGTGAGTAAATTTAAAGAGATAAAATCGTAACAATATTTAAATTTAAAATCACGTTTAAACATTGGGTAAAATCAAAGTAAATCCAACATGTAGAAATTAATTATATATGAGGAACTTATGCACCATCAGATTTTAAAACCAAGGAGTCATCCTAATATTATCGATGAAGTTCCAGATAGTATTAGTAAGTATAATTTCCAAGATATCTAAGTTATAAGCATTTCAGTTATATTATCGTAAAAGAAATTCATAAACTCCGCGATGCAGCAGGTACAATTACAACAGATAGAAAAAAAATACTCGAAATAGTGGAAGATTTCTACAGCGTGTTATACAAAAAGTACACCATTGACAATGACCTAACAAACATTCCAAATGTCTGCAATCAAGGCTCAGAAGATATACCAGAAATTTCATCATCAGAAATTGAAGTGGCCTTACAAGAAATGAAAAACAACAGAGCCCCAGGAGAAGATGGCATTGTTATTGAAAGTATTAAAGCAGGAGGAGAAAAATTAATAAATGCTCTCAAAGTCCTATTTAATAGATGTTTAGAGACCCGACAAATCCCAACTTCATGGAACAATGCCATAATGATAATCATGCATAAGAGAGGCGATCCCACCGACCTAAAAACTACCGTCCAATTAGTCTCCTCTCTCACATGTACAAACTATTTATAAAAATTATAACAAGACGATTGACTCCCAAATTAGATTTCTACCAACCTAGAGAACAAGCAGGTTTCAGATCCGGTTATGGTACAAACAGCCACTTGCTAGTTATGAAAACGCTCATAGAAAAAACAGTGAAGTACCACAAACCACTGGTCTTAATATTTGCGGACTACGAGAAAGCGTTCGATTCAGCGGACCAAAACAAAATATTTGCTGCACTAGCTGATTGTAGAGTTGACCACAGATATGCAGCTTTAATTAAGAACATATATAATAGCGCAACAGCAAGTGTGAAAGACAATTCCAAAATAACATCTGCATTTAGAATGGAACGTGGCGTACGACAAGGTGATAACATCTCACCAAAACTATTTACAATGCTGCTAGAATACATGTTTAAAAAAATAGGTTGGGGGAACATGGGAGTCAATATAGATGGTGAACGATTAAACCGCCTACGCTTTGCTGACGATATCGTGTTAATTTCTGACAACCTTGAAGAAGCCCAAGAGTTACTAAGGACACTAAGTGCAGCGTCAAATGTGGTATATCTAAAAATTAACCGTACAAAAACTCAATGTATGACAAACTTAGTTCCAAGTAGCAACATATCCCTAAACGAATCTGAAATCGAGTATGTAGCATCTTATAAATATTTGGGCCATGAACTGAGAATAAACCGATATAACCAGACCTGCGAAATTCAAAGACGCATAACGACGTTCGGCAAGCTGAGAAAGGACGTATTTAAAAGCAATATACCGATTTGCTTGAAAAGAAAGGTTTATGAACAGTGTGTGCTCCCTGTGCTCACGTACGGTGCAGAAACTTTAACACTCACTAAGAAAAGCTGAGAAAAAATTAGAGTGACTCAGCGGGCCATGGAGAGGTCGATGTTGGGAATAACACTGAGAGATAAAGTTCCAAATGTAATTATTAGAACTAGAGCAGGGATCAAGGATGCTATAGAAAGTATAACACATATGAAATGGAACTGGGTCGGACATGTGGCGAGAATGGAAGATGATAGGTGGACTAAACGCATTATAGAGTGGCGTCCTAGGTTCCAGGCATTTAGAAGTAGAGGCAAACCTCCAACACGGTGGACTGATGATATCAAGAGAATCGCAACAAACTGGATTCAATCAGCACAAGATCGGGAACGTTGGAAACGATCGAGGGAGGCCTAGGTTCAGCAGTGGACGCTACAGGCTGTGTGATGATGATGATGATCGTATTTTTTAACAAAGCACTAACATAATAATCACTTAAGGTTTCTATGCATACCCAGTCAAATTTAATAAAAGAACATTTTACATGGCTTAAATTGGACAAGAATTGTTTATAAAGCAGTCTTCCTCGCGAAAATCTCCCGAACTAAATAATTAAACTGAAGCTTCTTTAATAATACCCAATTCCAAAAAAAAAATACAATAATGAAATATTTCCATGTTTCACCCTGTACAAAATTTAATCTCGTGATGTGAAATGACTTTAAACGTAGCCTTGTTCAACCAAATCTAATTAATTCTTCCTTGTGAAAGACAATTTATAACAAATTATACATTTAAGTTATCACAAATTCATACAAATCTTTACCACGTAATATACATCATTTTCTGCCCTTTTTAATGTCTGGTAATCAATTGTTCTTAATCCATCTACAAGTTCTCTGGTATCCAAGGTAAAAATTCCCAATCTTGCACCAATTCCGAACGCCACTTGCCTTGCAGTTCTTGTTAATGCCCAGAGACATAAACTGGAACCACTTTGCATTATAGCTGCGTGATACAAACCTACAATAATACTTTTTGAAAAAATTTTTTGGAGTTTCCCGACTACACTTAAAAACGAAAGTAACCGATATGTTTTCCTATCGCTATTGTTTAAAAAGAATTTTAATCTTAATATTTAATTAATTTACAACTTGTGACATATCTTCCTTATTTCATAATAAAAATACCTTCTGTCTTTTTGTTCTGTAAAATGTAACCAACAGAGACGGACCCAGCGCTTTGCCCAAATATCGTTATTTTGTTTGGGTTTCCTCCGAAAGCTTTAATATTTTTCTTTACCCATTGCAAAGCAAGGATTTGATCCTTAAGACCCCAGTTTCCGGGACAATTCAGATCTTCCGTGCTTAAGAAACCAAAAACTCCAAGTCTGTAGTTAAATGAGACAAATATAATATCACGTTCTAATAGAAAATCGGGTGCATAGGAACTGTACTCTGATCCCCCGATCGTAAATCCACCTCCATATATCCACACCATAACAGGTAAACTACCTGAAACCTTAAATTAAAAAAAAAAACAGTTATTAGTTTAAGATACTCGTCAAGTAAGAAAAAATATAACAGCTTCCCAGATAGCACAAGACTTCCAATGGATATCCAGAATAGGTACATATAATGTCCTGTATGTCCATGGACCGTTTATGGATGTCCATTAGATGTGATGACCTGTAATCTATATGGACGTCCATATCTGGATGTCCAGTGTAAGTCCATCAGACGTCCATTAATTAAATTTCGGGTTGTCGGTAAAATCGGATACTGTTATATCGGCCTGTAGAATTGTCATTTCTTAACCCGCCGGCCCGTCTTTGTGCCCATTATTATGTTGACGTCGAGCTAAAAAAGACCTTTGGAGTTTTAATTGAGCTAAAATCAAGTGTGCTTTTTATTTGAAGAAGATGCCACCGTTAAAGGTAAGTATAGTTATTTTTAATTTAATTTTTTTAATTATACCAAAAATTACCGAACGAAACTACAGACATGCCCGACGAAAAGCTGATAATTTAGTGTCAAACTCGCACAAATTTGAAAGTGAACAAAATATTCAGTATCAAAACACGTATGTTCAAATATAGCTTTTGTAGCTATACTTTTTCATACAATTACTTATTTAAATGGAAATTACTACAAATAAGTGCAAATATTTTGATAGGCCAATGAATTTTGTATCTTGTTGGTTAAAATGGAGCACAGATAGAGTAGTAAATTTGTGTAATAATAAAATTGTAAATTTTAGAGAAAATTCTCTCTGACAAAGTCATTATTGAGTAATCAGTCTAATAAGATTGCTGGCATTAATAAATGTTATCAAAATTTATAATGGAATAAAAGCTATAGCAAATTTGAATAATTATATTAATTTTTTTATGACTATTTTGGATTAAACGCTAGTAAAAGTTTACATTGATGTGTATTTTTGCGCAGTATAATTGTTTAAAAATATATAATAAAGTTTTGACAGTTCGACTCTAGGTTTAGACTTATAATTTAATTTATTTTAATTATTTTTTAGATGAATTTTCCACAGATTGGTCCAAATAAAATTCCTATGTGAAAGCCAATTTGTACCAAATTAGAAAGGATATTCAGGTAATCTTAAATAGGGAAAAAACAACAAGTATCTAGAAAGAATTTTCTGCAGGAGTTCAACTATCCTTTTACTTAAGAAAATAATCAGCTGCCTCAAGTCACATAAGATCTTCAGGACAATTTAAACTTCATAGATGCAGTAAGTTTATTACACTTCTCCTGAAATAAAAGCTGAAACTTATTCGAGTAATGCTTCTTTATGTGTATGAGTCTATTGATAAAAAAAAACTTAATTTACAGGATTATTTTATATATATTTTTTTACTTTGATTCTTAAAGTCAAAAATATTCTTAGGTTAGCATATGTGGAATTAACGTTTAATTATCTCAATAAAGTAATATAATTTTAGGTTTTACAATTAGCGAAAATTGGAGGAAATTATACCTATTAACTTATTAAAAGATATTTTATTGTAATAATGACAGATAGCCTCTCCAAGAGTTATACATATGATGGAACAGTAAAGTGCCCTTTAAAGAACTTATGTTCACTATTTGTAGGTAAGTTACCACTTAAATATAAAAATTTGATGAAAAAAATCTCTCTGTTTTATTTGTCATACTCGTAAATAATACGAACAAATTAGGTGTCAGATTTCACACGTTGAACTCTAGATCCTCTTGTTCTGATAATACCCAGACAAAAAGTGTGTTAAAATTTTTTTTCTGGCCTGTTGGTTTAAGCACTCTAAGCAATAACGATGCATTTGGTTTTATATATATATATATATATATATATATATATATATATATATATATATATATATATATATATATGATATATATATATATATATATATATATATATATATATATATATATATATATATATATATATATATAGAGAGAGAGAGAGAGAGAGAGAGAGAGAGAGAGAGAGAGAGAGAGATTTAAATTCCTACAAAACCATAAAATAATGCATCATTTAACGTTAAACCTTATTAATTTTCAGCTGCGGTAGAAGAATGGGGGGCTGATAAAAAACAGCCGAAGACGAGATTAGACAATGGCAGAAGAGATTAAACGACAGAAATAAATCTAGAAAAAAATAATTATTGTAACAATAAAAAGTCTTTATTTAAATAATTGGTATATTTTCTATTACCCAATTGAAATTGTACCTATTACTATGGAACCAGATAACTTATTCATAGCGATCCTTCTACAGCTTGAACAATTTAAATCAATTGAAGCTATATTTTGTAGCACTTGCAATTCGACTAATTATAAAATTTTATATTCTTATATAGTATTGTATTAAAAACTTGACAATTATAATCAATAAGTGTAATATGTGGATCCAGTTCCTGTTACCTGGTTCGCTAATGTAATTTATATCTGTTTAATTTTTGGGACTAATAGAGCCATCTATGGTTACTTGTTATCGACGTTTTGATGACATGAGTGGTCTGTGTCTTCAGAAGTGCAGATTAATTAGGTACTGTAAGCTCTCGGACCCTAAGCAAATTCTGAAAATATCTACCATTCACGTTACCGGAACGTCAAGAAGAGGGAACCATAGATTATGACCTATTTATCCAAAAAGCACAATACCATCGGATAATATGTCCACAATCGGGTCAAGAATGTACAATATATGGACATCCAAAATTAGTCCTATTAATATCCAAAAATGATCCATACTTGGACAATATATGTAATCCAAAAAGACGTCCATGAGTGGGACAAACGTATAGTCTAGTGGATATCCATAGGATGTTGGTGGACAAATTCTGGACATCCCATGGATACCCAGTATGTCCAGCTTTGGATAAACGATGGATATCCAGTGGACTGAAGTGTGCTATTTGGGTTTCTAGGTGACAATCTATAAAATCTTAAAAAAAAACACTGACCTGCAGAGTTGTACTTTCCTACCATAGTTTGCTTATACTATTTCGATAAAATTTTGAAAAAAAATCACTCACTGTCAGTAACACTAACTTGACGGATAAATCTATAGTATGAGTGTAATTAATATTTTTAACTAAATTAAATTAAATAAATACATACGTTTCTAGTGTACACATTTAAATAAAGACAATCTTCTGAGCCATCAATTGTCAATCCTAAAATTCCCGAGGTTTGAACACATTTACTTTTCTCTTGTGTAGCGTCTAATATACCACGCCATGGATCATTCTTTACTGGAGCCTAAAACATTTTTATTAAAAAAAATTTTTGGGTAAATGCTTATTTATAAAATAAGAATTCTTAATATGTCTCATCCAACACCTACGCGTGACCTGCACTCAGATACTCTTTTGGAATTGAGACATGGAGCAGGACGGACATTGAAAGTCTGCAGAAGAATGTCAGAACACTTCTAACAAAGGCACACAAGCATCATCATCGTAGTGCTACTGACCGGACAACCCTGCCAAGATACCACGGCGGAAGAGGATTGGTGGATATTGGAAATCAATTTGATCAACAACTAATGAACTTATGCTTACATAAGTTTTCCTGGGAAGTGCAACATGTTTTCAAATTGATCATTTAGTGAACAATAATCCCTCTTCATTTATAGTTTTTAAAAACATGATTATGTAATTTGGTATCCATATTTACGATGACTACCCGCTCCTATGGATGGATAGCTGTAGAGTAGATGCTAACTTTTCACTGAAATCATTAGACGCCTAAGTAATGCAAAAGTAAAAATAATTTTAGTTTTTTTGGCTTTAATCGCGAATGGAACTTGATGCAACTCTTAAATCTCATTTCAGGATAGAGGCAGAGGCAAAAAAAAAGGAAGCTCACTCTCTACCCTCCCCCCTCCCGGTGATTTTGGTACCTTGGACGTAGAGCATATACTGTACTGTGTTGTATACGAATGGGTTATTTCCATCTTTTTTTGCTCTTGTGATATCGCCTCCTCCCCAAATAGTGAGACCGAATCCGCCCCTGTTTCAAGAAGGATTTCAAGCGCAACCAATTCTGATGTTTGTAGGAAAGTGAAATAGTAGCTCTCGAAGATGAAAGTGTCTATTTGAAAATCGAAACTTTTGAATTACTGTGATAAAAAAATTAATTTCTTTCAGGCCCATTATCTCATTAACGAAACATCAGACGTTCATAAAAAGTTTCTAGATAAGAAATCTTTACCGGATTAACTTCATTTTTGGAACACCCTGTATACATCAAGTAATTTCAAAAACTAAGTTAGTCTCGATGAGTAATATGATTTATTTTTGGCTTACTCGAAATCGGAGATTTCCTATTGGTGGTTTTGCAAAGGGTATTCCTGTATAACCATAAAAAACTTTATCACTACCTACAATTTTATGAACCGTTCCTTGTAATTTCCCATCTTCTATTGTGATTACAGGACTCTAAAACAAAACAGAAATCTATAATTATTGTATTTCACAAGAGAAACGAAATATAACATTTTGCTAACTGTGTTTATATATATATATATATATATATATATATATATATATATATATATATATATATATATATATATATATATATAAATATGTAGATAAGTTTTTGTCCGTGTAATTTAAAATAAAATATTGGCGAAGCGGACGTGAAAATTTGTCAATCTACATGATTCTCGTATTAAAAAGTGCGGAGCACTCCAAAATATGGAAAAACTCCGGGTCCGACAGATGGCGACAGCGCTGTTTCGTCCTAATATGGGACTCCTCAGGCCACCGCAGTCGGTACAAACCATCATCTCGCCTTTGCATCGTATAAGCCACATTTATAATCAAAATACGGCAAATAAGACGACAAAGGCGACATCTCGATGGTCCACTTGATAATACAAGAACCATACAGATTAACAAAGTTTGTAAGAGAGCCGTCATATGGTGGCGCGACGGTGAATTAAAACAGAAATATGTAAAATCGAGTACACGAAACGCGCTGCCCAAAAGATAGGGGTCGCATTTTTCGGTACTGGCAAGCAAGCATACCGCTATTTAAGCAGCCAAAGCCACGTGCCGATGATGGTTTGTACCGACTGCGGTGGCCTGACGAGTCCCATTTTAGGACAAAACAGCGCTGTCGCCATCTGTCGGACCCGGAGTTTTTCCATATTTTGGAGTGCTCCGAACTTTTTAATACGAGAATCATGTAGATTGACAAATTTTCACGTCCGCTTCGCCAATATTTTATTCTATTTTATTATATATATATATATATATATATATATATATATATATATATATATATATATATATATATATATATATATATTATATATATATATATATATATATATATATATATATATATATATATATTATATATATATATATATATATATATATATATATATATATATATATATATATATATATTGTCTACGATTTTCCTTTAATTTCTTGTTCTTGGGCGCCAGCTATCTCAAACTAACAATTAGACTCACTTATATGAATATTATGAAAGTTAAACACTCCCACCCAGTTGTAACTTTTTATTTATTCACTTTTAAACAATAATTATTCAAAACTTCTTCAAAATAAAAGTTTAACACTAAGGCTTTTTATTATTCGATGTGCCGTTCTCCAAAATCACCTCTTGTTCTTTTTTTTTCCGGCCGGTGGCGCCATCTCTTAGCATCTTATCAAAGATATATTTATAGGGTGATTATACAAGTTTCGACAACAATATATATATATATATATATATATATATATATATATATATATATATATATATATATATATAAAGATCGGTCCTATACAGCCCACGTGCAAACTGAAATTTGCCCTTGTTACTTTATTACAAATCTTTTGCTTTGGCTTTTTAAATTAATATGCGATCAAATACTTGGGAAATTCGTCCATGCCTTGACATGTACATCACTTGGATAAAAATAAAAAGGAGAAACAGATTAAAATAAGTTCACTTCCTATTGCAATTGAAGGTACTTATACTTATTTAATTTTTTGCATTGTTACGATAAATATATACGTACATTACTCCTATCAATAATCATACTGATCTCATGTAACTACGAAATTCACTTTATTTCTGCACAAATCTCAAATATTGCAACTAGGGTTGTGCCGTGTGAAAATTTCAAATGAAATTTTCACATTTGAAATTTTTAAAAGTGTAATATTTCACTTGCCTTAAAATTTGAAATTTCAATGAAAGTTTCCAAAATTTCAAGTGAAATTTTCAAGTAATATATTTCTAGAAATTTACATAAATTTCACTGAAAATTTCATAAATTTCGCGAAACTTTCTCATGCTACCCTCCCTCTACAATCCAAATAAGTCAGTCCGCGTCCTTTCAAGTCGCGAGTCGCGATCCAGCGCACATTCGCACCGCGTTTATTATGGTGTCGGTGTCGTCACTCGCCAGTCGCCAGTTGCCAGCCGCCCTCGCCATTCGCCAACGCCAACTCCTCCGACGTGGGTTTCTTCCAGATTTCTTCACGTTCGTTCATGTTTGCTTACAAGTTACAACTAACATCGTTACGTTACAATCTATAAATGCAATATGGAATATGGTTAAACCAAAGGGAAGTATTTGGAGTTATTTTAAAGTCGAAGACGACAAAAGAGTGAAATGTGTTTTTTGTCACACTGTTTTCTATAAAAACGCAACTCGATTAGAAAAACACTTAGTTAAATGCTTCAAAACCCCGACTTTTGTTAAAGAACAAATACAAAAAGGGAAATTTACAAAAACTGTTGGCGAAGTCAAAAAAGTGGAGTATAAATCCAATGCCCACGATAACAGTAGTGGCGGTAATGGTAAGTAATAAAATATCTAATTATCTAAATATTACAGGCAATAATGGGTATATACAGGGTGGGTAAAATTGGTCATTTCTATTCGGGAATTTAGAGAAAAATTAAATGATGCAAACTGCGTTTTGATATCTTTTCGCGGTTAGTGGAAAAAATCGTCCCGAAAATATTTAAGTTAGTTAGTTTAGAAATCGTACCGAAACCGAAAGTAAAAAAAAAGTTACTTTCGGTACGATTTCTGTAAAGTGGCACTTTCGGTTTAATAAATTATACCGGAACTTATATTTTCGGGACGGCTGCAGAAAAAGTCATTTAACCCAGTCCGAGTCCCAGTCCAACCTATTGGCTATTGGCATTGGGTCAAGAATTCAAGATGTTTCCTAATAAAAAGGACCTATTTTGACCACCCTCTCCGGTACAGTAGTACTGTAGTACAGTGTAGGGTGATTCATTCCATTAAAAACAAATTTACATATTACTTCGCTTTATTACCCGAAACATTATGGATATTTAATTTCAGAAAATGAAAGTACGGAAAGTTTCACCAATGAAATAAATTCGGAAGGGAGTCAAGCGAGTGAAATCGGCCAAAGTGGTGCATCTCTTTCTCTTTCATTAAGAAAATACCATGCATCACCAAAAATCACTTCGTCGAGCAGGTCAGGCTCAAGCATTTTGAAATACACTGACACAATGTTACCTAATGAACAAGTAAGTTGATTTTAGTATCAAATTAATAGTGAGAATAGTAGTTAATTTTATTTAAAATGCATTAGTTCATTGGTGTTGTTTGATTGTAGGCTAAACTGGATGTTCTTTTTGCTAGAGCAGTTTATACTAGTGAAGTTCCGCTAAGTTTAACAGATCAGTCAGCTTGGATCGAATTTTTTAAAACTATTAGGCCATCCTGGAAATGCCCTACCAGGAAAACACTTTCAGGGCCTTTATTAGATCAGGAATATAATAGAATCTCTGCTGAAGTGAATTTTTCAATCACGGAGTCGAAAAACTTGGCTTTGGCTACAGATTCATGGAGCAACATGCGGTAAGTTATAAAAAAAAACGAAAAAATAACACTCTTTTTTTACTTCCACGTCCACGATATGTCACGTCTCACTTCACATATTGTGACATGTGGTATGTGGTGGTAGTTTGCTTAGAGTGTGCAACCTAAAAGTAAAATATGTCTGCATTTTCATTTCCAGGAATGAAGCTATAATAAATTTTACTATTATGAATCCGCAACCACACTTCATAAGAAGTATTGCCAGTGAAACGCAGAGGCACACCTCAGAATACTTGTCTGAACAAATGGCAAATATTTTAGAAGAATATGGTGCTGATAAGTTTTTGGTTGTCATGACAGACAATGCTGCTAACGAACGAAAAGCAGCAATGCTTTTAAAAGAGAAGTACAAACATATCATACCTTTGGGATGTCTTTCACATACTCTCAATCTCTTAGTTCAGGATATTTTAAAAATCGATTCGATTGACAAAATTATAAAAAAAGTTGTGGACATTGTTAAACATGTCAAGAAATCTCACATCTTGACTGCAGCTTTCAACAAGGAAAAAAATGCTCAGATATCGTTATCACTTCCTGTAAGCACAAGATGGGGAAGTAACCTCAAAGCATTGGATGGTTTTATAAAAGCTAAATCTACACTCCAAAAATTAGCTGTGGATGAGTCAACATGTGATCTATTTACGAAAGAGAATAGATCAAAAATACTTGACAATGAAATTTTTTTGGTGCAAGTAGTAAATCTTGCAGAACTGATCCGTCCTATTGTCAAGTGGATATTTACATTAGAGTCGGATGAACCAGTTATACAAAAAGTCGTATATGCTTTTACTGACATAGAGTCTAATCTTGTTCAGAGGATTCCTTTAAGTCCTATCACCACCACACAGGAAGAGCGTACTGTGATGGAAAAATTTTGTTTTCGTAAAGACTATGCTCTTCAGCCAATTCATTACGCAGCAGTTATTTTCGATCCTAAAGACCAAGGTGTTAGTCTTAATTCGGAACAAATTCTATCTGCCATGGATTTTGTAGATAACATATCTAAGGATATGAACGAGAATGACATCGATTCTGTTACTATCTTATCGAATTTGACTAATTACCGGAATAGAGATGGTGCATGGATGAAAGAAATCATTTGGAAGACTGTCAATCATCTAGAGCCTATTAGTTGGTGGAAAGGGGTTGGAAGTATTAATAGTAAACAGCTGGCAGAAGTTGCAGTCAGAGTTCTTTCCATGCCCACATCCTCGGCATCCACTGAAAGAAGTTTCAGTACTTTTGGTAGAATACACAGAAAGATAAGAAACAGATTGACAACTGCTCGAACTGTTAAATTAAGTTTCATTTCACACAATTATCGACTTCTCAAAAGAATTGGTAATCAGAATGAGGAAAATAACTCAAAATTAGGTAGGTGTGTTTTCTGTTTTTAATACTAACTTTTTTCAAGTTCCTTGATGAAAAAAAAACAACTTATTTTTTTCTTCTCTCTTTCCTAGATTTATTTCGTATGCTTTTTTAAATTAGAATAATTTTTCTTTTAGAAACACCCAATGTCGTGGCTTTTACGGATGCTCCTGTCTCCCAAGTCCAGGAGAATGAATTAATAAACAAAAGAAAAATAAGTAAGCAGCTGAAAATAACCCAGTATAAAAAAATTAAAAGTAGTCAGAATTTGGAAGATGAAAGTGAAAAAAATTATGTCTCTTCTTCGCCCTCTGCAGACTCTGAGGAAGAGAGTTATTCTCTGCATGATTCGTCATCAGATGATCTCGATGTGAATATGACTGATGTGAGCGAAAATGACGATACTGATGATAATAAAGAAAAATACTAGAAGTTCACTATTACATTATTCCCTTTTATACAGTGTGTTCGAAATTGGCCACGCCACGACGGTATTGGTATCTCAGAAACTATAAAAGTTAGGAAGACGGTTAAATGGGAAAAGTTTTAGGCAATTATGTTAATGATTTATTAGCCCTCGCAGATTAATTGTAACTATTTTAGTTTTTGAGATATTTCCAAAAAAACAAAAAGTTGCATTTTCGAAAAAAACCACTGTAACTTTTTTATTTTTGGATATTTTTAAATTTGGTAAATACATTATTAGAGTACCTTTTTACGTAGAATACAGCTGCCAACTCAGATTTTTTATTTCGACGTTTCGGTTGCGTGGAGACATCATCAACTTTGTATTTTTTTAATACGGACCTGGACTTTTATTTCGTATTTTTAGAGCTCTTGATCCCCCAAAGTAAATGATGTATCACACTTGTATATGGAATGATTATTATTGATATTTTCCATAAGAGCCTCTGTGCTAAAGACTTAGAGATAGAGACAGACTAAGAGTTACTCTCTAACACACAGGCTCTTATGGAAAGTACCTAAAATAATCTTTTAAGAGATAAGTGTGATACATCATTAAATTTGGGAGATCAAAAGATCTTCAAATCCAAAATAAAAAAATTTAAGTCCGTATTTAAAAAAACAATGATGTCTCCAGTTCCACGCAACCGAAACTTTGAACTGAAAATTTGAGTTGACAGTTGTATTCTACATAAAAAGGTGCTCTAGTAATGTCTTTACAAAATTTAGAAATATCCAAAAATAAAAAAGTTACTGTGGTTTTTCGAAAATGCAATGTTTTGCTTTTTTGGAAATATTTCAAAAACCATAACAGCCTGCAATCAATCCCCAAGTGCTGTTAAATCACTAACGTAACTGCCTAAGACTTTCCCCATTTAACGATCTTCCTAACTTTTATAGTTTCTGGGTGTGGGTCGTGACGTGGCCAATTTCAGACACACTCTATACCTATCTGCATTAATAAATGTTGGATTTTCCTATCTATATTTTTGTTCCATTCGGCTTCATTTAATAAAGCCAATTTACAGTACATATACCTACTTATGTTAAGTTTTGTTTCTGTGGTCTATTACTTTTTAAATAAAAAGTAAAAAAATATTGGCTTTATTTATTTCATGTAGGGTAATTACAAAAAAGAAAAACATCGTATTTGTGACCAAATTAACTCAGGAAATATTAATACATTTCAGGGAAATTTGTACAAGTTTCAATGTTTCATTGAAAGTTACAAATATTTCAGTGAAAATTTCCAAATTCCATAAATTTCAAAAATTTCATAAATTTCAAATAAATTTCATAAATTTCATGAAAATTTCAACTTGAAATTTCAAAACTATACCGAGAGTGAAATTTACCCATCCCTAATTGCAACAAAGCATTTAAGATAAACAAGAAAAATCGAATATTCTCGAGTTTTCATTCCGCGACCGAACACTCAGCTCGTTCCACATACGGGATGTTAGGCAAAATATTTGACTCACTTTTTTGCATCCCGTGTACAGGGTGAGTCAACGATTGGATGAAGTAGGTTTGTGCCTTTTGGTGAAATTTACAAAGAAACTATATTTATTGTTTGATACAGTTTATTTTTACGCAGATTTTAAAAATATTTAGGACTCTACAGGGTGAGCCAAAAAACTAGGACAGCATAAAGTTGTATTTTTTTAAATAGAACACCCTATATACGAATCGTATTTTCGATTTAGCTTATAATTTTAAATCTTTTTTATTAAGGGTTTACTATAACAAAACTTTATAGTTTCTGAGATAATTAAGTTTAAAGAAAAAAAGTCAAATTTTCAAGCATCAATTCAATCCTAAATAACGTTTTCAATTTTGTGACAAATATATTCAAATTTGGAATTTAGCAAGGCCAAGGACAAGTTAACATAATTTTTACCTAATATTTGCAATAAAAGCTACAGGGTGTTGAACACATCGGCTCAAATTTGAACAAGTTTAAATGAATAAATATATTTTTTTTAAAATGGTACATCCTGTATATTTTCATGTTATTTAATAGAGTAATGAAAACCCTAAAAGTTTTGTTCAATATATCCTATACCTATTTATAATAGTTTTTGAGATATTTCAGTTTTTCTTATTTTCCATACTTTTTTACAGAAATAGTCTTCATTATCATAGTAGCCATGTAAAATAATAAAAAGAAACTACAGAAACAAACAGAATGTGGTTAAATATGATGAAATACATTATTCGTTATATTACAACGGCAATAGTTTAATTAAACATAATGTGAAAAAATTAACACAACAATAACGACAAGGCAAATACATATTTACTTTTATACTAAATTGAAACAAAAAAATTACCTATTAAATACTGAGATTAATTATTTCTTTTTAATAAGTGTTCGAATAAACGACCCTCTTGTGCAATGCACAAATTTAGTCTTTTTTGCAGATTTTCTCGGACCCTGGACAAAATTAGTGGCGTTATTGTTCTACAGGTATCCCTAATCCTGTTTCGCATATCTTCCACTGTTGTTGGTGGCTTAACATACACCTTATTTTTAATATAACCCCATAGGAAGAAATCTAATGGGGTGATGTCGCAAGACCTTGGTGGCCACTCAATGAAACCCCCACGTCCAATCCATTTTTGCAGATATCGTTGGTCCAAAAACGCACGAACTTCACGATGGTAATGCGGAGGCGCACCATCGTGCTGGAACCACATACTGTCGAGCTCATCCCTATCGAGACCTTGAAGCAGTTGGAGGTACTTCTTCTTGTAGAAAGTTCAGGTAATTATGGCCATTTAGTGGTTCATTAAAAAAGTGGGGTACAATAATTCGATTATGATGAATACCACACCGAACATTTAATGACCAGTGGTTTTGATGTTGCACCTCTCTAATCCAAAATGGGTTTTCTGTGGCATAATAATGCATGTTGCGTCTATTTACGGCACAGTTACTTCTAAAAGTAGCTTCATCACTAAACATTACCTTACATAATAAATTTGGATTTAATTGAATTTCCGCATTTATTGTACGACAAAAGTTTACACGACTTTCAAAATCCTGTCCATGCAATTCTTGGTGTAATTCCATGTGATATGGATGATACCTATATTTCTTGGTGGTACGATTAGCGGTGGATTGTGATGTTTCACATAATGCTGCTAACTGACGGCTACCAATATAAGGATTTTCCTGAACATTTAACAATACTTGTAGTTCTTTTTCTTCATTAGTTACTGGTTTGTTGACCACTTTACGTTTTGGATAATCAACAGTACCAGAAGAATCAAATCTTTGCATTAAGTTTTGAAAAGTATGGATATTAGGCAGGCGTCGATCAGGATACTTCATTTTGTAAATTCTTTGAGCAAGAAGGCAATTTTTTTGAGCCTCTCCTATTGTATAAATCATATCTATTAACTCATTCTTTGGAAAATTCATTTTACAATATAAGATGAATGCAAAAAAAACCAAACTACACTACATAAAAACCAAAAGAAGCGATTGCGGTTATAAATTTGACACACAGAAAAATGTTCTTTTACATTGTTTTTGCCATGGCTACTATGATAATGAAGACTATTTCTGTAAAAAAGTATGGAAAATAAGAAAAACTGAAATATCTCAAAAACTATTATAAATAGGTATAGGATATATTGAACAAAACTTTTAGAGTTTTTATTACTCTATTAAATAACATGAAAATATACAGGGTGTACCATTTAAAAAAATGGCGATGTGTAGCTTTTATTGCAAATATTAGGTAAAAATTATGTTAACTTGTCCTTGGCCTTGCTAAATTCCAAATTTGAATATATTTGTCACAAAATTGAAAACGTTATTTAGGATTGAATTGATGCTCGAAAATGTGACTTTTTTTCTTTAAACTTAATTATCTCAGAAACTATAAAGATTTGTTATAGTAAACCCTTAATAAAAAAGATTTAAAATTATAAGCTAAATCGAAAATACGATTCGTATATAGGGTGTTCTATTTAAAAAAATACAACTTTATGCTGTCCTAGTTTTTTGGCTCACCCTGTAGAGTCCTAAATATTTTTAAAATCTGCGTAAAAATAAACTGTATCAAACAATAAATATAGTTTCTTTGTTAATTTCACCGAAAAGGCACAAACCTACTTCATCCAATCGTTGACTCACCCTGTATGTGCTGAGTCCCTCTCAGGATTATAAGGTAGCTGACGTTTCGGTGAAATCTCATTCACCATTTTCAAAGCTCACTGTACGGGGTCTGCGAGCTCGTCAAACCTTACTTTCTTAAATGAGACCAAGTTAATAAAATTCGCGTCAACCAGACCAAACTTTTGGAAATTTTATAAGTAGTCTTTCCCCCTCCTCTGCTGCTCTAATTTTACATCTTACAGCAAAAAGTGTTAAACCAAAAAGGTGTAGAATTGTAGTAAAATTATCAACGTAATATTTTTTTGATAGCTATATAGGTATATTTTCCAAAAAAAAATCTTTTTTTACATTACCAAAGCAATTACGCCCCTAGCGACAGGATTACGAACTTAAAAATTATTTCCAGCAATTTCTCTTGGCCACTTTTCTTAACAAGATTTTTTTTCCAAAATTCCTGGATTATTACTTCATAAGATAGGGTACCCAGCCACCCTTAATGAAACACCCTGTATACATGAAGACTGAGGATATTTTTGAACATTTACTTAGAGTTTCATTGAACCATTAAAGGGATCAAATTTTTCTGTTTTGGTTTTTTATCGACTTTATTATGTTATTCTTATTGTTCTCTGCGAAATCATTCTTAACATTTATAGCTCGTAGCTATGTAATTTTTTATTATAGCTGCCCTGTTGGCCCTTAAACATGCTCCAATATAAATATGTGTGAAGGGGAACTACGACGGGTCCCAGTACGCAATAAAACATTTAAATTCGATCATCTCAGAAAGTAATGAAGCTCCTGATTTCTTATCTTAAAACCCCAAAGTGCCAAAATCAGCTCAAATCAAGCTATTATTAAGATAAATATTTACAACAAAGTTATAAAAATTATAACTTTAACAATCTGATTTTTTTAAAACTATCAGCTTTTAGACTAAGGTAATTGGGCTAAATTTTAGCTTCAGGAATTTGTTTGTATAGTATTTTTTTTTAATATCGACTAAATAAATAATAATATTCTAATTCTACTAAAAAGTTCCAAAGAAGACTTTTGCAATCAGCTTAACAAAGTACAAATAAAACTTAAAAACATCAGCCGGAATCAGGTATATTGTTAAAATAAATTATTACGATAGAAAGTCATTGCCCATGATTTATCAGTTGCCTCCGGATTATGTACCTGAATTTATTTCCAATTTGTCAGTGTTAACAAAAATCCTGTTATTAGTATATAAAGATTGACAAAATACTTATATGTTTATACTTACTTGACTATGGACCGCAATCACAATTAGCAAATTTAAAAATAAAATAATAAAATGCATTTTACTGTGAAGTTTTTCAAAACTAAATTAATCTAACCTACATTAAGGTACTAACTAAATAAAATAAAAGTCTTTTTATTACCTGCATATAGATACATAATTATTACACTATTAAAAAAATTATACACCTTCATTTCCTAGATGAAAATGCAAATTATTTCTCTCTGCAACCTTCTCGGCAATACCCATTCATATCATTAAACAGTTATGAACGTTGAAAAGTGAATGCATTTTAATTGTAAATAAGGTAATTTTAACATTTTTATTTGACCATATATCTACAATATATACAAGGGATTCTAGAAAAAATATCTATCTAGCCATATACAATTTATTTTCAATTCCTTTGTTATTTTGTGGTTTATGAAGTGTTATTGACAAAAAACGAGTTTTGTTAAATAGTGACATTGGCTATTGTTGGGAAAGTGTATAAGCCCCGAATATTTAATATTATTTCTTTAACACAACTAATACTTAAAAAATCATGTATTTTAAATTCCGTTATAAAATTCATTCCAAAAAGCCAATAATTGTCACGTGACCGTTGTGACATCATATATTCCCAAACACTGGTAAACTGATAAGATAATATAAAGTTTTTTGATAATTTTTGGAATAAAAGATGAGTCCTAAGTTTAATAAGTATTGTGCGACACCGCAATGTAGAAAAACTACAATTGAAACACCTGAAAAGTTATTTACTCATGTTTGGAAAATAATAGGAAAATGTGGCTTCAGCTAGTCCGCAAGGATGCGGAACTTCTGTCTACACAATCTAAAATTTATATTAAAAGTTATTATTTTCAAGTTTTCAAAAATGAAAATTGGAATTTTGAGGTTAGAAATAAAGTAATCCAAGTTGGGTAACAATGTTTTGTATTTATTTTATTTTAGTTGCCGAATGATATGGAGAACCATACAGAATATCATTTGATACGTGAATGAATAAACTAAACGACTGAAATATCTCAAAAAAAATTTAAGTCACGTGAAGTACCTGCTTGACGAAAATCAACAGACAAATTCACTAAAATGGTTTAAGACTTAATCACAGTCTAGTTGGAAGTTAGAACTTGTAATTGGTCAGTTTTCTTTTGCTTATGATACTATTATAGTTTACATTACATATGTCAACAAACACAAGCTTAGATAGGAATATTTAGGTTAAAAACCCAGATGAAAGCTTTGCAATTGATAATGGGAATAGCTGTCTCCCAAAAATAAACAAAATATATCTTATTATATATAATTATATTTTATTTATATATTTATAATAATTAAATATAGTTTTTTTCTCGGGCTGTCTGTAACCGTTAAGGCAAAAATATATAAAAAGAAACCTATTCTTAATAATGAAAATGTCAAAATTGCAATTCTGGGATATTTAAGGCATATCCTGTGACATCATTAAAACAAGTGGCTCTACAAAAATGAATTTCGAACAGCTCGATACATACAATTCTGTTGAAACACAACTTCCACTCTTATTTAATATATTTGATTCAACATCTAAGAGATACTGATTTGCCAAAAAAAGTGTAATTTTGCGAATTTATATTAAAGTTGACACGACCCCCGATTTTTGGACAACCTAATTTGGACTGATGAAGCAAAATTTACGAAAAATGGTCTTTTTAATAGACATAATTTCTATTTTTAGAGTGATTCAAATCCTCGTGCAGTAAGATTGCAGAATTTTCAAGAAACCTGGCAATTTAACCTATTTTGTGCTGTAAGAAATGATGGAACAATAAAACTACATTTTTATAAAGCATACTTCACTGGTAATTCCTTAATAATATAATGCAAACTATGTTCCCATTTTAAATTATATAATAAGTTTGTAGGAGAATATTTAAATATTCTAGAAGAGTTAGCATCTATCCAAACAGTCGGATAAATATAGGACCTATTGTCTAGCCTCCTCGATCTCCCGATCTAACACCGCTAGATTTTTACCTCGCGTTATTCCACTCCGGTCGATAACAGGGAGGATCTTCTACAGAGAAACACGTTTCATTGTGATCAAATAAGGAGCAATGCTGAGTTAATGTGGCGGGTACAGCAGTCCTCAATTCCTCGTGCCCGCGAGTGTATCAGACTTCATGGAGACCATGTTGAACTCTCCTACGAAATTTTTAACTAAGCAATTAGTTTAACTTTTTACTGAACTATGGTGACAAGGGAAAATTCCTCTTTGTCATATTCATCCCGACAGAAGTTAGAGAACTAATGACATTTCTTCGAAAACGGTTAGGATTAGCGACATTAATATTAATTTTTAGTCAATAGTTAAAGGTATGAAAAAAAACGTTGCCCAAAGTTCTGATCATACAGGGCGTAAAAAAATGGGGTTACAGCTAGTCCGTCCCTGTAGCTGTAAGTAATTCATAACACTCTTGGATAATAATATGAAGGGTCTTACCTTGTATATGTCTTATTAAAAAAATTGAAATATACCTGGTGGTTCAACAATTACTTGTAAAAAACTGAATTCCATTGCAACTCTTTGGGTGCCCATATCTCTGAAGAGGAGGTCTATGCGAAAAATAACTTTCCCCCAAAAACAGGAGCTCCCATTTGAAAAAATCAAATTGACCTCAAAATGACCTTGAAGATCAAGCCCAAAGGCAAATTCGATTTCCCCTTCGAAAATAAAAAAAATTTGCTCCTACACTATTTTTGATTTAAGCCCTCCCATTAAAATTATTTCTATGCTTCTTTAAAAAAAATAGAAATTAATCAAAAAGGCAACATTTCTTCTTTATTTATAGTTTTAGTAATGCCAAGAATACGAAATTTTCTCTTCCTAGTAGTATGTCATATAATAATGTTAGAGCGGAAGACTCAACCGCTATAGCAGAACTCTTTAGAGCTTTTTTCTCCACAGTCTACACGCATGAGCATTGTAAGACCCGTACTTTTAATTGCATGAAAACTGTAAACCTTAGTTTCCTTCAAGTTGAGCCGGTGGACGTGTTTAATGCAATAGATCACTTAAACAGTAAATTGGGTACCGGACCCGACGGGATACCAGTCATATTTGTTAAGAATTGTCAGGGTGTTTTGTCTGCAGTGTTGGCTCAGATTTTTAATATTTCTTTATCAACGGGTGTTTTCCCAAAAGTATGGAAAACTACTTACATTACGCCAATCCATAAGGATGGCGACAGAGCTAACGTCGAAAATTATCGTGGAATTTCGAAATTCTCACTATTTAGTAAGATTTTTGAGGGTATTGTTTACCAAAAGATGTGCCCTCTTTTTAGGCATGTGTTAGCAACTTCACAGCATGGCTTTATGGCAGGTCGATCGACTACTACTAATCTGCTTGTCTATGAACAGTACTTGGTGGAGGCTTTGGAGGGGAGGTGTCTACAATGGATAAATAGTTACCTGTCTGGTAGAGTACAGCGAGTAAAAATTAATAACTGTGAATCATCTGATATATGTGTTACCTCTGGTGTTCCTCAGGGTGCTCACCTCGCTCCGCTCCTTTTTAACTGCTTTATTAACGATATTGAGGACATCATAACTTTCAGTAGATGTCTTCTTTATGCAGATGATTTAAAGATATTTCGGGTTGTTAGGAGTAGCAACGATTGCGAGGGCATTCAGCAGGATATAGCTCGATTCTCTGAATGGTGTAAGTTAAATTTTATGCACCTCAATGTTAATAAATGCTCCATTATAAGTTTTTATCGTAAAAGGGATTGGATAACTTTTGATTACTTTCTTGATAATAACATGATTAATCGCGTTGAATGTATGAAGGATCTGGGTATTATATTTGATCGGGCCCTTTGCTTCGACACACATATTGATAATATTGTGAACAGGGGTTTGAAGTTGCTCGGGTTTGTTAAGAGAATGCTTACAGATTTTAATAGTGTAGACTGTTTTAAAGTGATATACTGCTCTGTAGTTCGATCAATCTTAGAATATGCGTCCCAAGTTTGGTCACCTCATTATTTTACATACAAAGAAAAAGTAGAAAGAGTACAAAGAAAGTTTTTAAGTTTCATTGCCTTTAAACAGGGAATGCAGCAGGAGCGGTCTGTATATGATGATACTGCCGATGCTTTGGGGTTGTTACCATTGTGTGTGAGACGCATATATCTTGACCTCGTTCTACTTTATAAGATTGTTAACTCTTGTATTGATTCTTCTGAACTACTCAATAATATTGGATTATCGGTTCTTCAAAGAGCTTTTAGAGCGCACAATTTGTATGATGTGATATATCACCGAACGAATTATGGCATTAACAGTCCTATTTCTCGAATGTGTAGGGAAATTAATTCAGTTCCTACTGAGATTGATATTTTTCGTTTGCCAATTAATGTCTTTAAATTAAAAATTTTACAATTCTTGAAAAACTAGTTAATGTTGTCAATTGTCAATACTTGTCTTTTGAAGCACTTTGACGTATGTTTAGATTTGTAGTTTTTTTTTTATTTCTATTTTAAATAGTGTTTGTATTTTTTATTTTTGAAATGGAAATTGTCAATTGTCAATACTTGTCTTTTGAAGTACTTTAATGCATGTTTAGATTTGTAAGGTTTTTAATTCTGACTGTTTTAAATAGTGTTTGTATTTTTTATTTTTGAAATGGATTGTATTTATTAGATCCGTCAATATACTATTATTATTATTATTAAACCTATTTCAATAAAATTCAGTTACCAACTATGACACATAAAATTAAACGATTGGTTTCGTAACCTACCTTCAATTTTTATTCGTGAACCACCTGGTTTTGAAAAGTCATAATGTTACTACAGACTGTGGAATTTGTCTTAAATGATCTTGACATTCCACTTATAGTCAAAGGCAGTATCACCATCTAATATGTCCATTTTAGCCTTATAGCTATTGTGGAAAACATGTGTATGTATTTATTAAAATGATTCACCCAGTCTGCAGCTTTTACGCCGATTTAAACTTATCAATCCAAAACATAATAAAGGTAAATTTAGCTTAATAATAAAAACCAAACAATCTTCATTTCATATTTTTTATTTATTTCAACAGGCAACAAATTGCTTGAATTAATTATTAAAATAATTTTGGACTATATAATCAATTACATTTTTATACTTGATTACGATCATGTCTAGAATGTCTCTAGCTCTATCATCTAAATTTAAAATAACAAATAAATATTAAATGTATTTAAGTCTGCTAAAAATTTTAAGAAACTATTTTTACATCTAACGCATAAAATACTTTTATGGTTATCTTTTTACACTCAATAAAACAAAATGAAAAGTAGAAATACTTCTAGTATATAATAATAAGTATAACATATAATAATATGTATATCATTTTTAGTAATCTACCTACTCTAAATCTAATTCGCATTTCGCCAAAAAAAATCTATTTACAAAAACTGATATTTACATTATATACTAAGAGCACCAAAATTATTTAAAATTTTACCAATAACAAATTTTGTGCCTAAATTAAGACTTGCAATTTTAAAACGAAATATATTTTGAAAGAGTTAGTTTCAGATCTACGCTTTAATATTAAAAATCACAAAATTTCTAGTAACTTACTTATTTTACAGCAACTAAAAGCAAAAACAATTTTTTTGAGCTTTTTTACATTTATAAAGTTTGATTAAGGAATAAAAATATTGCTGGAAGTTTATTTAGTAAAAAGATATGTTAAAAAAATATTTGTGCAAAACAAATGTTAAACAATTTTAAATACATCGTTCGGTAATAAGTGTTTTATTCTAATCATACTTAACAAGTAGGCACCTATTTCAGAACCATTATTTTCAGAGTATATTATTTACCACAACACCAGATTTAGGAACATTATTTTAATGAATAATTTCGTAAATATGCACTTTTTTCCCTTTCATCTTTTAAAACCTGAATCTCAAAGCCTTTATAATCATAATGTGAGAAAGTGAAGTTAAATGGGGCTATATTGGTTCGTTAAAAAATATTTTTGTTAATGATTAGCTAACCAGAGTGTTTGATTTATGACAAAATGTATAATACTCCTCGTCAAACTTGAAAATCAAGAAGGCCTTGTAAAGAATCGTTCATCTTACGTTATATAAATGTATTCAATGTGTCTACATTTCATAATATGGATTGCATAAATGTTATGCGTGATACATGTACATGTGTTTTTTGATTTTTTTACAGTGTTTTCAGAAATACTGTGTGACCAGTGAAGTCCGCATCATATGGGATCATTTTTTATTAATAATTTTCTTCGAAATTTGACTTTAGCATCAATTTCTGCTTCGATCGAGATGAAAATTAATGAAACAAAAATAGTAGTCACGTGATTAGCATTACTTTTAGACACAAACTACGTTTTGAAAAATAGTTATTTTATGAAGTTACCTTATACAGGGTCAAAAACAAATAAATTTTGCATCACATGTGACCAAATTTTAATAGTCCTATTTGGATTTTGAAGAAACACACATTTAATATGGCGGTACTTTAAACAAAATATGTCTGTAATGTCAAAACTAAGAAGCTTAATGTAGAATGCGTTGAGTCTTATTATGTAACAGTGGTGCAA
Organism: Diaprepes abbreviatus; assembly: GCA_034092305.1. NCBI lineage: Eukaryota > Metazoa > Arthropoda > Insecta > Coleoptera > Curculionidae > Diaprepes > Diaprepes abbreviatus. The sequence goes on along the minus strand of JASJET010000236.1, from coordinate 1,817,983 downwards.
TTTACAAAAAATGGACAAAAAATCTAAATTATCTTATACATCCAAAATTTTACATATGGGCTAAAAATTACATTAAGAAAAACTTTTTCTCATAACTTTTTTCGATAATTTGGGATATAATCCCATGTTCGAACTTTTTTTTAGAAAAAAATTAAAATTAGACAGTTATGCTAATCATGTGACTACTATTTTTTTTGGTTATTAGTTAATGGTAAGTTAAATTTTGTGCACCTCAATATTTATAAATGCTCCATTATAAGTTTTTATCTTAAAGGGATTGGATAATTTTTGATTACTTTCTTGATAATATAATTTCGTGTTGAATGTGTGAAGGATCTAGGTGTTACATTTGATAGAGCCTTTCGCTTTGACACACATATTCATAATATTGTGAATAGGGGTTTGAAGTTGCTCGGATTTGTGAAGAGATGCGTACAGATTTTAATAGTGTCGACTATTTTAAAGTGATATACTGCTCTGTAGTTCGATCAATCTTAAAATATGCGTTCCAAGTTTGGTCACCTCATTATTTTACATACAAAGAAAAAATAGAAAGAGTACAAAGAAAGTTTTTAAGTTTCATTGCCTTTAAACAGGGAATGCAGCAGGAGCGGTATATATATAATGGTATTGCCGATGCTTTGAGGTTGCTCCCATTGTGTGTGAAACACATATATCTTGACCTCGTTCTACTTTATAAGATTGTTGTTAACTCTTGTATTGATTCTCCTGAACTACTCAATAATATTGGATTATCGGTTCCTCAAAGACCTTTTAGAGTGCACAATTTGTTTGAGGTGACATATCACCGAACGAATTATGGCATTAACAGCCCTATTTCTCGAATGTGTAGGGAAATGAATTCAGTTCCTACCGAGATTGATATTTTTCATTTGCCAATTAATGTCTTTAAATTAAAAATTTTACAATTCTTGAAAAACTAGTTAATATTGTCAACTGTCAATACTTGTCTTTTGAAGCACTTTAATGCATTCTTAGATTTGTAAGATTTTTAATTCTGATTCTGTTTTAAACAGTGTTTGTGTATTTATTTGTACCGTTAATATACTATTGTTATTATTATTAATTTCCATCTCGTTCGTAGCAGAAATTGATGCCAAAGTCAAATTTTGAATAAAGCAATTAATAAAACTCCCGTATGTGACTTTGCTGGTCACACTGTATAATCAAAATTATATATGATAATTTGATAACAAATAAAGTTGAAAGTTTCTCATCTATTTCAAAGATTAATTTTTATATAATTTCAAATTTTAAAACTTTCAAACTTGAATATCTCTGAAAGCTGTTCCGATATTGGCCAAACTTCAATTTTCTTTGACACTGTAATTAAAAAAGAACAGTCGTAACTTTTAAAAAGATTGTATGAACACAATTTTTAAAATTCACCGTCCTAAAAAGCTGGTTGGTTTTATTACATCTTAAGTGACACTAATCTTTTGTCCGAAAAATAATATCCCAACAATTATTACCATTTCACACATCCAGCTTTTACAATTTTTCTGCAATTTATTAAAAACATGAACTTTTGTTTGTTTTCACAACAGTACAACAAGTAGTTTAACATGTTACTGTATTTCTCCTTCAGACCATAAAAGGAAAGGCAGACAATGTGTTTCTTGCTAATTCTAGTATGATTCTCCCCCCATACGCGTTTCGACCAGCTAATGAAGCTGTAACGAACCAAGAACAAAATTCACATCAGACTACTGAATATATAAAATCCACATTCTGAGTCTTGACGGCAGGAAGAGTGTAAAATATTAACAATCAAACGACATATATATATATATATATATATATATATATATATATATATATATATATATATATATATATATATATATATATGTCGTTTGACTGTTATATTTTTTAGTCTGGGATTAAAAATGCCTGAAGATAATATCCTGCTGACATGTTTCGTATTGAAGATTTTAAATAGAGAGTTGTTTCCTTCCTTTTGAACAGCTCAGGTGGTCGAAAGGCGTATGGGAAAAGCCTGGGTAAACGTAAAAATGACATAAAATTAGTGACAGGCCTGGGTGGTTCTGGTTAATATCACTCTTGCTGGTTGATATCCCATTGACTTTAAATTTATTTTGTCATTTTATATAAAATTATTTCACTTGAAGACATTCGATAGATTAAAGTGTTGGAAAAAACAGCTTTCTATCGTATTTATTTACACAGAAATTATTACCGAATTCAAAGCACTACAATAAAATAATAATTTCAATGACTTTGGGCTAATACGGCACTTAACAATAATCTTCTGGTCTAAGGAAAGTTTAAATTTTCTAGATCATATGATCGATGTCATATGTATGTCATTTGTCTGTCAAATCGACTACTTCACTCATTAGTTTGTGTATACCTTTCTTCCCAGGGTCTGAAGGAGAAAGACGATAACCTGGTAAAGCAGTTCGACAACCATAAAGATTCCCCTATAATTTCAACCAAAAGACCTATCACACCATAAGGACTCTTATTGTTTTGGAGACATTTCAAGGCTTAACCGCTCAAAATTAAAAAAACTTTTTAAGGATTACGGAATATTGATATATTAAATTCCTCAGACAACCTTTTACTAAATAAATAAAAGGGAGAGAGAAACAAAAATTGATTGTTTACCATTAATAATTTAAATAAAATGATAGAAGTAGCAACATTTTATGTTTGACATATTGCTCATGAGACGATAAGGCGATTGAGACTTAAAGGAAAAATAAAAGTATGTTTTACAATTAAAAAAACCGTTCTTAAAAAAATGGTTTTGTGCAGATGTATAAAGCATTTTTTTTTAGGTTCAATTAGATTTAAAATATTGTTTTTCTACCATATATCGTTTTTAATTGATCTCAAAAAAGAAGAAGGTTCTCATTTTGATGATCATTATATTTTTCATGTATGTACACCGATTACGTCAGAACGCCTCTATCGTATTGAATGAAATTTCTTATTTATATTCAGAAAGGAAGAGCCTTTGACAGTTATATTTTAAAACTGGAAAAAGGAAAGTATTTGAGCCTGCTGGACAGTACCATCTCCAGATGAATAGGTTTTTCTATTAAATTCTCTTATATTATGTAAAAAATATCAAACAAGTAATTTCTTAACTTTATTTTCTATTTTTGTTAAATCTCTTGCTTGACTACGCCACTGCTTACGGATCCGTATTTTTCCCCACTACTTACACCACCTACTACACTTCCCGGTTAACACATGACAGGTGTCACTATAAAAATGGTGGAATAGTCTAGTAGGACGTTTGGCTGTTTTCGAACTTTCCAGAATTTCAATAAATTTTTTTTATATATATATATATATATATATATATATATATATATATATATATATATATATATATATATCCCATTCAGGTATCAAAAGAACATCTTCCAAAAGAACCTTTTTAAAAGTTAATACTATTTTTTTTTTGTGTGTAAACCAACTACTTGCAGTACACTTATTGTTCTATAAAAACATAAGCATTACAAGCTGTCTTTTTTCTATGATTTTTAAGCCTAAATATCTGATATAATTTTCACAGAAATACTCATAGTCTCTAGTGTTTGATAAAAATCAGACCACATATCACAATACGATCAAATCGAATTAATCTCTCAATCTAGAACAATCCACCTTTTCTACCAAACAGTAGGCTACTGAGCGTTCCTAAAGTAGACGTTGGCGCTTGAGCTTGCTCCGGTTCGGGAGTTTTTCGAGAAGATACTGTTCCTAAATCTGGCCTAGTTTGACCTGTACCAGCCTGTCTTCGTTGCTTGCGAGCGTTGAGCTGGTCCAGTCTGCGATTGAGAGCACCACTGCCAGGTTTACCGGGAACTCCAAGGTCTGATTTTGCTTTCGTAACTGGAAATAAAGAAAAACAGATTATACTTTTTTAAAAATACAAATACAATAACTATAAAACAACAGTAAAAAATAATACCAAGCGTTTGCCGCAACTCAGTTTAAAAAAAGACACGACGCAGCCGCCAAGATACTCCACCAAGAATTAGCAGATAAATTAAAACTATTGCAGGTAGGAAAAGTGTCTTATTACAAATACAATCTGGAGCCTATTCTTGAGAACAACCAGTTTAAGTTATATTGGGACCGAACGGTTCTGACGGATCAGACAGTTGCTCATAATAGACCAAACATTATGCTAACAGATAAAATTTCTAGGCAAACTACACTAATCGATATTGCTGTACTTAATAACACTAACCCAAGGCCAAAATACAACAAAAAGATCACCAAATACAGAGATATGGAGCTGCATATCCGAAGACAAACAGCGTCCAAACGATTCCCATAATACTGTCAACAACTGGAGTGATACCGAAGAACTTCCTGCAGAACATCAAGGGACTGGGCCTTAGTGAGCATCTGTATAAGCCAATTCAGAAAGCAGTTCTCCTTGCAACCGCGCGAACCGTCCGAAAATTCGTAGGAAATGCAGCAGACCACGTCACCTAGGACGCGATAACAAGGAAAGGGTTCCCACAGAGCTTCATACTTTTGGTATCTTTGTATACCTGAAATGAGTCAATATTCCCTGGAGGGAGTTGCGAAGCAGTTTGGTTGAAATCATAATAAACAACAGTAAAAAATAATTTTAATGATAATTACTACGAGAGTAGTAGTAGTGCATTATCAGTTTACACACAGCGTCAATGTTTTCTTGCATTACCCGCGAGTTGTCCGTAAGTGAACGACAGTCACAACTGAATTCATCAAATCAGCGATATATAGTGGTTTTTGTAGCTGTTTCATCATCCTATAAAGAATGAAATCCATGGATGTCGATCGATATATTTGGTACAAAGAGTAATAAGATCGGGGATGTACTTGAAGTTAAACCCATGAACATTGATTTTGTATGTGGATACAATAGAGTTAAAATGGATTTTGGCACTCAGAAGATTGCTATTCTTGTAACCTAAAGATCTCCAAACTCAGATATAAATTCATTTCTGAATATACTAAATGACATTGAGCTTGATCTCCTGCAAACATTGAGACACTGTACCATGTGGCGATTTTAATATAAATGTGATTTCGGTATCAAAAGATTACAGACTTTTGCCTGATTTACTCGAAAATTATAAGCTGCGTAATTTTTTACCATTGTAATCCGTTAGATATTTAACAAATAGAGTATCCAAAATAAACTTCTACACTACGAACATGCCATCGATATCGGGGTTGAATTTGGAAATTAACTTGTCAGATAATAATGGCCAAATTATGTCTCTTAATATTAAGAATTTCGAGTTCCTGCATCTAAAACGATAGACATCCTAATAAATAGAACTGTTAACTCTTATACACTAAACAGATTGAATGTGTTACATGGCGAGTTGGACTATTCTGAAGTATACACTAAAAATTCTGTCGATGAGACATGGAATCTGTTCTGGAATATATTTTCATACTGTTTTCATATCGCATGTCCAAAAGACAAAGTAATCATTTTATTGATAAAAAGCAATAATTTAAATGAAATGTTTTGGTTATCTAGAAATTTCTACTCAGAAACTCTAAACATACGGTATAAGATTATGAAAAAAATAATTTACAAGAACAATTCAACATAAAAAGCAATATTTTTTAAAACTCTAATCGATAAATCCATAAATTCGTCCAAGAAGATACGAAAGCAAATTAATGGCCCAGTTGGAAGGGGAAACTTGGCAAGTCCAAGTATATGCTTGTTAATGGTCATCTTAACGAGAATCCTACGGAGATTGGTAAAGCTTCCTGTAAATATTTCACTACCATTGCCCAAAAACCCTTAGATCTTTGCATGTTCATTCAAAATCAACACTGTATATATTGTTCAATCCATTTACTTCTGGGAAATAATTAGTGAGATACTGAGGGATATCTTAGCCTCAATGCAAAGTAAACCATCGAGCGGCCCGGACGAAGAACCTAGAACTGATATAAAGAAGTGAATAGATTCTATTGTTGAATTACTATATCTTATTTTCAATACATCCATTGCCCCAGGTAGCTTTCCGAGTAAATGAAAAATCTCTTGCCTGTTTCCGGTTCACAAGAGTGATGATACGACAAATTTATCGGTCAATATCGCTCATCTCGCCATAGCCCCTGTCAGCGCGGTGTTAGGCAAAACCATGATACTACTATTGCCGAATTTGCCTTGTTGGATATGGCCTGCCGAGAGTTGGATAGATCGGAACTGCTGCTAGGTATATTCGTAGATTTTACTCGCGCCTTTGATTGTGTAGCTCCGACAGCATACCCGTTTAATGGGAGTTCGAGAACCGTACAATGAATGGGTGGGCTTATTTCCAACATGACGTAAGATGATAGTCAAGATCAACAATACTTTTTCCTCTACAAGGGGGCTTTCTCTTGGTGTTCTGCAGAGCTCTGCACTCTCTCCGTTACTGTTCCTAGCTTTCATATAATAAATCCCAATAAGTACTATTTGCTAAAGATATCAGTGTGGTGGTGGGAGCTTCGAGCCTTCAGGAATTACAAATTGTGGCAAGAAGAACACTCCCTGATTTGGAGACATGATGCAGAATGAACCGACTCGCGATAAATACGTTCAAGACTGCCCACATCATTTCCGTAAAAAGAAAGGAATTTATCATCTTAATGGAGACAAAATCTCAAAATTAACTTGAGTAGGATTCTTAGACTATTTTTTGGAAGATAAACTGTGTCGGTTAAGCCACGTAAAATACCTGGTTCTATCTTGGTGCCGGTCTGATCCTCTCTCCAGGAGAGAGGAACAGAGTTGTATTTGCAGGAAATAAACTGTTTGTATATATTCTATCCTTTTCTCTGCCTGAATGGAGAATACATACATATATATATATATATATATATATATATATATATATATATATATATATATATATATATATATATACATGATTCTCGTGTATCATGTAGATTGACAAATTTTCACGCCCGCTTCGCCAATATTTTATTCTATTTTATTTTAAATTACACGGACAAAAACTTATCTACATATTTATTTACTTGTTTGGCTTTTAAACACGCTAAACGATGCTCTCATGGTGGGATCGTTTGGTGCGGCACGTGGCTTTGGCTGCTTAAATAGCGGTAGGCTTGTTTGCCAGTACCGAAAAATGCGACCCCTATCAGTTGGGCAGCGCGTTTCGTGTACTCGATTTTACATATTTCTGTTTTAATTCACCGTCGCGCCACCATATGACGGTTCTTTTACAAACTTTGTTAATCTGTGTGGTTCTTGTATTATCAAGTGGACCATCGAGATGTCGCCTTTATCGTCTTATTTGCTGTGTTTTGATTATAAATTCAGCTTTATACGATGCAAAGGCGAGATGATGGTTTGTACCGACTGCGGTAACCTGACGAGTCCCATATTAGGACGAAACAGCGCTGTCGCCATCTGTCGGACCCGGAGTTTTTCCATATTTTGGAGTGCTCCGTACTTTTTAATACGAGAATCATGTAGATTGACAAATTTTCACGTCCGCTTCACCAATATTTTATTATATATATATATATATATATATATATACAGGTTTTTACGTCGTTGCCAGACCAATTTTACTTTACAGACCACCTTAGACCACCCAGAAACAATTATATTAGAAGCAAATAAATATGCGTTGTATGATTATTTTTATTCATGAAATCAATTACTATTGAGAGGGGTATGCAAATTAAAAAAAAATTTTTTTCATATTATATTAGCCACGTTCATGAGCCAATTGCAACTTATCTCGAACTAAAGCCCAGTATATCAAATTTGTATCATTTTACCAGTAATTCAGACCCGCCAGAGTTGCCGTTTTTACGCCATGTAAAATATTAAACAGCAAAGAATAATGATATAAAATCTTTGTGTAGAAATATTCCTTTCTCTTTAAATCTGGTCATTTTGATTGGTATTTTTTTACATTTGAGCATTTTAACTAAATTTTTAAATTGAAACTAACCGTTTCGTTAACTTTACCTTTGTAGAGAATACAATTCTGTATTGGTTAAGACGACGATATTTTGGCATCTAACTTAATTTATAATAATTAAATAAAAAAACACCCACAAATAAGGTGTTTAATTTTAAAGGTAAATGCTACATATAAAACAAACTTATCAATGTTGGGAATACCATAATAATATACATGTAATATAGACTTAGGGTATTCAGTTACCAAAATCATAAAGTAAATCACATGCACAACAAATTAAACCTATGTACCTGTATTCTAGATTTTGTTGATGCAAAATCTTCTGTAAAATCGATTCTTCTCAATTATAATGATTTTTATGTACGTGTGTTATTAAGGTCATTTGCGCGAGAAACCTTCTTTAAGAATGAAAAAAAGAAAAGCAAATAATACCGAATTGGATAGCCTCTAACACTCACTTTGAAGAAATAAAAAATGCAGTCACTATTGCTCAGTATTTACTATCTCTTAATAAAAAAACAATTGATCTTAATACAATATATACTATAATTGAACGGGAGCTTGCGGTCAAAAATACTGTATTCAAACGTTTGAGCAACAGTATACATTAATTCAGCTGGTCAAATTTGATGAGTAATAAATTAAAAAATGTTGTTACTTGTTTAGGCGCTTTTCATACTGTTTGCTGTGCAATTTAATGCCTCAGCAAAATATGGGGAAGTTGTGGCATAAGAGATATGCTAACCGAATCTAAAGTTTTTGCTGGAAATACCGTAGACAGAATTTTGGAGGGGTCGTTCGAAAATTAATTTTAATATATGATAGGCTAATGCAGTTATTGATAGAACATTTTTTTGATCAACTAAAAAAATAATAAAATAGATACTTTAATGTTCATTTGACTAATGAAGCATTTCGGGATTATTCCCAGATGTAACAACTGAAATGACAGTAATCAAGAGTACAAGGTCAGAGACTGGAATCACAGAAATGACTCAAAAAGAACTTGCTACTTCAAGATGAACTATGACTACAAATGTCTAAGGTAGTTATTCTGATACTGAATGGAAACGATGAATTACACCATTTTGATAATTGAATGGTAATTTAACCAATAAAATTATGAATAGATTATTACACAGATTTGATCGAGTAGATGAAATTCACTTGATTTATGATCGATACGACAGCACAACGGTTAATCCAGAACAGTTGGAACGAATTCGGAGGTATGGAAATGATAGCGAAAACAAAGAATATATAATTATTGGCGGTCAATCTACATGAAATTTTAAAAAATTCTGCAGTAATGATACAAGTAAATCAAATTTAGTGGAATTTATTGAAAATTATATAAAAAAACTATTCGGTTACCAATACAGAATAAGTTGATCATTTCTGGAGCATTTGAGCATATGTTATTATGGAAAATGATCAATATTTCGATGCATATTTCTTGTGTGATCATACAGAAGCAGATACCAAGATTGTATTTTATGCCTGTCAGTTACAAGAGCTGGATTCCGATACAAAGTTTTAAATTATTGTTAAATCCCCAGACACAGATGTGTTTATCTTATCATGGATTCTTAAAGGAACTTCTTTTATGGTTTAATACTGGAAATGTTTTCTCGATTTATTCCCGTACATACTAATGCAAACGATATTGGAAAAATTCAGTGTGACAGTATTTTAATAATCAATGCTGTGATAGATTAAGTTTCATATATGACGTTGGAAAAAAGAAGGTGTACAAAGCTTTAAATAAACCTGCAGGTGATGGACTTAATACTTTGACAGTGTATTTATCAAAAATATGACTCTCAGAATAACTTTAAAGACTGTTGTGAATGTATAAAAAAATTAAGATACAATATCGCGTTGAAAAAAATATATCTGATGAAAATTTGCCACCTTCTAAATCGGCCTTAGTTTAACATTATTTAAGAGCGATATGGCAAACAAATGAATGGGATCAAGCAAAAAAAGTAATATTGTATCTCTTGATCCATTAACTCATAGTTGGAAACTTGAAAATAACTGTTTAGAGTTTAATTATTTTGAAGCTTTGGACATGCTACAAAGATATGTCTGTTCATACACTGGAAAATGTACACAAAATTGTATCTGTGTATCCTCGAATTTAGAATGCTGCGCAGTATACGCACGTTTATAAAAGAATTGTATGAATGTTAAACAACATTTTATGGAAGACGATGATTTTTATCCGACAAATCGGGTTATTGATGAAAATAATCATATTATTGGAAGTGAAAACAATGAATAATATAAAATAGAGCGCTATCTTTAGACAATAAATAACATAACAGATTATATATTAGTTTCAATAAAGTAATGTCATAGTAAATAAAAATCGTCGACTTGAAATAAAATAATTCAAAAGGTAAGAAAGTGAAATATGCCCTCATAGCGCGCGTCTGTGCGGCCGCAACCACCATCTTGTGTACGCTCACGCAACACGTCTGAAACGGGTTACTTTTGAGTCCCACTTTCAGCGTCACAAACTCCACTTGCTCACATCAAAAAAATCTCTGTTGATGTTGAAGGTTCAAATTTCCAAAAATAACGAATTTCGTAATTTTTTTGCATAAAATTGCAAATCTCTTGGCCAGGAAGCATTTTCCGAAAAACTGTTAAAAGATAAAAAATATTTTGACGTGTTTTATTTAATAATTAGTTTTAAATCTTTTTTAATTAAAAAAATAAATTCAATATTTCAACCTCATAAAAAAAGAATAATAATAACAGCCAAAAAAAACAGCAGGAAATTGAATTCGAATCATCGACGTGACATTTCAATGCTAAATAAAATTTTTATAAAAAAATTTAACCGACTTCTAAAAGTGCGCTAAAAAGGGAAAAATACCTAGAAATTTTTATATGAAATTGAAATTTTTGAAGTTGGCGCCAAACTAATACCTGACCAAAAGTGATTCGCATAAACAGATTAAAAATACTTTATTTGCAATTGCTTTCTTCCATAATTTGTATATATTAGTTATTTATTTTATTTAGAAATAATTTGGCGTCATGTAAAAATGTATAGTTATTTTTCCCTTTTTAGCGCACTTTTAGAAGTCGGTTCAATTTTTTTATAAAAATCTTATTTTTAGATTTTTAGTTTTGAATTCATTATGATATTCATAAATTATTTGAACTAAGTGCTAATCGAGATTAGTGTACCTCGCAATGACTCCAAGGTGGCAAAAAAGTATCCATTTTATCCAGAATTGTAAATCACCCTAAAATGAACCACTATAAATTCTTTGATTCTTAGAGTTCTCCAAATACCAATGAAATTGTATCAAACAAATATTTAGTCTGTCATAGTAAATCCACTATCTTAAATTTCAAATTAATTATAGATTGGTAATATAGGCCCTAAAACCTTCCAATATTGATATTTAAAGAATTTGAGACGTAAATTTCTTAGCCCGATATATTTTATATTGCATATTGAGTTTGTACACGCCCCAAGAACAAAGCAATATCAGTTCTTGATAAAACCGGAAATTGTAAAATTTTTAGTCCTTCATATTGTATCTTATCAACCTAATGGTTGTAAAAAATTAACTTCATATTAGTAATACACCACCCCCCAACGCCCTAATATCAAATCTGAAAAAATGTGATTAAGGTAAAATTTTCAACCCACCATATTAGATGATCCGCCATATTGAATTTCAAAAAAATAATTTTAACGTTTTAATCTAATCTAAATCTAAATCCTTCAAAACCCCTTAGTATCAATTTTAGATGAAATCCAGAAATTTAAAATTTCTAAACGGTCATATTGCATCTAACATATTAGATTTTCTTAAAATAATTTTATATTCGCTATTTATATCCTCAAAAACGATTTAGTTCCACATTTGAATAAAATCGAAAAATGTAAAATTTTTAGTTCGCCTTATTGAATTCTGAAAAAATACTATTAAATTCTTAATTTACACCCTCAAGAACCTTCTATATTAGTTTTGGAGAAAGTCGAAAAATGTAAAATTTTTAGGACACTATATTGAATCCGTCAGATTGAGTTGTTCAAAAAATATTTCAAATTCGTAATTAACACTAACAAAAATCCACCAATACTGACTTTATACCAAATCGAGAGATGTAGAATCTTTAATCCGCCATCTTAGATCCGCCATATTTATTTTTTTTTAAAATAATATCAGATTCGTAATGTGCTTTCCCTAAAACACCCTCATATCAATTTTGAGAAAAATCGGACAAAATTAATTTTTTATCCACAATATTGGATACACCATATCGCATTTTTTAAAAATAATTTTGGATTCGTGATGTACGACTCCGAAAACTCCCACGTACCAACTTTGGAGAATATCGGAAAAAATTGATTTTTTGTCCGCCATATTGGATCCGCCATATAGAATTTTTAAAAAATATTTTAAATTCGTTATGTGCGACTTCGAAAACTCCCCCGTACCAATTTTGGAAAAAATCGGACAAAATAAAATTTTTTGGTCGGCTATATTGAATTTTTTTAAAATAATCTCAGATTCGTTATGAGACCCCGAAAACTCCCCCATACCAATTTTGGAGAGAATCGGACAAAATTGATTTTTTCGTCGGCCATATTGGATCCACCATTTTGAATTTTTTAAAAATAATTTTAGATTCGTCATGTGCGACCCCGAAAACTCCCCCGTATCAATTTTGGAGAAAATTGGACAAAATTGATTTTTTGTCCGCCATCTTGGATCCGCCATATTGAATTTTCTAAAAATATTTTGAATTCGTTATATACGACCTCGAAAACTCCCCCATTCCAATTTTGGAGAAAATCGCACAAAATTAAATTTTTTTGTCCGCCATATTGGATCCGCCATTCTGAATTTTTTTAAAATAATTTCAAATTCGTTGGGTATAACCCCGTAAATTTCTCCATACCAATTTTGAAGAATATCGAACAAAATTAATTTTTTTGGCCGCCATATTGTAAGCGCCATCTTGGATTTTACTGCACCAATTTCATCTAAAAAAATATGGGACTACCGCAGCAACTTCCTGAACATAACGCAAAAAATTTCATTCAAATCGGTGCAGCCGTTCCCGAGAAATCGTTGTACATACATAAAAAAACATACATACGCGACGACTTGAGAACCTCTTTCTCTTAAGAAGTCGGTTAAAAAAGCATTTTCTTTTAATGCTCCACTTTAGCCTTCATAGGACCACGATTTAGAGTCTTATCATAGGCTTTTAAACTACGAAAGTCTCATCTAAGTGGGTTTAATGTCATGTGGCAGTAGTAGAAACAAATAGACAAAAATTTTAAAGAAATTATGTTGCATTTTTAAAAATTCAATTAGACCGGAGGCCAGATTCTGTAAGCATATGTTTTGACATTCCCTTTCCTTTAAGGAAAGTGACATACTTATGTGTTACTACAGACTGAACAAAGGTGGAAGATCCTTATTATGACATTCTCTTTCCCTACACTTTTATAGAATCGCAACCCGGGAGTTATCGACAGTTTTTTTCAATTTGCATTAGCGTGAAAGTATATTTAGTTATCTATTTTATTACGAAAAGTCTGTACTCCACACCTAGTTCAACAGTGAAAAGTGGGGTCGAGAGTATATAAAAAAAATACCAAAATATTTATCTGCATCATGCTGAAACTTCGCCTGGTATAAATTTTAAATTTAAGGAAATGAGCTCGGTGTTCGACTCTTTTTACATGTTTCTGGCAGCAGTAATTTGAACTGTCAACGGATTGGCAGCGGTTTTTTGTCATTAATTAGACTGAATGTGCATTAGTAGCACTAACTTTTCACGTTAAGAGTGATCATAATAACCAAAACAATACACTTTTACACTGATGCAAATGGGACACAAAAAACTCACTAGCTCCAGTAGTAAATATATAGATACATCGTCATTAAATTTTATGAAAGAGTAATTATGGTAAATAACTATACCAATTTCTAAAATTAGATAACAGTAATCTTTAAACATAATAACTTTTTTCTTTAATATCAATAATATTATATAGAAAAAATGGCCACCTCTTCCTCTATTTTTTGTAAACTGACAAAAATCGTATTTTTTAAAAACGTTTCATGGAAGTTTTAGACTAAATGTAATAATAATATTCTTTGTACTTTGCAAATAAAAATAATTTTGAGAATTATTTTCGAAAGTAAAAATGTTACTTTCCATTCTTTCGCAGAACATTAAAATGGAGAAATAATTTGTATGATTGATATTATATTATCATTCTAGTTAGTCTATGGCCGTCGGTAAAGTACAATTGGTCCAACAAAGTCAGTAAAACCAACAGATATATTGATTGTTATACAAACTGCGTGGTTGCCAATTTTAGGGGCTTGTGAACGTTGATCTAACGAATCGAATTACATACTATATACGGATTAGACGCTAGCGTCCTCTACATGATAGATTTCGGAATTAAATCAATATATAATTCGATATTCTACCACAATCTTAGGCCCAGCTAATATTTTGTCCCTAGCATCTTATGACTCTCCTGATTACGCTGGCAAAAGGAACGTTTTCAAGCCCCAAGCCCGGGCTTGAGAACGTTCATTTGGCTTGTGTTCGTAATAAGTATGTAACGAGTTGGGATTGTATAAGCGGTAAAACCAATATATATATATATATATATATATATATATATATATATATATATATATATATATATATATAATCCCATTATATTTCCCTCAAATACTCACGGACACAACACGAGGTAGAAGTCTAATGTCTTAATTGTTTTCGGTTTATTTCATTCTTCAGATTTAAAATTATAAGTTGCTCTGTATGAAATCGATCGACCTAATTTACTATTTTATTTTTATATTTATATATTCACAATTCTCTAAAAGCCCTCATAATTCATTTATAAACTTTAACAATAATAAACTCGCAATTTTACATACTTTCTAATTTATACTTTTAAACAATTGTACTGTTTACCAAATCTAACATAATTTAAATGCCCCGCCAAACCACAAGCAACAAAAGAGTATGTATGTAAAATGTCCCAAGACTTTTCAATGTCATAACCCTGACAGCTTGTCAAGTCATTCACTTCATGTCTGAAATAGTTTACCAAGTGGATTTTTAAAATGTGGCCTTCCTTTTCGTGTATGTCTAAAGAAGAATCTGTTAAAAATTTGCGTCAACTAGAACTGGAAGCATATGCTACGCTGATCTCCGCTCTTAGAGCTCAGGGACCCTTGACTCAGGAAAAACGAAGAATATTAAGAGAAACATGTCGCCTTTTAAATATAACTGTTGACCGGCATAAAACTGAAGTGAGACGAGCAGTCAACGACGAAAAGTTGACTACAATAGCTTATCATATACACGGTCCCGGAATATCCTCAGAAGATTGGTGCCAGGAAGGCCGCCGGGTATTACCAATGCTGCAAAGGATTTCACCACAAACCCTGCATCCTATAATTACTGATACATTTCCTAGTTGTTCTGGTATTCAACAGAACTACCAAGAAGTAGGACATTCAACTTTTGAACGCAAAAAGATATCTAATGAAGGATCGGAATTATTATTCAAAAAATCGGAGAAGAAGAATTATTCAGATACTTTTGCTAATAGCACCGATCCAGTGGAAGAACCAGAAGATGAACCGACATCATTAAATGCGGATTATCAGTTAAAACATAGACCTTTAATAACTAAACCAAGCTTTTATAGACAATCTTTTGAAAGCCCAACACAAGATCAAGACAAAGTGGCGAAAATCTACTCAAATAAAAAACTGATAAACAAAAACCAGAAGTTAATGATTGTATCGAATACTCAAACCATTCCTAGCAACAGTATTTTGCATAAAACATTATCACTGCCGATAAGTAAAGTTACAAAACTAAATCTAGACAAGTTCAAGATTGTATCAAGTAGTTCTCTTCCTTCTATTCACGTTTCTAATTTGGTAAGCACTGAAAACACAGGTACATCGAAACATAAACTTGTTACAAGTAAGAGTGGAAAAAAAGTTATTCCCCTTTCACAGCTTCAAATGCTAAACCATAAATTAGGTTCCAAGGGTGGCATTAAAGTGTTGCCATTAAGTAGTAAATTATTTGGAAAAAATATCACGATGACTCGTATAACATCGGGGCCCATGCTGAACACTACTGCCTCTTTCCCTTTACTATCTACTAAAAATGAAGAAAAAACTTCAGTAAAATCCGAAAGTAATATGGAGAACAAGGCAGAAACTGAAAATGCAGTTTACAAGAAAGATGAATCACCAAGTGAAAACTCTGAAGTTACCAAAAATACCGAAAGCAAGAAGGAAATAATTTCTAAAATAAAGACTGAAGATAAAAGTGGAAATTTTAGAATAGAGGAATTAGGATCCAAAGAACTTGAAAGCGAGATTTTTGGAACTCAAAATGACGTATACAAATCTGAAGAATGTAAAAACGAAAAAGTCATAAATCAGAAAACTGAAAAAATAAATATTAAAATTGAAGGTAACGATTATAAAGTTAAAGAGATCGAGAATAAAGATATTGCAACATATTCTCAAACTGACGAAAATTTTAATGATAATGAAAAGAAAAATAATGGTAATGATGATGATTTGGCAGCCTTAATGGAAATAGACTCTAGTGAATTTATAGAACCCGAACTAAAAGATTCTGTAATAGTTAAAAAGGAGTTTTAACATATATTTTAATAGGTCATTTTTTACGTTGTTATTTTGTTGCGTATTTAGTAACGAAAATTAATTTTGTTTTAAACAAGATTTGTTGTTTTATTACAATAAATATTAAAAATATGAACAGATTGTAATTTACAATTTTCCTGTTATTATAATTATTAAATTATTCAAATATTGCCTAGGGTGACAAAGATATCAGAATGTTTTTTCGGCATTCGCTCGAAGGTGGTGTTAGCGCCACCTCGCGGATCATAGGCGAAAGCCAAGTAATATTCGTTGGGGTTTACAAAAGCCAAACAGATCTGAGATCAAAATAAAGTACGCAAATTCTATTCCAAACCATATAGTTGTTCATAAACAGAATTGCAATGAATCCGGAAAGAAACAACTATACCGTATTATGCGTCAAAACAAAGTCTTGTACTCTACCTATGCACCTCTTCTTTTTTAAGAAAAATGTGTACACCACACATTTATTTATTTTTGCAAATTACTGCGTGTTTTACCGTTGTTCACAGTTTAACTCACTTTATTTCGCAAAAACAACCAATATCTCGATTGAAATCAAAATTAAATCCCGAGTAAAAGAAAAAGAAGTGCCAACTGTCACAAAATACAGCATAGTGTCTAACCAGAAGCAACATTGCCGGCTTGTGCAGTTTTTCTGAAGAAGTTATAATACGAATTCTAGCTATTTGTTAGGCAAATATTATAGGTTGAAGCCCTAAGAACCTTTAGGTAGAAGCAGTAGTTTATATTTTGAAAAATTCTGTGCGTTTCAGAAATAACGTTATTTAATATGTTATTATATAGTTAAAGCCCCTTATCACGGTTCCGTTATTAGCGTTTCCAACATTAGCGGTTGAAAAATTGTGACTACTGCCATAACTGGCAAAATATGCATGGCCTAGAATCCCATTACAAAATACGATTCCATATTAAAGGTTTCTGTATTCGCAGCAAATTTATGGAATGTCCCCCCCCCCCCCCGCAAAAAACTTTGACTGTATTTAAATAATTAAAATTTGTTAATAAAAAATAAAGTTTCTTGAAATTCTCAGCACAAGCGGTGTACAGACTTACTAACAAGGCAGATCATCATCTTTTTGTTACCATGGCTCCGCTAGTTCTCGTGGGATATTAAATATTTACATAAGTTGAGAATTTTGGACAAGGTTTTTCTTTGTTTAAACTTAAAATATATTTAACTGCACGGTATTCACCAGATCGACGAATGCCAATGACTTAGTCTGTATGCACATTAATAAAAACAAGTAAAAAAATAGTTTAAAGTTATTCGTCACCCTACTACCGACTATTTCAATTTATTATTAACACTAACAGATATGTAACATCAAAACAGTGGTTTCTGTACCATTGAAGAACCCAGTCTAAACTTATTATAAAACTTACCCGGAGATGTGACTTGATCGATGGTTCGTACAGGTTTTTCGCTAATACTTGTTAAATTTTCGTTACTACGACTAGGAAGAAGACATGTCAACTGGGTCATTGGACTAGATAATGAAGGTCTTGCATACATTCCACCAGGTATCGATAGAGCGCCTGGTCCAGACATTAAGTTGCTGATGCCTATCTTTTCTATTTTTCCAACGATACTCTGTAACAAAAAATATTTTTTAATAATAGATTTTATAATGAAAAATTTTTCCTAAAATATTCGAACAAATTTTGATGCCAAAAAAATTTAAAAAATCGTTCCTCATCATGTGTCCTTTTTTACTTGAATTTTAAAATCAATGTTATTAAAAATCCATAAAAAAACTTTTAAAAACTTTTTAGTTTTTATCTGAAACGAAATAAGAAAATTGTAAAAATTGCAAACCAAAATTAGGCAACTCTAATAACTCAATATGGAAAACATTTTTAATAACCCCTGTAATATATTATCAGCATATTAAAACAAATACGAGGAATACCAGCAAGAATATCCACTTAGCCATGAGAGAAACAAATGAATGTGGCAACGTTTAATAATGGCACTCTTTTTTTAATTGCGTGTCAAATTTGATTTCATTTTATTATTAAGTTTTATGCAAAAAATTGTGAAATTGATATTTCGGAGTGTCATCAATTTTTTAAAACATTCAACGAAATTTTCAATAAAACTTATCTAGTGTTCCTCGTATGCTGAAGTCTAAACATACAAAATATAAATTGCAAAATCACAACTGCGGGTAAATTCAATAAACACAAATACAAACACAAACAAAATAATTTCCCTAGTTTTATGTTGGCAAGCCTGTTTTTAAATGAAAGAAAAAATATATCTCGTCATTCTGTTTCAACATATAACAGTTCAATAATATTAAGTTGTTGACCTTTAGCACAGTTTATGAGTTATATTAAGTACGCAGGTAATTAAATCAGGTCAACGAATATTAAATTTGTTTTTGTTTGAAGGGAAATAAAACAAACAAGTATTATAACGAAAACATATTTTTTTATTTTGTTTTTGCAAAATTTGTACAGGTAATCCATAAAAGTTTTGGACATTCACAGCCAGATTCACTAAGAAGATTTAAGAGTTAAATCCGATCTAGTTGCCATGAAATTTAAATCATCTAGTAGGCCAGTTTTGTTTTAGTCATGATATTGTCATAATTTATATTACATATGTCAACAAATGAACGCTTATGTAAGGATATTCAGGATAAGAACCTTGCGATAAAGCCTTGAAATATGAAAGAAAAATAGTTCTATACCGAAAAATAAATAAAATTCTCCATTTTTGCCAATTCAGTAATAAAACAAAATGATTTTTTTATACTTGTATTTTTAGGGTTTAAAACTTGCTAGACAGTTTTAAAATTAAACCATTTTAGTGAATCTAGTTGTAAACTTGAATTAAGAATATTTTAATTGACAGAGACAAGATAGTGTTTTTGAAATTAATGAAAAAACCTACATTTATGAAGAATAAAAGGATGTCACTTGTCCTCCAGACGCAGCACAAAACCAAAAGATAATCTAGACGTCATTAGAAATGACATTTAACAGAATATTTTGGAGTTCTTCATAGAAATCAACCTCTACTACTGAAATAATTTTGACCTCGAAAAGACAATTTTTATTTATGGTTATTAAACATTTCGCAGGCATTGGACCGCCAACACTGACTGAGTGACATAAAGATTAATATATTATTATTAATTATTTAGCCAAAATTAGAACTCGGATCATGAGTCGGAGAAAAATAATATTTCCCTTTACCAACGTTTCGCTTCATTTAAAGCATTTTCAAGGTTCGCGAAAGCAATTTTCTCAAGTTAAATATAATATGAAATACAAACCTATAGATATCAGTACCTATCCACAATAAACTTAAGCTGAAAATCTAGTTTATTTTAACGCAACAATTTTTTTTCAATTACGAGGGTCACTAGAAAAGTTTACTCCCAAACAATGAAATAAAATACTAAAGACTTTTTACCTCTCTTTCTCTCTGTAATATAAATTACTGAAATACTCAAAGAGTCACGTGACCGCTCACCGTCAAGTTCTAAGCGGCAAAGTCAGAGAAATATTTTGAATGTGGTAAAATTTATTTATTTTTTTAGTTATTAATCGATGATCTTTAAGAAGTTTACATTTACGAGAGTGGTTTGATAAGTAACTTGGTTCGCACGTCAACAGATGGCTTTAGTGTAGTCATAAAGTTTCCTTCCTATGAATAAATAATCTGTGGTCTCAAGTCATTGTGTCAGTAATTCGTTGTCTGACAATTGCTTATATGCAAGTGTTTCGAGCAGGGCCATGTCAGTAAGATGCTAAAAACGGCAACATCAAAAACAAAAGAATTTAAATTATTTGCGCGGCCAGTTAAAGACAAATGAATTTTTCAGCTAAACCACGTGACTCCACGTCACCCCAGTTCAATCACGTCATCCGCATCCCCAGTTTAAGACGCCGGACGCCATTATTTTCTGGCTTTTACCCGAACTCGAAATAACAAAGTTGGCTTTCGTCTATTTTGGCTACGTTTTCGTGTGTTTACTTTATTTTTTTTTCAATTCACTTCAGGGTAAGTTTAATATACCTTTTCTGGAATACATCTAAACTTGATTTTGAATAAAATTTGCATTTTGTTTTAGAAGACGCTGCAGCCCATTTTTTCATCTCCCGAACTGGACCCAAATATTTCCCGGATGGTTACAGAAAACTATTGTAAGTACAGTTTGGAAATTTTCTTGGTAATTACTTGATAACATTTTCGTCTTGGTTTATCATATTCATAAAAACACATCTTCAATTTTCTAACCTTGTTATCATATTTATACATAGTTCCGCATTTATATCAAACATAATTATAAAATGCTGATATTAAATCAAAGGTATTATTGTTTCTTTTACCTACTTTCCATTTTAGTTTAAGTTAAATATACCTTTTCTCCAAACGTTTTCTTGAATAGTTTACATTTTGTTTTAGAAGACGTTGCAGCCCATTTATTTATGACTCTAACCTGACCGAAATATTTTACATATAGTTGGAGGCCAGTATTGTAAGTATATTTTATAAATCTTTTTGATAAATTACGTCCTAGCATTTTTATCAGAGTTTATCATGCTCACAAATACACAACTTACATTTCATAACTATCATCCCATTTGCATACATTTTTGCATTAATATGATACATTTTAAAATGCCTAAATCGAATTAAAGGTAATATTGTTGTCTATTTAAAGTTAATGAAAAATTTAATTTAATTTCTTGTTTTATGTGGTAATTTGCAGAATTTTTTTACATGTTGATAAACTGGAGACCATTATAGAGATCGTAACATATATTAAGTAAAATTATTTTTTAATCTGACATCCTTAACAGGTGTAGTAGTTGCTAATAAATTTACAAATCGCCGATATTTAAATTTTGAGTATATAACTAATTATATAGCCGTGGCTAAAACTAACATATGATTTTCATTTTCAGATATGATATTTTGACTGCCTTGAATTTTCGGCTCCTTAATCCTAAACTGGCTTTAACTTAATTAATGGATCAGTGTAAAATATTTATTTTTGATAATTATATTGTTTCATTTATATCGTAAATAAACAATAAAATATATTTTCTGTATTTTATAAGTCTTACTATATTATTTATATTTTACCCAGAATTGTGAAAAAGAACTTATCCTTCTGAATGCTTTATTTAAAAAGCAACA
This sequence comes from Diaprepes abbreviatus, assembly GCA_034092305.1. Taxonomy (NCBI): domain Eukaryota; kingdom Metazoa; phylum Arthropoda; class Insecta; order Coleoptera; family Curculionidae; genus Diaprepes; species Diaprepes abbreviatus. The sequence goes on along the minus strand of JASJET010000236.1, from coordinate 1,796,123 downwards.
CAGCAAATTAGTGGTGACAGGGTAAAAATTGTTTGTCATAAATCTTTTTATTTTTTTTTCAGGATAATACATCTACGAATAATGAATAGTAGCAGAGAAATCTTAAAATTTATGTTAGGATGGTTAAGTACTCATCTCATTTCACTTTTAAAGTTTTTTTGCTCGTATTCAACATCAAGATGTATTATTCTGAAAAAAAATTAAAAAGATTTATGATCAAACAATTTTTACCCTGTCACCCTGAAAGGGAAAACAGCGAAGGAAATTCGTCAAAGGATTTTACTTGCATTGGGTCAATCATGTCCTTTCAATGAAACTATTCCACTTTGGGTAAGTACATCTAGACGAAACAGAACAAGCATGGAATATGAACCACGTCGTGGAACCCTTAAATCAGCTGTGATACCCAAAATAATCTCTTAAGTGCATAATTTAGTTTTAACCAACACATGAGTGAAAGTGCATGAGTTAGTAGAAACCACAGACATCTCAAGTGAGCAGGTTAGTTTCATTTTGCATAATAGATTACCTTTATGCAAAATGGGTACCACATTTACTTACTCCAGAGTAAAAGTAAATTGGGATGTGAACCTCTATCGATAATTTGCAAATATCTGAGAAAAATCCAGTGGTGTTTTGCATTGTTTGATGATAATAGACGAAACATATCCCGGAAACAAAATAGCAGTCAATGCAATGTATCGCACATAGCGAACCGGCTACGAAAAATGTGAAATACGTTCCATTCGCTAGAAATGTGATGGCGTCAATTTTATGAGACGCAAAAGAAATTCTTCTAATTCACTATCTCGAAAAAGAAAGAAACATTACCGATGAATACAACGCATCACTTTTGGACCGATTAAAGGTTGCAATAGGAGAGAAACGCCCAGGAAAACCCAAAAAAGGTGTTGTTTCATCATGACAACGTACCGGTGGTTTCAATCCATGTCACTGAGCAAAAACTAGCCAAGTTGTGATTTAAATTGCTTCTAGATCCTGCCTTTTCACCAGATCTAGCTTCCTCAGACTACCATCTATTCCTGAAACTCAAAACTTACCTAGCAGGATGAAAATGTTAGTCAAATATGGCGCGAAGCTAAAAAAAACGTTTAGGTATGGGCGCTGAACTTCGAAGGGACTATGTCGAAGAACACAGTACAACCCAAATTATTTTAAAACCAGTTACTTATCAAACCAACCTCGGACGTCCACAAAACATTACCAAAAAAAAAACTACTTTTGCCCTGATTTAGGGTGCTCTATAAATTTGTTAAAGTTATCTGGATATATCCAAGATCCATTATGAATACCTTTTTTAAAATATAAATAAGTGTAGAGGATGATATCTGATATAAAAAATTATTACTACTTGGCCCAAGAAAACTACACCGAAGTTTAATTGTAAACCCAAATGTTCCTAGTATCATTTATATAAAAAACCTTATTAGAAAAATATCAATAAATCACAGCCAACACCACAGCACTAAACTTTGAATCTACAACTTATAATTCAAAAACAGACTCAAATATAGTCATCCTCAACAGAGGAAAACAATCAATTACCTCTTTGTCAGATCTACTCGATCTTCTCTTGTTTTTGCTTATGCCAGTCTTCTTACTACTACCGCCAGCTACAGTATCTCTTAAGAATTGAGGAACTGAACTTAAAAGATAATGGGGAAAGCTGAAGGTCTCGTCGGGTTCGGGAGAAGTTGATCGAGTGCTGGCAGGACTTCCGTCGGGGCTGTTGTGTGGGGTGGCTGTCGGTGTGAAGCTGTTGACGCCGCTCGGAGTGTTGAAGGCTGATGGTGTTGCTGCTTTGATGCCTGTAACAAATGATGCAAAAGTTGAGTTTTGTGAATATTATTAGTCAATATTTGTAACGGATAAAGTTGATGCATAAACGAAGTAACACAAAAAAGTAATAGTTTAAATATAATATTAGATAAATGGTGTATAAAATTTGATGCTTATAAATTAAACATGTATGATTTCAATCTTACTGGAACTAAGAAGATTTTATAAAAACGTAACAGAAAAACAATTGTTCTATACTCATGGACAACAAAAATATTTTTAAAGAAGTAATTTTTTTTAATCATTATAAATAAATATTATAATCTGATTCAAAAGAGGTCGTAGATAATTATAAATAAATATGTTTGCTTATCACTCTTATGATTAAAAAGTGTTTACATTTATTTTTACTAAAATCAATCTATTTTACGATGGAAAATTAAATAAATTATTATCTTTCCTTTATATTGAAATAAAAGGGTTCGATAAAAATATTGACCGCAAGCATAATATCGAAGCACTGAAATTCTTGATTGTAATATATCAAAAAATTGTTTTTTAAGAGCAGCGTGTATTTAAATAAGATTTAAATTTAGAACGAAAGCTTTCACGGCTTTGGTCAAGTTGAAAATCATGGTTCTTGGGTTTAGACCGTATCAACATATTAATATTATTTGGATATTTACAAATTTCGATTAATCCTCTAATTTTACGTTTAAAGAAACCAAGATTTAAATTTGTCTCACCCTGAGTCGAAGGCAAATGTATGAAAATACAGTTTTTCTTTTTTAAAAAGCCGCCCATGGTAAATAAAAAATATTAAATAATAATAAAAATCTATTTATTTATAACAGTTTAAGTTGTATTTGTTTGAAGGTCATAGACAATGATGTTTCTTACGAAGTAGTAGATATCTGTTGGACTTCCATTGTCTTTATTTTTGTTGAATATCACGACGTTTCGGCTAGTAGTTATCTCTAGCCGTTTTCAAGTGAAACTGAAAACGACTAGAAATAACTACTAGCCGAAACGTCGCGATATTCAACAAAAATAAAGACAATGGAAGTCCAACAGATATCTACTACTTCGCAAGTTTAAGTTGTAATTTATAAAAACCCGAAATTTTGATTATCTTTACCAAGTAAGCTTTTGAGAATCTAATTTTCAAAAATGTAAAAATTTGTATAGAGTCTTATGGGAAATCCGGATCTTAGTACTTTTCTTTGAATTATATTACGATTGGATGAGATTGAAAAATTTGTCTTCAAATTATAATCCGTTAAAAACGGAATCAAAACCTAATAGTGACGTTTCGGTAATTTATTTCACCTTCATCAGAATATACAGTGTGTAACTTAAACAATAATTTACGATTAACACTGAACCACGTGTACACGTCAATTTAAGCTTACATTATATCGGGATTAGTTTTTGTAAAACAATACGCACACATGTATAAATTTAAGGTTAGACTAACACTAACTTTAAGATGCACATAATCGCGATATTTCCAGCCAGTCTTTTCGGGCGAAGATGAGTGAAAGCTTCTCTCATCTTTTAATAAAAATGGTGAGCCAAATTACTTGATTAAATTTTCAATAGCGTGTGAAAAAATTTGAACGAAATCGGGCGGATTGTTTTCGAGATATTTGTTTAACCAGTAATTTCGAGGATTTCTTACTTTTGAAACAGACAAATTATAGAGCAAGTAGGAATAGATTCTATAAATGTCCTTTATACTTTCAAAATCCAGCTAAAAAGTCCCATTCTTGACGAGAATAAAGACCCTTGGATAAAAAGATTTATTCCGATCAAACGGCTATAGCTACCTGCAACGCAGAATCAGATACTTAGTATATGAGCTGGCCTCAAATTGCTTTCACTCAGCCAATTTTTGAAATTATCGAATCTATAATGATTCAAATCAATTTTGACACTTAAAATTAAAAGATAAATTTTTAAAAAATTAAATTTTTGAAAGTTTCAGTGTTCTGGTTAAAAGAAAAGGAAAAATTATTTAGGGTACATTTAACTTCATAAATATAACAGTTATACAAATATGTGCCAAGTGTGAAGTGTTCGTTAATGTCTCGCTTGTGAATTACTTCATCCATGTGTCCACCCAATCTTTAACTGTGTTCAAGTACTTCCCTAAAGCACAAAATTAATATCTCATATCCCCTAGTCCAAAAGTTTAATATAATTCACACAAAATGGGACTGAAAATAATTATTTTTGGAGACAAAATACTTATAATTAGCTTAAGACAAGGCAAACATAAAATGCATTACAATAGTCACACAGAGTTAAAGCTGAAAAAGCCATCTGTATAGCGTAATAGAGCAAAAAGCGAAGGTTGCATCGATAGGTCTTGAAAAATCATTAAAAAAACCACCCAAATCAAGTTAGACACATTCTATTTTAAATGATTTAAACCAGCATTTGTCAACCTTTCAGTATTCGCAATCAGAATCTTCATACCACGTTTAATCGCGCGCTTACCCCCCCCCCCCCCAATTTCAATAACTTAAATATTCTGCTCTAAATAGTAACATTTTTATACTCAGCTGGATGAACCTGATGATATATAAAATGTAGAATCAATGCGCCTGGGCTTTTAATGCTACGATATAGAGGGTGTCAATATGGGAATCTCGGTAACAGTAAGAAATTAGGATTTGGTTAAATGAGAAAAAAAGTTACGTAATTTAAGAACCAACCACAATATGATTTAGTGTTTCGAGTTATTTAACAAATACAGAATTTTGGTGTTTTAAATTTTTTTGGTGTCAATATTAAAATTAGAGTTAAACTGAAAAAGCTGTTTAACAGCCATCATCAGTTTTGTTTTTTTTTAAATACGGTATTTGTGTGTCAAATTTTATTTTCATTCGTTTTATGAAGTGTTTTCCAACAAAAAAATGAGTTTGCTAAAATGGAATATGGCACTGTCATCATATTTTTAATTTAAAAATTTTGCAGTATAGCTTTAGAAGCGTAATGACGTCTCGACTTGTGATTTGGGTATAATAATCGATATTAGCTTTTTAACAGATAATTTTAATCCGCTTTAAGATGACGATATGGATTTTAAATTTGACGGGTCGTCTTTGAACAATCATCATCAATTTTGTCTTTTTAAATACGGTATTTGTGTGTCAAATCTTATTTTTATTTGTTTTATGAACTATTTTTCAACAAAAAATGAGTTTTTTTAAATTGAAACATTGCATCTTTTTAATTTAAACAATTTTCAGTATAGCTTTAAAAGCGTAATAACGTCTCGACGCTTATTTTTTTATTGAAGAAATAGAAAGTGGGGAAAATTTCCAGTCCGCCAAGGGGTTCTCATTCGAAAGTAAAGTTAACCTTGAAATACATGTCCAAGGACAGTTTCAAGGCCATAGACGTTTAGCCCCTTAAAATAAAGAAACTTTTGTCTTTTGTATCAAAACTCATTTTTTGTTAAAAAAACACTTCATAAAACCCAAAATAATGAACGAATTAAAATCAAATTTGACGCACGAGTGAAGAAACATTGGCACTATTGAAGGTCACTAGATAACGCGCAGTTATTTCTAATATGGTTATATATTTTTTTAGTATTCCTCATATTTGAAATCTTCACGTAAATACTAACGATATTTCTTGGTTTATACCACGTACCATTTTACAGATCGTTTTAACCGTTCCTTAGTTAATTATTATGCAATAAAATTAAATGCTCATTGTGCTTCACGTTGTTTACTTTATTGAAAAGAAAGTGACATATTTAAACTACTGTCCTATTAAAGCCAGCAAAAGCAGTAAGCACGCACAAACAAAAGCAACATACCTCGTTCGTTAAGCATCTTAGCGAGACCCATTGTAGTTGAGAACGTACTACACGAATTCCTTCTGCTTAATGCAACAGGTGTTTGGGGAGGAGAATTTTGTATACTGCTGCATATAGAAACAACTCGGCTACCTCTATTGCTCGGAGTTACGAAAGTGCCATCGTCTGGGTGCATGATCGTGCTGTTAGTGTACGTGTACGTGTGCACAGACGTCTCGAACATTTTGCCAGGGTTTGTGTACTCTTCATCCTCCTCCAAGTCACTTAGGCCGTAGGATTCAAGTCCCATTTCTTCAAGTTCCTTGCCTCCTCTACAAATAGAAAGATACTATTAAGTAATGGTGGTAGCTCTATATGGAAATTGTTAATTTAATAAATATTTCTTATTTTCGTAATTGTGTGACTAAAAAAATGGTTTGAGCCAAAACGTACTCACCTAATTTTAACCCCAGGTCTTTCCTCCAACAACCCTCCAAAGGTAGGCTTCGCAAGCTGCGACCAGTGATGCAGTGTTTGAGACCCTTCCATAGGTTTCACAATTTGTAATTTTTCAGGTAACTTCCAGCTTCCGCTATAATAATTGCTAGATCCGGTGGACATGAGGCTATCAGGCGTTCGACATCCGAAAGGCAAGTACGAGTCACCTTCATAGCCACCGTAAGCAGTGCCGTATTGAAGATTGGCTCTTCGTGCCAAAACCGCGCCTGGAGTAAGCCTTTGAAGGGCAGCTTCAAGCTCAGTAGCACCTGGAACACCTGGTATACCTTTCTGCGGACCACCGCTGTAAATAAATAATCCAAATGCTTAAAATAAATAAATATCAAATTAAAAGAGCATAAAAAATACTTTTGGTTTCTTCCACCTCCATTACTACAAGCTACGTATCAAATTTAATAAGTTAACAATAGATTACTGCCTTCGACTCATAGGATAAAGCAACTTAGAACTAGAAATGATTAGAATTATATTCCCGTTCCCCAACAATCACTAGTAAAACAGTATCGCCTGAGAAATTACATAATTCAGATTATGTGTTATTTTGAGTACTCATTTTTTGTGTCAAAACACTTCATAAAACACAAAATGATGAACGAATTTGATACAAAAGAAGAAAAAAGACGTAAGTTATTTCTTACCAAAGCTAGCTAGACATTTTTTATAGTGCTTAAACCTATGAAACGAGAGCAGTAAATACACAACACTAAGACTACACTATTCTACACCACAAAAATACTTACGGATATCCATCTTCAGAATCAGTAGTCGGCATCGAATCATTATCCGAATGCCCTGTTGAATCTAAACTTGGATATCCTAACGAACTGCTACTATAAATAGAGGAAGATGATCTTCTGTAACCATGACTTCCTTGCGACCTCACGCTCATACGCGGGCCACTGCCTTGAGGCATACTAGAACTACTTACATACCCGCCTATGGATGAATGTAAACTGCCTAAGCTCTCTGTGCTACTCAGAGAACTTTGGGAAGCACAGCGGACCGTTTCAAAAACTTTCTTATATTGCGGCCTGCAACAAATAATTTTTTAAATTAGCTTTGTAAAATACACTCAGTAAAAAATTATACTTATAAATTACTTATAAATTTACGTTTTTTCTTTTTGAAAAATTACATTTTGATGAATTAAGACATTTTCATTACTTAGTACTATTTACTTTGAACATAAACATTATTGAGATGCCAAAGCGTAAAGAGTATTCTCTACCTCAAGCTCTAAATACTGCTTAGATCATTCTCGATATACTAAGTAGAGTTTGAGTCTATTCTTGAGGAATTGTGTTTCATTCATATTTTACTGCACACGGAAGCTTTTCTATTATACTTGGTACTGAATCTCCTCATGGTTAGAGACGTTGCAGAAGATGCCACATGTGCTCTATTAGATTTAAATATAATAATAATAATATTAATAATAATGTATATTAACGGACCAGCAATTTTACAAATAATTAAAATTTCATGAAAAACAGTAAAATTACTTAAAATAATACAAATGTGTACACCACCAACGTTAATCAGTATAATAAAAATAAAAATTAAAAGTAAAACTATATATAACCACTTAAGCCCTAACACAATTTTAAAATACCAATGAGAATACTAAAACAGATATTCTTTAACCTTTCCCTTAAAAGACCACAACCCATCAAAAAAGAAATCAATGTCAGTCTCCCTAGCCACTTTGTTAGCATTAATGCAACATCTAGTGACAGCAGACGAAACACCGTAATTTGTTCTATGGAACGGAACATAAAATAGATCACCACCACGCAGAACTCTCGGTGGAACATGCCAAGAGATTGCATTCAGTAATTCGGAACAATCAATATGGCAATTTATTACCTTAAACAATGTACAAACATCAATAAAGCTTCTTCTATTCTGTAAAGAGGAGTTGCAATATCTCGTCATAAACAATATCCTCACTCAAAATACCCAACCTATAGCCTACAAACCTCAGAAATTTTCTCTGAACTTTTTCAATTTGATCAATATAAGTTTAGTAATATGGGGACCAAATGGGACAAGCATATTCGAGAATTGATCTTATATATGCGCAATACAACACTCTAAAACACTCGACATTAGAAAAATCAGTCAGCGATCTCTTAATGAAGCCTAACAGTTTCAAAGCTTTGTTAGTTACGTAATTAACGTGATAATTAAAATTCAAATCTTTATTAAAGAATACTCTAAGATCCTTTATGAAATTCATGTGCTCCAAAAGACTGTCACCGATCATGTAGTCATATTGTATAAATTTTTTCTTCCTGTAGAACTTCATTACTTTACACTTATCCGTATTCAGCTCCATACCATTCATTCTGCACCATTCATTCAATCTCCTTAGATCCTCTTGCAATTCCTCGCAGTCACTTAACTTATTAATCACTCTATAAATTTTGAGATCATCAGCATATAATAAAAACTTAGAATCAGTAACAAAATTACCTATGTCATTAATATACAAATTAAAGAGGAGTGGAGCTAGATGGGAACCCTGTGGCACACCTGATGTGACCAAAACCTCCTCAGAAGTGTAACCTTTAATCTTAACTATTTGTCTTCGATTTGACAGATAACTTTGGAACTAATTTAACAGACTTCCAGAAATACTATACTGTTGTAATATATTTACCAGTAGACTGTGGTTAACACGATCGAATGCCTTTGAGAAATCTGTGTAATTGAATATGTGCTATATAATGGTCAATTTAATTTTTGAATCTGATCCACATGAAAGAAATTAATCAGAGAATTATCGTGCACTAATACGAATCAAAACATGATCTTGCAAGATTATATTGATGTAAAAGTCATCAGTCATTCGTTCAGTCACTTTAAACAAGTCTATAATTTTTAAAAACTACTATAAAATGCATTATATATATATATATATATATATATATATATATATATATATATATATATATATATATATATATATATATATATATATATATATATATATACATACCACATAACAAAAAGACAAAACAACGGCACACAACTCCATAAACTGTTCATTTTCCAAGAGAAAATAAAATAAAGTAAAAACATATAGATAACTACTTACATAGATAGTACATGTTAACGTTAGAAAAAAATAAAATAGAATGAAAAAAGTAACAAAAAAAATAATTTTTGGATCCACATTAATTCCTAATACTAGGTGAATCCAAAAGAGTAAAAGCATTGGTTTTTAGTATAATGGATCAAAGCCCTTTTGTCTCAAACCGTTGCTAAAACAGAATATGCCTGCCTCTATAGTATAAGGTTTTTTCAGTTGGTTGAGAACCATATAGTTTCTCTCATATAAATGTATTGTTGTGGAACTTAACATCTTACCACCGCTTTCTGGCAAAAACTGGACTTAAATAGAGGTTCGAGTTTGTGGAAAGTACAAGGATGTCTGGGAAAGATACCGGTGGATCCCACTGATGAGTCCACCACCGGTATTGGGACGAAACATACGTACATTTTAGGTGGCCGCAAATAGTTCGTTAGTTATATGCCCTTAACATCAGGGGCATTACTACGACATGGCGCCCGAGCAGGGGAGACAAGATGGAAGGCGGTCGAATCGTGGCTTTGTGCTAAAGCCGGTACCCTACTTTGGAAAGATTATCACTTCCTTTTCAGGCCTGTGCTTTCTAACGGCTTGGACTGTCCGATAGTTAAAGCAGGAAAGCAAATGCCTTTGGGGGGGGGGGGGGCATGTTGTGGAATCAACATATTACCACCGCTTTCCAGTAAAACTGGACTTAAATTGAGGTTCAAGTTTGTGGAAAGTACAAGGATGTCTGGGAAAGATACCGGTGGATCCCACTGATGAGTCCACCACCGGTATCGGGACGAAACATCCACATTTACTACGGTGGTCGAAAATAGATCGCTAGCTACATGTCCTTACCGCCAAGGGCATTGCAAATTGCGACACCCAACTACAGGTATATTGTATTGTGTGTTTGATATATAGTATATAGATTACGAGATTAAATATTCATCTTGCATAGAATTCCTGAAGATGGCGGTGCACTGTCTTGGGAGAGTTTTGCAGTCTGAAAGAGTTTCTAACCGTGATAAGTTTTTTTTCAAATGGTTGAGAAATAAAATGTCCCTTCCATAAATGTATTAATTAATCTTATACGTAATAACATTTTTAATATGAGTGGAAGTCGACTTCCTGTCGCCCTAAGGAAAATTTTCTTTGGTGCCCCCTTGTAAGAAATCCAACATACAATATTTACATGTATTAGGTGGCACTATCACATACCCAAGGGAAAGTTAAGTCTACGTTCTCAAAACCAAAAACAGACGAGTAAACGAGCTATTTTTTCATAAACTCAAACACTCAAACGTGAATTTTCTATTATTGAGGTGTTTAAGCTATAAACGAACGTACATTTTCGTTACATAGCTAAAATAGCTGCCAAATGTTTATTCTAGTGGCACGTTTTAGAACTATATAATGACGGGTCTTGTAATTACATGCGCTTTTTGATTTGTATAAACTTCAGATAAATCTTACGGCATTTCACGTCATTCTACAACTTTCGATCAGTGCTGTATCTGATTCTTATTTTATTTTTTTTTTCTATATTTTATTTTATTTTATGATCTACATACAACAATAGCTATTGTACACTTTATGCGTCCTGAACCGGGTCTTCGATACCTCTTTAGGATATTAGATACCGTAGACTTCAGCTTCAACGTAACATACTGTTGGTGGATGGAGAAAAAAAATCATTTTAGTTATTGCACCACAAGTAATTAAACTTATTTTAGTTTTTAAATTAATATAATTAATTTTTGATGATAAAATGCATGACAGACTATAAACGCCATTCCAATCCTCAACTTTTTTAAAACAACTGAATATATGCACCTGCTAGATGAAGAACATCAATACATAGATAATTTTCCATGAAACTATAATTGTTAGTTTCCAATTTATTTTTATTACTTACATGTCAGAGGTGTTTGATATTCCAGAGTCCACACTCAATTCAGAATGCATTGACATTTCCAACTCGCTCTGCAAACTATCATAAGGACCCGTTCCAGTGGCACCCAACGAAGAAAACATGCTAATTCTAGCACCTGGCATTTGTTTTTTCCTAAGTTTCCTAATTTGATCTTGTGCATCGCGTAACAGTGCTTCAATTTCGTAATATCGTGCCTTAAATTCTGATAATTCTACCGCCAAACTGCCTTGATTTTCTTTGGTTATTTGGAGTAGTCCGTGCATTTCTTCATTTTCTGCCAGTAACTGTATAAAAAAAAGGATAATTTAAGTGTAATTTAATATATGGGGTATTAAGGTAATAACTTTCGTAAATATATTCAAGGACTTATTTTGAAGAAAGAAGTTCCCTAAAACATGTCTCCAAAAGGCAACAATTCCTGCGGAAAACAGGTTAGAACATTTCAAATTTTCTTTAAAAATCGGCAACGTTGTATTTAGTTCGATAACTATTCGGCGAGTGTCAAACGGAATTTCTTTCTTGTCTGATTAGTTTGTTAAGTTATTTTTTGCTATTTTAATTTTAATAGGCATTTCTTCCCTACGATATGGGATAAATTTGATTTATTTTGTTTAAACAAAAAAAAAAAGGAAAACTTGGCCAGTATTGATGTTTATTGTCAAAATTAAATTTACTAGCAATAATTTTTTCCTGCGGAAAACAGATTAGAACATTTCAAATTTTCTTTAAAAATCGGCAACGTTGTATTTAGTTCGATAACTATTCGGCGAGTGTCAAACGGAATTTCTTTCTTGTCTGATTAGTTTGTTAAGTTATTTTTTGCTATTTTAATTTTAATAGGCATTTCTTCCCTACGATATGGGATAAATTTGATTTATTTTGTTTAAACAAAAAAAAAAGGAAAACTTGGCCAGTATTGATGTTTATTGTCAAAATTAAATTTACTAGCAATAATTTTTTCCTGCGGAAAACAGATTAGAACATTTCAAATTTTCTTTAAAAATCGGCAACGTTGTATTTAGTTCGATAACTATTCGGCGAGTGTCGAACGGAATTTCTTTCTTGTCTGATTAGTTTGTTAAGTTATTTTTTGCTATTTTAATTTTAATAGGCATTTCTTCCCTACGATATGGGATAAATTTGATTTATTTTGTTTAAACAAAAAAAAAAAGGAAAACTTGGCCAGTATTGATGTTTATTGTCAAAATTAAATTTACTAGCAATAATTTTTTCCTGCGGAAAACAGATTAGAACATTTCAAATTTTCTTTAAAAATCGGCAACGTTGTATTTAGTTCGATAACTATTCGGCGAGTGTCAAACGGAATTTCTTTCTTGTCTGATTAGTTTGTTAAGTTATTTTTTACTATTTTAATTTTTATACGCATTTCTTCCCTACGATATGGGATAAATTCGATTTATTTTGTTTAAACAAAAAAAAAAGGAAAACTTGGCCAGTATTGATGTTTATTGTCAAAATTAAATTTACTAGCAATAATTTTTCACACCTTAGCAGTTTTTAAACAATTCACGTGACATAAAGAAACACACGATAATTGTTTTTATTAAATTAAATGATCAAAATGTACACCATAAGGGTATTTGCAAGCCTTGTAACTTCTTAACAACTCTTCTCGAATACGTTAAAAAACTTCTGGCATATTTTTGATTTTATGAATAGCAGCAAAAATACGATTTTCATCCCGCATTTCAAAAGTATAAAACAAATTTTTCTTATAACCCCGAAATAAAAGAATCAAAAGAAATGCAGAATACATTGTTGGTTTTTAAGCACTATGGCCGACGCTATATTTATATGCAAAATTATTTTACAATTCAATACTTTCGTTTCCCAAAAAACACGTACTACTTCTCTGAAAGCAAAGAAATAAAGAACTAAGTTAGTTAAATAGTTCACGTCAAATAAAAACAAATGTCGGTGTTCTATGGTAGGTTTTAAAATGCTTGCAACGTTGCCACATCTTTCTTGGTAGATGTAGGTAGTTTTTTAATTAAAAAAAAAACTGTTTTACTTAAAATTGTAATTTTTATCATAGTTTTTTGATTCCTTATTTAATTTCCTGCGAGAATCGCTAGATTTTAGACCTTTATTGCCTTTTCTTTAAAATGATTTTTTGTAAAATTTATAAAAGTTATTTCCGTAACTTCCTGTACAATTGAATATTAAACAGTTTGGAGAAATTTATTGGAAATTTATTTTAATATAGGAAGACAATATAAATTAAACATAAGAAAAGGCCAGCATATATTTAAAACTTAAGCAACGATTGCTTTATATAATCGAGATTATACTCAAATATGTAAATTTTTAATGCCACCGATTAGTTGGAATATTAAAATAATAGCAAGAGATTGATATCAAAATAAAATTTACTTACCTTTCGTAACTTATCTTCGGAATTTTGTATCTGGGCCTGCAATGACAATATCTGCTCATGTTGCATCTGGTTCTCTTCTTTAACTCTATCTATTTCATCTTCCAGTAACCCCATGCTCGAATTTGCACAAGCTTAAAATAAACATTGAGTGTAAGTCAATTCACCGCAATATCCCAATATATTATTAGGCAAAAACATAAAAATATTAAAACTTGTCTGTCGCCTTAGAAGAATTTATTTAAACCAATTATTTTCGACGGATTCAACGTATCCAGAATTTTCTTTTAAAATTAATTGGTAATGTTACACGTTATACAGGGTGGAAACAAAAAGGCAAATCATTTTACAGGAAAAAACAAATTAGATTTTTTATTTGGACGCCATATACTAGATGATTTGATATGTTTCTAGACTACACATTAAACAACATAGGTTAATGATAAAAAATTAGTTTAATCTTCAATATAATCTCCTTCGAGTTCATTACCATGTCGGTATGAATTTAATCTCCAGTAAAAACCTTTTTTTATAAATATTTTATCACTACACGAGTTTCCAATTTTTTCATTTTTAAGAAAAAAACAAAACACGTTTATCTCAAACAACTGTAGAAAAGAAACTATCTGAGAGATCATCTTACAATTTCAGATGTATTCATAAGAAAAATGGAGCATTCCAGTAATATCATATGTTTCCTGATATCAATGCCATCTATGTGACAGTTTAGAAATTTTTCATATCACCTTGTATAATAAATGGTACGTCCTGACTACCCCTTCTCAGTCTCAATTAATCACTATAGCTTATACCCAAATATTTCAAGAAAAACTAAGGAAAGATTAAAGAAAAAAAGAATCCGAGGCAGAAAAAGAACATCCAGATTGTAAAATTTAAATGAACGATTTGGAATACCCTCCATTACGTTGTTCAAAACAGTTTCCCACAAAGGTATAATAGTCATCATGATCGCCAACCTCCTTTACGAGACAGCCCCAAAAGAAGGAGAACGTTCCAAATTTAGAACTTAACAAACACAAAAATTGTTAAGGACTAGTTTGATTACTAATTTATAATCCCTTATTAATGTATTATAAACCATTTTTAACAATTACGTAGAAAAATAATTTTTATCGTCGTCCGATAACTTTCTATAACATATCTTGGACTTTGACTTGGACTTATTACTCAGTAGTTTATATATTTTGTGCAATTTTAAAATGCCATGGATACAGCCATAATTAATTGTATAACAATGCGAAAAATTACAGTAATGTAAATTAAATTTTAACCCATTACCCTAATAGAAAAATATTAACAATTTTACAAGGTTTAATTATTTTTTCTTAAAAAAAACATGTAATCACCAAACTTACTTAATTGTCCGGTCAGATCCTGCATTAACCTTTGCTCTTGAGCTTCAATCTCATCCGCTGTAGAAGCCAATCGACAGTATTCCGATTTCAAAGCTTTGTTTTCATCTCGAAGGGAAGCTGCAAGAAAATGCACACACTCAGTACTATTACCACCAAAAATAATTTCAGTATTATAATAATTTTTATCCATCCCAACTAATAAATAAAATCTTGTTTATTTTTTACACTAATTTATGTTAATATTGGTATATTAAATATCACATGTTTTTTTTTAAACTTATATAACCAAATTTGACCTGGTGTTTCATCAGACAGTATGCTAATGATCGAACTTATCAATCGTATTTTATTTTATCTAAGCATTTTTAGACCACGATGTATCTTATTGTATTGTATACAATTCGCAATAAAAATGTGAAAAATTGCATAATGAACACTAATTGTCTGAAGGTTCAAGCTTAAATTTATTTAACAAATATTTTTTATATTCAGATAAGATTAGTAAGAAGTATATATAGCTCGAGATAAAGATAAATTTAGATAATATGGGAATGGCAGGAAAGGTTTGTGATTTCACCTAGAGATGGCGCTTATAGCGCCGTTTTGACTACGCCACAGATTTTATCATCTTACAGATGTTTACTAAGTTATCATGTTTAGGAATCTATGAAACATTTTATTAACAGGAAATAACAAATGAAGGTGAATAATACTGTAAGTAGGGAGATAGATGTATCTTCTGGTGTCCCCCACGGAGCTCATTCGTCCCCATTGTTATTTAACTGAGTGTTGAATGATTTGAAACAAGTGCTTGAGCTCTTATCTGTTTTGTTGTATACAGGTGACCTGATAATATTTAAAGAAATCAGAAATGTAGATGATTGTGTTACAAGTTGCAAAATGATTTTGGATAATTTTGGTAACTGGTAAAAGTTAAAAAAAATTTTTGAATGTCGTATAATGTGATATTCCTTGCCTAGCGAAACAATACCACGATAACTCTGATATAATGATTAAAATTAAAGAGAAATAATATTTCCACAGGTTAGCGGACTCTTCCACGCTGCATCGAGCAATATGCGAGGCAGACGATTCAACGCCGCTACAGCTGAAGGAACATGATATTGCTTTTCACCACCAATAAGACCAAGAGAAGTTACAACCCTGGCTACAGAAACCACTTCATGAACTGCATCCAAATGAGGTCATCAAGACAATGTTCACAACTCAGCGTCGAACTACTGGTTGAATTCAAGAGAGATGTTGGAAGGCTTGTTGTTAGCTATCCAAGACCAGGTGATTCCGACGAAGAACTATTGGAAGTTCATCATCAAAGATCCTTCGATAGAAAATGGTCAATGTAGATATGGCTGTCGAACATCAGAGACAATCCAGCACATAACTGGAGGATGCCGAAGCGTTTGAGCAGGAAAGATACGACTCAGCCACTAAGATACTCCACCAAGAGTTAGCAGATAAGTTAAAACTATTGCAGGTAGGAAAAGTGGCTTACTACAAATACAATCCGTTGCCTATTCTTATATAATATACCAGACATTATTATTCTAGGCGAACTACACTAATCGACATTGATGTACCTAACAATAACAACTTAAAGCCAAAATACAACGAGAAGATCACCAAATACACAGACCTGGAGGTGCAAATTCGAAGATAATGGACAATGAACAGCGTCCAAATGATTCCTATAATTTTATCAACAACGGGAGTGATATCAAAGAACCTTTTGCAGAACATCAACGCACTGGGCCTTAGTGAGCATCTGTATAAGCCGATTCAGAAAGCAGTTGTCCTTGCAACCGAGCGAACCGTCCAAAAGTTTGTAGGAAATACAGTAGACCACGTCACCTAGGACCCGATAACATGGAAAGGGTTCCCACAGAGCTTCATACCTTTGGTATCTTTGTATACCTGGTATGAATCAATGTTCCCTGAAGGGAGTGCGAAGCCGTTTGGCTTGAAATCATAGAAAAGAAATACTAGAAAAAATAGTTCTCCATTGATAAAACTTGAAAGGAAAAAGTGCAGTATTTCTTTAAGTTAAAACAAGAAAAATGATTCCATTCTAGTATTATAGAACTGTATAATAAAATATATTTTTAGAACCATTAAATACTATTTTATTAGATCACTGCATATCTTATATTTTATGTCAGTCATCTAGACAAATATTGTATATACAAATAAGTAAATGTATATATAGAAGAAATCAACTAAAAAGCTTTATTTTATAAGGACAGGCATGCTGTTTTCTAGCTAGGAATCAAAAGCGCTACTTGAGAATCTACTAGAAAAATGTGAAAACGTCTCCTATTGGCAGTGTAGCGCCACCTGCGAATAGGTTTCGAACTCATTGATTCTCGTCAGTAGAGGGTAAACAAGTACACCTCACCAAAAGCATGAAATTGCATGGAATTCCGGGAGATGGCACAGCTTATATCAAACTTTTTATTTAGTTTAATATAAGTTACTTAAAGGATTTACTTTTCTGATGTTAAAGTGTACTTGCCAGTAGGCAAGGCTGGTGAGAACCAGTACGTTCGATACCGGTCTGCAGGTGGCGATATACTGCCAATAGGAAAGGTTTCCACTTTTTCCTGGTAGTTTCTGGCAAGCTGAAGAACGAAGCACTTTTGTCCTTATTTATCTAAATATTTTTACACTAAAACTTGGTTCACACAGCGCTTGTTTCACTGTCGGACTGCGTGCAGGGAGTTGATGGCCACTGTGCTTGCTATACTGATGGAAAATGACGTCAATGCTAGCTGTGTTTTGTGAGCCAATGCATGAATTCCTATATAGATCATATTGTATTTTTCGTACTTATTGCTCTGCTGGACTTGAGCTCTAACCAATCGGAAAGTCAGGTTTTGTCACGCGGGCATGAGTTTTCCACAATAACCGATTAATTATGACAGTGCAACAAAGCGGGTCGCGAAGCTAGCAAAAAAAATTCCTTGCTACAAAAAAGTATGAATGGGATTCCAAAGCTGTATTTTCCATGCTAGAATGAACATTTTTCATCTCATCCTCGTAATTAAAATGAATAAAAGGATGTAATTCATGGTAAAATAAAACATCCTAGAATATTAAAAATCAATAATCAATAAATCGATTTTCAAGGTTGTTAAAAATCCTTAAAACAAGTTACCACAAACTACGACAATCAACAGCTGATTACGTTGTAAAAGTAATCGAGTTTACCTAAAATATAATTTATTATTTAATAGAGAGAGACTTATCAACTAGAATTAAACCACAGTAATAATTTTTAATATGCAAATATTGTTAGTTTAAAACACAAATTATATAATTATCCTGTAATAAGTTTTACCGTAATTTTAAAGCCCTGTAGTTGGAAATACAAATTAAAGCACAATAAATGGGGCATCTGCCTAAATAATAAACAGTAACTCTTTAAAGATGGATGAAGCTACGTAGGTTTCTCTGAAAATTTTGAGGTACCCAGAGGATAAGATTGGTTTTATGACAGGGCATTTGGAGGGTCTGTTCGCTGTGCATGCTCCAGTTAGGACTATAAGAGTTAGCAAGCCTCATGCTCCATGGTTAACAATAACTATAAAGCGGTTAATGAAAGAGAGAGAAAACGCTAGAGTTAAAGCTAGGTTGAGGAACACTCCAGAAAATCGAGAACGTTATAAAAGTCTTAGAAATTTTACAAAAATGTCTATACGACGTGAAAAAGCTGCATATCTGGCTTATGTTGAAAATGAAAAAAAATACACGAAAACTGTGGAAAACACTTTAAGATTTAAATGTATATTCTAACAAAAGAGTGAATATTCTCCCATCATCTGTTGATGCAGACTCACTTAATAAATATTTTTACAGTGTTTTTCAGAAAACGAGCAACTGTGATAATAGAATATTGTATTATAAGAATAAGTATAATAGTAACATTAAGTTCATTTTTAGGGTAAGCCCAGATGATATAAATAAATTTATTAATAGTATTAAGTCCAACGCAGCTGGAAGTGATGATTTGACGCTTTTCATGATTAGGTTATGTTTGCCCACGATTATTAAATATATCACCCATATAATCAACTGCTGTCTGGAAAGGGGACATTTTCCACAATGTTGGAAGAGAACAGTAGTGTTTCCGGTCCCAAAAACAAAAAACCCTATAAATGAGAGTGACTTGAGGCCCGTAAGCTTGCTTCCGGTCTTGTCTAAAGTGTTGGAAAGAGTGGTCCATGTACAAGTCTCGGACTATCTCAGGAGTAATAATTTGATTCCATTTCATCAGTCTGGTTTTACAGAGGGTCGTAGTACAGTGTCAGCACTTCTGAATATAACTGATAATATTGTAGGAGCACTTAATAAAAAAATAAGCTGCCATTTTGGTGCTGCTTGATTATTCCAAGGCATTTGATGTAATTGACCATGAATTAATTTGTGCTAAACTGTCATTCTATGGGTATGATGATATTTCAACACTATTTTTTGGATCCTACTTGTCTGATAGATCGGAGATTGTAAGAATCAAGGATGTGGTTTCACAGCCTGAAGCTGTGGTGTCTGGGGTACCCCAGGGATCCATTCTTGGTCCTTTGTTGTTTGTAATATATACGTCTGATATTTTTTCCGTAGTTTCAAATTCACATTTGCAAGCATATGCTGATGATACTCAGATATTACATATTTTTGACCCCTCTGATCCAGAAAGAGCTGCACTCATGTTAAATCATGATTTGGCAGCCATTCTACAGTATTCTAAGGAGCATTATTTAAAAATTAATCCCAATAAGACTGAGATTCTCTTATTTTGTTCCGAAAAACAGCGCAACATGCTCACAAATCGCCTCAAAATTTGAATTGGAGATGATGTTTTACTTTTTTCAAATTGTGCCAGAAACCTGGGATTACATTTGGATGTTAATTTAAGATTCATAAACATGTCCAAAGCCTGTTAAAAAGGAGTTATGTTAAAATGAAGGTTTTATATTCAAATAGATATATATTGAACTTTGAAATGAGGAAAAAATTATGTGAAACTCTTATTATGCCAAACTACTGCTATATTGTTTACTATCCCTTTTTGGATGTAGTTACAAAGAAGAGAATACAGTATGTCCAAAATACATGCTGTAGGTTTATTTTTAACTTAAGAAAGTTTGATTCTGTATCAAATAATATCAGGCAAATTGGCTGGTTAAGATGTGAAAATATATACATACTGTATTCTCTGAATTTTTTCGAAAATTATTAGATACTAAACAACCTATGTACTTGTATAAAAAATTGGAACTTAGGACTGATGTACATAATATTAATTTAAGAAATCAAAGTCTGTTTACGATACCAAGACATAGAACTTCTTTGTTTCAGAATAGTTTTTCTTATAGTTTTGTTAAGCAATTTAATACAATTTCACCAGAGTTTAGGCACTATAATATCAAAAGACTTGAATCAGAATACAAAAGTTTTCTACTTGGAGCTTAATAATAAGTATTTGTATTGTTGTTGATTACTTCTCTTGTTGGCACATTGGGAGGTGTGGTTGGTTAAGTGGAAGAATTGCCATTGGTTAAACTTCGCCAGCCGCATCCCATGTGTGCATTGTATTACTTTGTAATATGTATGCATTGTTAATAAAGACGTTTATTATTATTATTATTATACAATACGCCATAAGCTGGAGGTATATTGTTGATAAGAGAATAGTAAACACACCTTGCATGTAAAGTTGGTTATGAGTTCGGTTGAAAATGGAACTTTAGCACAGCAAAATTCAAACATTTTTACGAAACCATGCCCAGATACTTTTGCAAAACGTGAATGTGAAAATAATCCAGTTCACTGACAAGACAAACCTAGTGTGAAAATGTAAGAGGAAGAAACCTTCGAGTTGATGTAATAAAGACAAAAATAGAATCAGTGTTGTTATTAGTGTACAACCTAGAAGATGCCAACCGGTAAATTTCTGATTTGAAGTTCTCTAATACCAACGACATCATAATTATCACGAATAATATTAAAGATAATTTAACTGCAAAAGAATGTTTACAGGAAACCTCCAGTTTGTCTGATGATGATGTTAATCCAATCGTTACATTGTAGCTTGACATCCCCACGAAATCACAAAGTAAAGTGTGGGTATTTCAAGCTCCTAATAAGCAGAGGAATGTCTCAGTTTCCTGATAAATGGACGAATGTCTTCCCCAGGATTGCTGAAAAATGAACATCTTAAATTTAAACATGATACTTCCCTTCTTCATCAAGATAACGCCCAGCAGAATTGAGCGAAAAAAAATGTTTAATGAAAACGTAAATGAATTGCTGGTTTATCTTCTCTATATTTCACGCTTGGTGCCACATGACTTACACCTCTGCTTTGTATTAAGAAGTAGTTAGAGATGCGTTTGCTTGAAGAGATATATGTTGGGCTCTCAGTGGAGTTCTGGTTTTAGAACGTGATTTTGACGTATACAACACTACCTATTTGCTAATAGAGATTATTTTAAGACGTACATATGTAGTTTCTGACGTTGTGATCACATGAATCAGTGTTAAAACCAAAGATTATACAATCATAAGAGGCTTTGATAGACGCCGGAAATCTAAATCCGGAAAATCAAAATTAGAATATTGCTCAAAATATATTCATAAAGCGGAAAAACATTTGGTGTGGATATTTTTAGTAAAATATTTTATGAACTTCAGATAATGCAGTTCTATTTTAAAATGCGAGATTGATGTATAATTAGTGAAAACTGTTTATTTTCACTAACAAGTCACACCTAAAAATACAGTTACCCAATGCAAAGCCGATTATAATTGACATGTGTTTCAGAATAATTAATGAAATTTTATTTAAATAAATACCGAGCTGGTTAAGTTTTAGTTATAAACGTAACAGCTTGAAATATTAAATGATAAACATATTGAATTCATTAATATTTAGATGAAATAATAAAAAATAAACTTTTATTTACATTTTTTTAACATGCCATTATTAGTCTGACCCAGGGCTAGATATCAATACAAGAAATATTAAATAGTAATTATAGTTTTGTGATGGAATCCTAATCAACATTTTTTATAAATAATTTAAACAAACTATTTTCACGGATGTATAAAAATAAATAGGTGTATGTGTTTAATTCTGAATGTTGTATAAGAGATGGAGATAATTTTTTACTCGGAATTCTTTAGACGACAAAGAGAAATCCTTCACTTATATCATTTGATAAATCAGAAATATGGACACGATTGGTTTCAAAAGTTGGCTCTTAACAGTATCAAAAACTAATTTCGCCAAGCAGATATAAAAAGATACCGTGCCCAAATAATATATATATATATATATATATATATATATATATATATATATATATATATATATATATATATATATATATATATATATATAGCTTTCACAGATTCCTCCTTATGAGATGCAATAGCATTATGCCATTGTAGTCCTGAAATCACATCCAGTAAACGTACAACTATATGCAATTCCGTGTATAGATAATGATCTGTCCTTTGCACAAGCAGGTGCATGTCGTTACCTTGATGAGTCTAGTAGAGACGAAACATGTACCTCTGCCGTATCACTGTAGCGAGGAGGGTAAGTTTTGACTCTCTACTCGATATGGTGGTATAGGTAGGCCATCATCTCGATGGTGGTGGAATAGGATAAATTGTATTCTGTAGCAATTTATCCAAATTATGCAACCTCTAACACGGAAAGGATATGATGAAACGACATTTGCATTTACTGTTCGCATTTACTTCATATATATATATATATATATATATATATATATATATATATATATATATATATATATATATATATGACAATGACTACCTTAGTTCTAGGAAAGTATCTCTGCACTTGCTTGATCCATTTTGGACATAGGCTCCGCATTGAAAGACATAATCAAACCTGCGGACTCGGAAAATAAGACTGGTATGGATATGTGGGCTGCTTTTGGAAACTAAGATAATATTTTAAAAAGCTATTTATACGTTTTATGTTGTAAATTGGGTTTTACATTTTTACTAATAGAACGGTCATTAAGAACAGTTATGTTAGTTATTTTGATACTGTTATTTGTTATTAGTTTAAGTTTCTCATTGTATATAATTCGTTTTTCTATTTATTTTTGTTAATAGAATAAGTGTTTTGAAAAACTAGTTTTGTTTAATTTAATTAAAAAAATTTCACGCGAATTAACTTGCGGACGCATTGCTGTGGGAGCTTCAAACAAGAGATATTATCTGACCAGCTAGTTAGCAGTCTTGCTTGAGTGTGAAGTCCTGAGTTATGCTTGTGGTAAGTTTAAATAACCGTAGTTGTTTGGACTAAAGCTGCAAGAGAGAAGATGAACGACCAGACTTCCAGAGTGTCTTTGTTACTGTAAAATTTAATTATAGGTTTTTAAAATAGCTATAAATTAATATGGGGTAGCAGAATGATTTTTGTGTCTTCGTCGAAGACCCAAAAACCGAAAAAATAAACGTTATGAGAGGTGTGCGTTAGGGAGACGTCATCTCTTCGAAACTATTTACGCTAGCTTTGGAGGATGTCTTTAAAAAACTAAATTGGGATGAGAAAGGTTTAAGAGTCGACGGTTCTTATCTTAGTCATCTTCGTTTCGCCGACGATGTTGTTATCATGTCCAGCAACCCAGAAGAGCTAAAACAAATGCTTCAAGACGAGGCGAGAAAAGTGGGACTTAAGATGAACTTGGGAAAAACTAAGTTAATGAGCCCTGACGCAAATGTACAAATAGAGATTCAAAATGAAATCATAGAGAATGTCCAAGAGTACATCTATTTAGGCCACGTCATGAAACTGGGCAAAGAAAATCAAACGGCGGAAATAACAAGGAGAATAGGGCTGACATGGGCTGCCTATGGAAAATTGCAGTACGTATTAAGAAATAGCAACACACCAATCAACCTTAAACGGAAAGTGTATAACACGTGTGTCTTGCCTGTTGCTACTTACAGCATGGAAGCGATAACACTAACCAAACAAAACGCAAATAGGCTCCGAGTCACTCAACGCTCCATGGAGAGACAAATGTTAGGAATCTCGTTACGGGATAAAATACGAAATCAAGTAATAGGAACAAGAACCAAAGTAGTTGACGTCATTGAGCGCATATCACGACTAAAGTGGCAATGGGCGGGGCCCATAGCTAGACAACAGCCCGATAGGTGGACAAGTAAATTACTGCAATGGCGACCGCGAGAAACGAACCGAAATCGTGGCAGGCCACAACGCAGATGGGTAAATGATATAATACAGTTTGCTGGAAAAGACTGGCTCCAGAAGGCGAGACAGATCCCAGTGGAAGACCATCGGAGAGGCTTATGTCCAGGAGTGGACGTCAATGGGCTGAGAAAGAAGAAGAAGAAGAAGAATGATCAAATGTTGTCACAACTGATTGCCGATAGAGATATGAATATCTATCTTCAATGTAGCACAATTTATGTCCTAAAGGCGATCTAGATCACGATCCTTGAGTGTTTCTCGGAAAAGTGGATATATTTAATTGATTGCACCCTAGCAACATCACTTTATGCCCTGAATAACACTTTTGCTTAATAAACATGGCGACCTTAGGAATGGAATTGACCAAATTAAAAATTGGAGCTCGATAAATCATTTTTGGCAGTTAAATTCTTAAATTTATAATTTTTGTAGTAATCATAAACAAATGTTTCATTATTTTTCAAAGAACCAAGCGCATTATTTAAGAATTTGCAGTAGCAAAAGTCTTAAAATTGGGTATACATCTCGTGAGATCAGCGACAAAAGGAGAAATAACTTTTTTCCTCGGATCAAAATTGGCCTTTAGAAACATCACAAGTAACTATAATTAGCTTCACTTAACCAACTTTTTTAATAATGTGTGGCTACTTTGAGAAATACTAAATATAAATTGGTGTATAGCTATAATTTACAGCGTAGATTAAAAATTTAGTAAAAAAATTAATTAAACAGTGTTTAAATTTTAAAACAATCATTGTTATGTCATAAACCAATAATTGTTTTTTGATTCTTGTCCATTCTCAGAAAAGTTAGGAGAACATAGTTGAAAGAAATCATAAAGAATGCCATACTTCCTTAGAAAGATAGCTGTATACGTTCAATTAAGAATGCATTTTTAATTTGTCAACCATATCACACATATGGAACCTCAGAAATTTCAAGAAGTAGTTTTAAAACTATTGACACTCGGTCATACTAGAAATATTATTTTTATACGTCTTAATTTGCGTAAAACCTTACCAATTCTCTTTTGCATAAGTTCCAAATTAACTCGCCCGGATGATCCGCTATCGAACATTGATTCGTCCATATCGTTGGTGAGGATCTGAATAAGTTCAGTCTTCTTTTGCACCTCATGGCTGAGCTGTGTGATTTTTTCGTGGGCAGCTTTTAAATCAGATTCCAATGAAGCTACTGTATTTTCTAACTTGTTATTGTGTTGCAAAAGTTCCTTGCCGATCCTAGCTGTTAGTTCTAAATCCTTTTCTTTCTGTAAATAATTTGAGAACAATAATTTATTACTAACGTAAAAATATACTGATTTCTTAATTTAAAGTAAAAATTTTATTTATTTAAAGAAAACTTAAGGAGAAAAGACAACTTTATCAAATACATAGAGTGGGGTATATGTATATGTTTGTTTTAGCTGTTGGTGGTTTACAGTACAGCATCAAGGCTTGCGGGTAATATCCTTCCGAGATATTACGAAATGGGGATTTTAAATAAATAGATGGTTTCTGCGAATTTCGCTCTTGGTTTCTTACAGCTTGACTAATAAATCCCCCCCCCCCCTTTTGAGGAGTTTTCCCGATAGAAGGAAGATTAAGTAAATCATCTCTCTTAATCAGAGTACCGTTTTTTCGAATTTCAATGAACTCGTGAATTGATCTTTCCTTGTAGTGTTTCTATGTTAGCAATTTATTGGCAGTTATCAAGAGCAATTTTGTATCCTGTCTCGAGCTGATGTTGGAAAAGGGCTAAAGTTGTCTGTTTATTTGTTATGCCGATTTTATGTTCTTCTAGCCTTGCCGATATTCTTTTGTTAGTTTGACCTATATATGTTTAACTGCAGGTCTCAATATTAAAACGAGTTGTAACGTGCCTATTGTTTCATGTGGTTTGTAGGTCCTGAGCAATCTTACTGATCCTATTTGTTGTGCCTTTAAGGGGATGTTTAGATAAGCATGTTAGTTAGGTCCTGTATTTCTGAGGGGTGATGGTGAGAATCAGCATTGAAGAATCTCTCCGTGTGAATTGGTTTTCAATATACTGTATGTGACAAGTGTCCATCCATTATCTTTATCACTAAAATGTTTAGGAACGAGAGCTAGCTCCTCAAGTTCCAGAGTAAACTATATATCTTCTACAGTTGAGCTGTTATTTGCCACCGTATCCCAAATATATGATCTACATAGCGACACCAAAGTTTAGGTTTGAGCTGGGATTCTGTAAATGCTTTGGTTTTGAAATAAACCTTGAATAGATTTGCAACAGCTGAAGACAGTGGTGAGGCCATGATAGCACCATCTACCTGTTTATATATCTTAGCTGACAGATAAGAGATATGCTTTTTTAAGGCAATGTTTGGTGAGGTCCATAACGTGAGGTGAGAAATCCTTTCTATGTGCGATCGGGTCTAGTGCTTCATTTATCGGTATTTTCAAACGAATACTCTTGAAAAATTCCACCTCAAATCCAAAATATAAACAAATAAACACTTATTTCAAAGAAGTATCAGCTGTATAGCTACGAAAATCTTGAAATGTTAGGATTGTTCCTAAAATTTTAGAAATAAAGGGGCATTTTTCGGAATATAAAGTCGAAATATGTAAAGGAGTTTAAAATGGTAGTCCCATATACTACTAGAAATTTCTCTAATATATAGGAATTTTTCGAAACAAACATTAATTTCTTATATACTACAGCAGTATGGCGACGAAAATCTCTAAGAGTTGTGATTCTCGATTATATTTTGAATATAGAACAAAGTAAATAAAGTCAAAATATGAACGAAATTTCTAATTTCAATGATTGTATCGCCTTCAGCATTATAATCTTGTTTGCTTTAAAAAAATTCTAACAAAAGTATAAAAAATGTAGGTTTCTTGAATTATTATAAAAATTAAAATTAATGAGCTTAGAGAAATTTTCATATTTCCCTATAAAATGGATTTTGGGAAGCGAATTCATTTCAAAGGCTCTTTTTTGGCTTTGTACCTAAAAAATCAAGATCAAAATCTTATACTTTTCCAGATGAAATTCCCAAATAACCCCCCCCCCCCCCTTCTAGTGTTGCGTCCCTATCGCCAAGCTCAGACTACAATCCTAGATAATTATCCTGAACAGTTTCTCAAATAAATATTGTAAATTTTGGCCCTCGGGTGACCTTTTCGCCAATGACATCAAAAATTAACAAAATAAGGAACTTTTATTGTTAAAAATTTTAATTATAATAATTATTAGTAATAAAAAAGTACATCGGTAATATTCATTAGATATATGATAAAGTGAACATGGCAAAACCAACCGACTATTAAAAAAAATCATTAACAAATTTTAATTGCATACGTACTTGTTTTTTTTTTAATTAAAAATAAATACAAAAAAAATAACAATAACTAACTCAGTGGTGACTGGTCAGATTATGTGATAAAATGATATGTTTTTAAATTATTACAAAAAACCAGATACGTCACTAAATTAAGATATCTGAAAATATAAATAAATTTAAAAAACCTGTAGAAGTTATTAAAACAGACCGATTGGTATCCACTTATAAAATATTTTGTTTTGAATAATATATCACTTGAAATTGGCAACGTATGTAGGATAATGGTTTTTATTTCAAGAATATTATATATACTAAAAACATTTTCTACCTAACAAAGAAACACAAGGTTAATAATGTTTTAATTTTACTTTCCGTTACACGTCTAGCTATTAGGGCGTTTTCTTATATACACTGGGCTATGCATCGGACTCAAGTTTTGCCATTTTATTACACTGATGAGTGAAATCAAAGGATATTTATTGTCATCAATATTATATGAAAATAATTTTAAATTATTGCTATAAACTCATATAGGCTGAGGTTATTTGATCCCTCCCAGAAGTGTTTGTTGATCGATTCAAACAAAACAAGTTTAAAAGCAGTTCTACTCTCTCTTCTGTCTCTTTAGCCCACGCTTCTTATATGCAAGAAACTTATGAGAATATGAAACTATTTCCTGAAAAATCCAATATAATACATATTATTTTAAAAAATGCGGCGACAGTAGGGACAGAACAAATCACTATAATAAAAAATTATGGTCTGTGCGTAAACCTCTAGTGCCTCGACAGAAAAATGTGAAGCAATCAACACTTGGAAAGCCTTCTGATGTGTGGAAATGGATTTTTGTATTTGAAAGAGAAATTCCTCAGAATAAGTGATGCCAAAATCAAAGAGGGTATTTTCGTAGGACCACAAATCAGGGAATTAATGAAAGATTGAAAATTTGAAGAAAAATTGAACGTTTGAAAAAATCAGCATAGTAATAATGCCATCCAGCGACACCATCGAAACTAACACCATTCCGATACGAAGAGGAATATTTCAAGGCGATTCACTTAGCCCATTGTGGTTCTGCCTTGCAATGAACCCACTATCACGCCGTTTGAACTCCACCAGACACGGCTTTAGTGTTAGAAACAACAACGAAGAGATAGTCAGAGGGAATCATCTTCTATACATGGATGATCTTAAACTGATGGCTGCTACCAGAAGCCAGCTGGAACAAATGCTTGAAATTGTAGAGGAGTTCTCTGGGGATATCGGAATGCAATTTGGACTTGACAAGTGCCGTATTTTGGACATCATTAAAGGGAAGATACAACCGGGGGCTTTTGAAATGCAGAACGGTGAAACTATAGCTGCAATGGAAGCAGACCAAACATACAAATATCTAGGTATGAAACAGGCTAAAAGAATTGATCATGGCACTATGAAGGCCGAATTGACAGCCGAATTTGTCAGGAGGGTAAGGCGGGTATTAAGAACTAATTTAAATAGTAGAAATTTGTTTAAGGCGCTCAACACGTATGCTAGCTCTGCGCTGAGCCACTCTTTTGGAATTATAAAGTGGAGCAGGACGAACATCCAAACCCTGCAAAGAAAAATAAGGACACTCCTAACAAAAGCACAAAAACATCACCCTCGGAGTGCTATTGAACGTACAATGCTTCCAAGACACCAAGGAGGAAGAGGATTGGTGGATATTGGTAAGCAGCTCGACCAACAAATAATAACCTTACGTTCATATTTCCACAGATTGGCGGACTCTTCCACACTACATCGAGCGATATGCGAGGCAGACGATTCAACACCGCTACAGTTGAGGGAACAAGATATTACTTCTCACCACCAAACAGACCAAGAGAAGTTACAAACCTGACTACGGAAGCCACTTCATGGACGGCATCCAAATGAGGTCAATCAGGACAATGTCGACAACTCAGCGTCGAACTACTGGTTGATTTCAGGACAGATGTTTCCGGAAACGGAGGGCTTCTTTTTAGCTATCCAAGACCAGGTTATTCCGACGAAGAACTATCGGAAGTTCATCATTAAAGATCCCTCAATAGAAAATGACCGATGCAGATATGGCTGTCGAACATCGGAGACAATTCAGCACATAACTGGAGGATGCCAAGCGTTTGCCGCAACCGAGTATAAGGAAAGACACGACTCAGCCGCTAAGATACTCCACCAAGAGTTAGCAGAAAAGTTAAACCTATTACAGGTAGGAAAAGTGCCTTATTACAAGTACAATCCGGAGCCTATTCTTGAAAACAACCAGTTCAAGTTATATTGGGACCGAACGGTTCTGACGGATCAAACAGTAGCTCATAATAGACCTGACATTATACTAATAGATAAAATTTCTAGGCGAACTACACTAATCGACATTGCTGTGCCTAACAACAACAACCTAAGGCCAAAATACAACGAGAAGATCGCCAAATACAGAGATCTGGAGGTCCAAATCCGAAGGCAATGGGCAATGAACAGCGTCCAAACGATTCTCATAATACTGTCAACAACTGGAGTGATACCGAAGAACCTCCTGCAGAACATCAAGGGACTGGGCCTTAGTGAGCATCTTTATAAGCCGATGCAGAAAGCAATTCTCCTAGCAACCGCGCGAACCGTCCGAAAATTCATGGGAAATGCAGCAGACAACGTCACCTAGGACCCGATAACATGGAAAGGGTTCCCACAGAGCTTCATACTTTTGGTGTCTTTGTATGCCTGGTATGAGTGAATAATCCCTGGTGGGAGTGCGAAGCCGTTTGGCTTGTAAATTATAATAATAATGAGTGTGATTGTAAACAGAATAAGTGAAGTGACTTAGCGCAGAGAAAATTACTTTGTAAGGAGCAATTATATGATCGACGTCTTATCCCTTTTTTCCCTTTTAAAATGCGAAAATCGAAAAATCAAGAAATTAGTTTTTAGATATTTTTATCAACTATCTTTTGAAACCAAAGTCGAGTCAATACGTCTATTTGACCAAGAGATATCAATACATTCTCAAAGCTAACCATAGTAGAAAAAAGTATCCAGTATGGTACAATAAATGCATAGTTACTAATCTCAGGAAGAAAGAAGATTTAACAAGACAAAACTACAGTTCTGAAAAATAAGTACTTGAACATGAGGAATTTGGTTAAGGATCAGGCTTGTGCTAAATCTAGTAATTATATTCAAGAAGTTTAATTGCATCTGAAGAAATAGCCTCAAAGCTTTTGGGCATTTTCTATAAATCGAAGGGGAGCTGTTAATGGACCCTCTAATATGACTTTGAATGGGGTTGAGCTGAGTTTTTGAGTTGGTGGATGGGTTTGCGAATTATTTTAAGTCTGTGTATATTTCGTCTACTGATTGGACTCTACAGGGAAATTGTCCGAGTGCTTTCTGTTTTGATGAATTTCTTCTCCAGCTAACAGAAGCCCAAAACGATGAGATAAGAACATCACAAAGGATGAAGGAAAAGGACAAATACTGAAGGAGATTGACAATCTATTCTGCCTCAAAGAGGACCAGAAGGATGAGAAGGATATGGAGGAAGTGATTCCTATTACCTCCAAAGAGCGTAGGGAGTCTTTACATCTCCAACCTTTACCTCGGAGTACCATCATCCGACGAAATAACATCAGAGGTTAAAGAAACCGAAGGAGAAGAGGATAGGGAGGACAACGCCCTCATAAAAGTGGACGACACCCTCTCCTAATAACATGAAAATAGCAAACATTAACCCTAGAATACAGTTCTTGAGAGCAAACTAAATAGAAGGGGAATTACCCACTTTAAAGCCGTACACTATCCTAAGGTTCCTAAGGGAACTGGAGGATCTGCTCTAGTCGACAGCAGAAAAGGAACACAATAGATCTATTAGATCGCAGTGTACTCATCCTTAATTTCACACACATGTATACATACATTCTGGAGATAAGGAATGTTGTAGCCAAGTTGAAGCCTGTGTTCTATGGGACCGGATAGTGTGCTAACATATATTGTAAAAGGATGTGTGGATGCATTTATAGTGTAATTACAGTTTAGTTTTAATTTGTTATTGAAGCTGAATATAAATTGAATAACGTTATCCCAATTTTTAAATCATGAAATAGGTGCTGTATGGTCTATTACTGCTAGATCAGCTCAGTCAAACAGGTAGATTGCATTTTTACCGATTTGGAGAAGGCCTTTGACAGGGTTTGCTATGGGGAGGTTGTTGATTCTTTAGTGAGTGTCGATGACAATATTATTAAGTTCTTATCATCTTATTTGCAAGAAAGGAGAATATATGAGGATATAAAATGTTTTAAGATCGATAAGAGTTCCTCAGGGATCCATTTTGGAACATTTACTGTTATTGATAAGAATAAACAGGATATGTAGATATTTGGTTGGCGCGCCAGGGCTTTTGTAGGCAAGTGATTTTTATCTATCAACTTCAACGAGAATAGGCAGGTTTTACAATATGTAGCACAAATTTAAGTTAAATGTAAGCAAATGTTCAGTGATTTCGTTTACTTGTAAGAAAAATCTCGTTGAATATCCTTATAATATCAACAGTATATTACTGAATCGAGAATTGACTACAGAATTTTGGGTTTTATAATACGTTCTTTTAAAGATTTTGATAATCTGGATGCAATTGTGGTTGTATACAAGTCACTAGTACTGTCTAAATTAGAATATGCGTGTATCATTTGGTCACCTCAATGCGAAGAAAAGGTAAATCAGTTGGAATGGATGCAAAGAAAGGGTTTGATATTTCTATATTACATCAAATTTGGCAGAGGATTTGACGATCAACAATTTTTTAACCCTTACTTGTCACACTGGGGTCCAAAAGACCCCAAGCCTATATTTTTTTTTAATTTTAAATATCTAAACGTTAAGGGCGCTGATCTCTATCAGTTGTTCAAAGTCGCGTGTGATCCAAACGGACCCCAGTGTGATAAGTAAGTTTGAAATCGAATTTTTAGTGTAAATTTTTTTGGAGTGGTACTGCCTCGAGAGTGAAGAATAAAGTTTGTACATTATATTATACAATATCCAACTTTTTTCCAAATAAATAACTTTTTAATAACAATAATTTGAAACATCGCTATATATGCGATAAGCTATTTGTTTGATGTATACATTTTTCTTTCTCTATCTCTTTGGCTTGTTTCGAGAAACAAAACTTCTTTCATTTCTTTTTTTCTTTCTTTCTATATCTCCATCCCTATCTCTCTTATTGCATCCAGCACTAAATTTTTGATTTATAAAAATTATTGCTTAAAATAAATTTTGATGAGCATTTTTTATTTTTTTATAACTTATAACTTTTATTTTTAACTGAAATCTTCAATTTACATCATTTAAATAATTAATAAAGTAATGTTTCTGATAAAAACACAAAGTTCATTTCTTTTCAAAATTATCTTTCTTACTTCTCAGAATAAATACCTTTCTTAAGAAGTCACTGAAATACTTTTTTCTCTTCTAGTGATATATCAGAAGAAGTCGTAACTAAAATTTTAGCTCTTAATATTGAAAAATGAAAAAAATTTGAATTCTTTCGTAAGAATCGGAATTTTTCCAATTTTTTTTGACTTTTGGATTTTTTTTATATACTTAAATTTAATTTTAGACTATATAACCGACATAACCTTTTGAAGCGAGCTCTTAATAAGTTCTAAAAAAAATTTAAATAAAAATAGTCAATAATTGTTTTTTATAACGATTTTTGTTTGTGAGATCCAAAAGACCCCAGTGTGACAAGTACGTGATTGTAGAGAAGTGTGGTAGGTAAGGGATAAAAATATTTTCATTTGATAGTCTTCAAGTATGGACAGTTTTGATAAAAATTTATTTTTCTTCTGATAGATGGCAAAAATTTTCTTGCAAAAAATTACCTTTCAGATCAGTTCACTAATTAATACTGGATCAAGGAATTTGTTTTATCTAGCTACATCGAGAACAAATTTGTATAAGCAGAGTCCCATTTATCGCGTATTTGATTTTTGTGAATAGGTATTTAAAAAATTTGGACATTTTTGCAATGAATCCAAAAAATGTAAATAAACTTTTTAATTACTATATTAAATAACCGTGTTTTAGTATTTGAAACTATTTTTCACTGTGTTTTTATTGTTGGTGTTTTAGATATTGTGTATGTAGCTTATTCTAATTGTAATCAGAAAAATCTGTTGATGCTATTAAATAAATAAATAAATTTGTTAAATGACATTTACCCTTTTTCACCCTTTTGGAATGCGAATTTTGAAAAATACTTTCTTAGGGTGCATTCCACTAGGCGCTCACAACGCTCAAAATATTCCTTCAGTCGTTCCACATAACGACTACGGTCGTCGCAGTCGCGGCGAAAAACGTCATTAATGACGTCAATTCTTCTCGCTCACGCCAAGCTCACAACGACCCATCTGAAAAGGTGGGTCAAAGTGGACGTTCAGAATTTTGGCGCGGTTTTTTAAATTTAAAGACAATTGAATGTAAGAGTTTCAAAATTACAGTGTAACATATGAGAAAAAAATAAGTATAATTTAGTTTGGATTCAAAATACACTGAATTAGATGGTGTAGTCCAATCCACAAAAGGTGTTACTGAAAAATACATTTAAAAAATGTAGTAATTATATACAAGCACATTTATAGAATGTAGTAATTATATAAAATTTACCCTAAAATGACTTGAATTCTTTATCTGAATAACGATTAATAACATTCTCATAATCAATAATACGTGGCCTAAGTTTTCGCTTTTCCCGACTTTGTAAAACTGCATTCCATTCTTCATCTGGACTAGATGAAGTACTTTCTGAAGCATGATTACGATCCACCATTAAATATCCAACTGTCACCACAAAAGATATTTTGAATATTTTTCAACGTAAATTACTTAAAGATTCCACTAAAATAAAATATAAGAAACTAAATAGTATTTTTCTTTAATATAAAGCAAGTTACCCAATAATTATAACAAATTATTAATATTAAAGCTAAAAAATTATAACATAACCTTTTCAAGCTACTGATTTATTTTCAAATCCGCCATTTGTAATATTTAACTCAACGCTTAAGACGTCCATAATCCCATTCCACTTGGGTTTATGATTAGAATGCTCACAAGCTAGTGGAACGGGAAAAACTGCTATCATGAGCGTGATCGTTGTGGGTGCTTAATGGAACGCACCCTTAGTGGCTGTCTACATGGTGTTGCCAACCTTTTCCCAAAATATCATGATTATATCTTTAATAGTTTGGACAGCGCGTTGATATGTCAGTCAATGAGTCACGACAACACCGTATAGTAGTATACATAATACTGTTTACTTTTTCCACCAGAAATGTACAAATATTCCGTAACTTTGTCCAAGAGTGTAATAATACTGTACATATTTAATTTTCTAAACCAAAAAAGCATCCTAACCAAGTAATCGATCGGCGAATGTTAGAGGGCAGTGACATATAACATTAACGCGATAATTAAAAGACAAATCTATATTTATCAACAAAATTTAACTTAATGACGAGTTATAGTAGTACTGGTTAGTTTAAAACTTACCTCTTCCAGAAGCCTAGTGACCGCTTCTATGTCATCATAGGTTTTTGTCATTTGGCTCACTCGATTGCTACATAAGACTGAAACAAAAACACATTTTTTACCACCACACAGAAAAATTATTATTAGTCACTAATAGAGTATGTTTCGCGTACTTAAACACACACAAATTATTTAAAACTATGTACCGCAATTACCGCTGAAATTCACAAAAACACAAATCATATTTAACTGTTGTTAACCTACATATTTCATGTTTACATATAATAACATAACATAAACGGAGATATCTACAGCAATATTTGCTTTCTTACTTTATCGTATGCAAAATGTCCCTTAAATTTTATCTGTTAACACTATTAACATTTTAAAATGTACAAATTGTTGCCATATAAACTTACAACAATTATTTTACGAGCAAGTTAGTATTATTTTGTGTTGTGACTCACCAAGCAATTGCCAACAGGTTTTAATAAATATTTTATTTCATTTTACGGAGAACTGGCATCAGTAATTAATGCTCAATAATTTATTTTCAATTTTATCAAAATTGCATTTTTACAACCAAAAAAGTAAAACAATAGAAGTGTAATTACATTCCTATTTATGTAAGATATAATTCTAGATAATTTTCTATAAACATGTGGAAAATGCTGTTATTTCAGTACACAAAATTTGATGTCATTCGGAATAGAGAGAACAATAATTTAATCGATATTACAAATAATTTTAATTGTATAACTTATGCATGAAGAGTGTTTTTAGTGAGGTTGACAACGTCGCAGTCACCAAATTCACACTGAGATCACATGCTCACGTTCCATGCTGCGTTCAGTATCAAGTATGCGTTAAAAGCTAAATACTAAATAATCAATCATTCTTAGAAAAAGTTATTCAGAACAAATTCCTGGATAAGTTAAGGTAATCTGTTTGTGTAGTTGGTACAGTGATGGCTTAGGCTCAATATGATTTTTTTACCTAAAATTTAGAAGTTTTTAATAGACCCTAAAAAAAGAACGTTAGATATTTTTTTATATTGTACGACGATTACTTCGCAACAGCTCTACCGATATGAATGGCATTTAAGGAAGTTGCTGCAGTTCAGCAAGATCCCAGGTGGAGCTTATATCGTCAGATTTCCTCCAAAATCGTTATAGAAGAGTTTTCGGAGTCGCAAATTACGAATCTATTTTTTTTTAATTAAACAAAGTAGACTCAATATAAAGGATCTAAAATTTTATATTTCCCGATTTCGTCGAATAAGAGTTACTTTAATTATTTATTTGCAATTTTGTAGACATAATATCAAAATTGTTTTTAAATTTTACTCTCATCTATGTGTCCACCTTTGCTTTTTTAATGACGCCCTCACAACGATTCGGCAACCTAGCCACTAATTTTTCCAATGTTGCCTTGGTTGTCTTCTGCCATTCGTCTTGCAATTTTCTCCGCAAGTCTTCCTGAGATGTAGGACAATAATTCTATAGGGTTCAAGTCGGGTAACTGCACTCTTCTCTAATATGTTTTTGTAACCTTTTCTTAAAATTCCTTCTATTCACACAAAATCTCTGACGGCGGACCACCAAAACAGCTCACAGACCCTCCACCGTGTTTAACTGCTCACAGTACATGCTTCGTTCACCTTTTCATTCAACGGCCGTCGGACAAAAACTATTCGTTTGGATTCAAAAATTTCAAATTTTGACTCGTCAGTCCAAAGCACCTTTTCCCAGTCTTCAGTTATCAAATTATTGATCTAGCCCAATTAAATCTCTTCTTTATACTCTCCTTTTGACTCTAGAGACACTGACAGATTAATAAGGGCCCCCATTGAACTGTGCAGCTATTTCTGGTGTCTATCCCGTTTACTTTTAACCACTATGCTTAAATTTTTACTTGAAGTTATTGCTCCTAGTCTGTCTGGACGACGATTCTTGCAAATTGTTCCTAGAGTCGCAAATTTCTTAACACTAT
This sequence comes from Diaprepes abbreviatus, assembly GCA_034092305.1. NCBI lineage: Eukaryota > Metazoa > Arthropoda > Insecta > Coleoptera > Curculionidae > Diaprepes > Diaprepes abbreviatus. The sequence continues at coordinate 1,759,059 of JASJET010000236.1, read as the reverse complement.
AGTCAACAGTTTGCCTTGGTATCTTTTGTCGTCTTGATCTCACGATTGCTGTTACTGGATTTATGAAATCCAATAATTATACCTCTTGTCTCTGGAGAAAATTCCTTGGTTTACCCATTTTGTTACAAAAACAAAACCCAGAAGTAAAAAACAAGAGTGTGTGTTTTTTGGTCGAATCGCATCAGCTAACTAATGCAAAATATTTTTTAGTAGTTATTCGAAATTTTAGTTATGTTTATTACCCAATAAGTTCATCCAAATAAAAGTGCCACCATGAAAATTTAACTTCAAAGAACTTCCGATAATAACAATATTATAACAATAAGCTGTATATATTTTTATTGTAGATATGCATTTTGCGGTGAGACACAAACAATGAAATCTAATAAAATGGTTTTAATAGATGTATTGTATTGTCCCCTCAATAGAAAATGACCAATGCAGATATGGCTGTCGAACATCGGAGGCAATTCAGCACATAACTGGAGGATGCCAAGCGTTTGCCGCAATCGAGTATAAAGAAAGACACGACTCAGCCGCTAAGATACTCCACCAAGAGTTAGCAGAAAAGTTAAACCTATTACAGGTAGGAAAAGTGCCTTATTACAAGTATAATCTGGAGCCTATTCTTGAAAACAACCAGTTCAAGTTATATTGGGACCGAACGGTTCTGACGGATCAGACAGTAGCTCATAATAGACCAAACATTATACTAATAGATAAAATTTCTAGGCGAACTACACTAATTGACATTGCTGTACCTAACAACAACAACCTAAGGCCAAAATACAACGAGAAGATCGCCAAATACAGAGATCTGGAGGTCCAAATCCGAAGACAATGGGCAATGAACAGCGTCCAGACGATTCCCATAATACTGTCAACAACTGGAGTGATACCAAAGAACATCCTGCAGAACATCAAGGGACTTGGCCTTAGTGAGTATCTGTATAAACCTATGCAGAAAGCAGTTCTCCTTGCAAACGCGAGAGCCGTCCGAAAGTTTGTAGGAAATACAGCGGACCACGTCACCTAGGATACGATAGCATAGAAGAGGTTCTCACAGAGCTTCATACTTTGGTGTCTTTGTATGCCTGGTATGAGTGAATAATCCCTGGAGGGAGTGCGAAGCCGTTTGGCTTGTAAATCAAAAGATGTATTGTTTGTAATATAAAGAAAAATGCAGGTGGATGTATAGTTGATGGTTTGTGGCCATTTTGTTCGAAAGCTTTTTTATGTGTTGTAGTTCTTTGTCGCTTTGCCCTTTCCTTGGATGAGGATTAGACTAAGGGATCTTGAAATTAAGAAGTTGGCTTCGCCCTAAATTTGTGAGGGTTAATGGTGTGAATCAGCATTAGGGTATCTATCAATATGTATAAGTTTTCAATATATTGTATGTTGCAGGTGTCCACCCATTATTGTTGTTACTAAGACGTCCAAAAACGGGAGCTCATTGTTTTTTATAGTTACGGAATGAACTGAATCTTTGGGTGTCTGGAATTAAGGAAATCCAGGAAGCAAATAAGCCGTTGTTTGTCACTGAGTCGTATCATAAATACGTCGTCTATATAGCGATACCAGAGTTTGGGTTTTGAATTCTTCAAGCACCTTGATCTTGCGACCAATGCTGTGAAAAGCAAGCAATCAGAATTTCAGTCAGTTAAAAAGAATAACGGTCGCTATGTTCAAAACTTTAAAAAACCCAAAAGAAATTTTTTCTTACAATTTAATTAATATTTTCAATTTATCATAATAATAATAATAATATCAGTAAAAAATTAATTTTATTAAGTGTATTTGATAAAAATGTCAGTTGTCATTTTCTATTTTTTTTTAACATTAGGATAATATTCGTTCACACTTAAATATATTTTCTCTCAACAGTTTTTGAGGTTGGTAATTTGTTGTTTCAGGATTTATAGCACGATCTTCCTGCATGTCTATTTACTGATAACCTATCTACATTATTAGAATTTTTTTTATAAATAGGTATTATCGATTGTAACTTCTTTAAACTCAATAAAACAAAATTAAGATTAATTTAATTGATACACCTTTATAACTTTAAGATTAAAGTCTTAGCCCGTTAAAGTGTAAATAAACAATGATGATAGACTAATTAGAAACAATATATATATATATATATATATATATATATATATATATATATATATATATGAAGTAAAATGCGAACAGTAAATGCAAACTTCTCTCCATCATATCCTTTCTGTGTTAGAGGTTGCACAGTTAGAATAAATTGTTATAGAACGTAATTTATCCTATTCCACCACCATCGAGATGATGGCCTACCTGTACCACCATACCGAGAAGAAAGTCATATATATATATATATATATATATATATATATATATATATATATATATATATATATATATATATAATTAATAAAAAAAAATCACTTTGATATAAAATATTATTTTTTTTACAACGGATGTTATAATTTCTATGTTTATAATAAATTTTACAAAATCGTTTATAAAAGGTTTAGTAGAGTCAATGTTCGTACAATTGTGTATAATCATAAAATTAAGGGGCATATGAAGGTGAAAACAATGTCTAAGAATTATTTATATATTTCATGTTGCGTATTTTAAAACTAGGATTTTATCGAACCAACAAATTAGTGAAACATAATTTGTTACAAATATTCAAAGTTTTTTGCTTTTAGCCGGTTAAAGATATCAGCAATTTCCTCAATTCGTGAGAGTGTTTCCCAACAAAATTTAATTTTCTGTTACTAATCATGACCTCTTTTTAATTTATACGTCGAAAAAAGTTCTTTATACTAGAAAATATGATCAGAAAAAGTCGATGTCGGTAATTTCTACTCTCTCAGCGTCTTAAAGACATCATAAGACAAAACATTTATTCATCGTAATTTTTGACAACACAAAAAGTTATTTATTTTTAAGATAATCTAAAAAGTTCCGACGCCATCGCTCTAAGAAATTATTTTATACTTACGAAAGTAATTGAGTGTTTCTCGGATTTGATCCGGTGATAATTTTAGGTCCGCTTCGTCCACCTGAAGTGCCGGAGATGGTATGTACCAATCTTGGTTCTCGTATCCTGAAAAAAAATAAATAAATAGTAATAAAAAAATGTGCGAAATAGAAAAGCCATATAAAATAATATAATCCGTAGTTTTTAAGGCATTGCGTTTGAGAATGTAACAGTGTTATGAAACCGCGGGCATGCTAATTTAATAATAAAAGTGATAAGTCAAAAAAAGTAAGTTTTGTTTCATTAATTATTTACAATGTACTATCAGAAAGTAACAGACTACTCAATCAAATATTTAGTAATTATGTGATGGATATTTTTCAACAAAACTGCATTAATCTTTTCACCAGAAAATATATTGACTTTGAATATCAAGTATCATAATCAATGCTTTATATAGTATGAAAGAAAATATATGGAAACTATTTAAATTAAGAAAACTGAAGCCGCGCACCAACACATGCAAAAATAGTTATAATTAAAGTTCCTTATGCTACTGTAGTCTTTCATTTAATAACTAGATACGACAAGTAATAAACACAAATATATATATATATATATATATATATATATATATATATATATATATATATATTAGCGAAAACTACAATGGATTATATGCGCTTGCAAGTAAACTTCCATGTTCCTTTATACACAGCGTTGCGAACGTTTATAATTGATGAAACGCCATTTGTTTATAGTGTTAAAAAACAATAATAGTTGTTGACTTAAACTGCTTAAAAAGCTGGGCGTAGAATTCAAAAATATTTATTTAAGCAAAAGTTATTCATGGTGAAAAGTGGCATCGGGTACGAAAAGTCATTGGGCTTCCCCACTACATAAAACATAAGTTCGAAAGAGATAGAATGTATGAAATTAAAAACATGTTGATACCCATCCCAGAATAAATATTAAAGTTTACAGAATGTATTATTTTTTACGTTATGTCAATAACATTTTATTTAGTAATGCCGTGTAATATCTAACAACATATTGTTAAATAATTATCTTTAGTAATACTGTTATAATAAAAAGAGGAATATTTTGGCCGTTAATTCTTCAGAATCTTACAGATTCATATAGTTTTATTTTAACCTATTCTAGATCAGCATAGCTAAAGCAAAATAGTGTTCAAATGCCATTTTTAACTTTCTTGATCTCTTGAGTAAAAGACGTAATTTTCCTTCTTTTACATAATGAATTTTTTGTTTCATAAAACCATCCTATTTATTATTACCTAGGTTCCTTATTTCAACTGAGCAATTGCTTTACTTGGAATTTCATTTTAATTCGTGTAGTGTTATCCACAAAACATACTTTTATAATGAATTAAGTAAAAATAAAAACGAAAAGACAGGCCTTGACAGGGGTAAATAAGGTTGTTGTCTTCAGAAGTTAAACACAATACATCATTTTCTTTTTAGTCTAGTTACAAAAAATAGACTTCTATAGCCTTGTAAAAAAAAACATATCGGATTATAAACTATTGGATGAAAATTACCACTGATGGTGTTGTTATTATAACTATTAGTAACAATTATAAAAAACAGTTGCGGCAGGACCCTATACTGAGAAGATTACGAACTAGTGTCCCCAAAAACATATTTCTATTTTGACTTTTTACGCAGTTATATTTAGTCGGCACAAAGTATGCTGATTTATTTATAACAACATATAGGATAAAGATTTGTGCTGCTTGACAATCATATATCTATCTACTTAGTATCGCCAGTAGGGGTTAGACCCCTGAAATTTTCAAAAAAATCTTTTTTTTGTCTAGATTTATTATTTATACTTTTACGAATATTTTAAAAATTTCTCCATGTTAAAATTTGAATTATTACCGAAGATGTGGTAATTTGAAGTGAGCACGGTATAGAATGGACCCGCATCTCAGACATCAAGCGAATTAAGCGTTGTAGTAGGTATTATTGAATATATTTCTACATTTAAATTTTTTAATCAGTCTCTTCTTATGATGATAACTTCATCGAATTTTTAGAGTTAAAAGTAACTCAGATATGCAAAATTGGAGCTCATACATTCAACACTGTGGAATTAGTTTATTTGCAATGCAGTATATTCTCTACATGTTTACGGAAATATTTTTTTTTAAATTTTTTAATTAAAAACAATTTTTAAAATGTCGAAAATACCCCAAAATAATTGCGTTTAAAGCGCTGATTTTGAAGCTAACGCATCTTTTGGGTACAGATTAATTAATTTTGCAATGGTTTTTTCCGCCTTCATTGAAGTGGCAAAATGTAAGAAATGCTGTGGTGATACAAACTTTACCAAACTTTTCTTCATGATTTTGATTTCAAACTCGAAGTGAACTGCGTCATTGCAAGTTGAAAATTATGGTTCTTGGGTTTAGACCGTGTCAAATTGGAATTGTTATACGAGCAGACTTCGGAAGCAGCCATGGGATCTCCGCTATCTGTGTACTAAAAACGAACACATACAAATCGATATCAATGCAACGTCACACCATCATCCTTCTTAAAAACAATTCGTCATAAACTCTTTGGTACATAGAGCCCTTTCAATATGTAACGAACAATCCTAAACTCAGAAACAGAAAAACTGACTAATGCTCTGAGAGGCAACGGAAATTACGCTGAAGATATAAGACGTTCGATTAATAAATATAAAAACCCAATTCCTCAACAAGATGTCACTAATGTACCTCCTATGGATAGTGTTGTCTTACCGTACATACAGAGAACCACCGACAAGATTGCCAGATTGCTCCAAAAATCAAACATTTGGACAATTTCCAACAAATGTAAGAAAGTTGGACATGTTTGAAGTCACCAAAGGACGCAATTCCATTTCAAACAGAAGGGGTTTACAAGATACCCTGCTCTTATGGTAAAGTGTATGTAGGTGAAACAGGACGGTCTATATCCACAAGCCTTAAGGAACATGAAAGATGTATCAAAAAGAAACAAATTGTACAATCTGCAGTAGCTGAACACCAGCATTGCTCAGGTCACAGTTTTAATGTAAAAGAAATTAAGATTCTAGCATCAGTGCCTGGTTTCACCGGGCGGTTGCTCTTCGATAGTCATTCAGTATTCTAATCTCGTCGAGTAAAGATCCCTGAAGATGCTTCGTGCAATCGTAGGCGAAACGTCAGCTAAATAATTCCAATTTGACACGGTCTCAATCGTGAAGCTTTCGTTCTTTATTTGTGTCATTGCAATTAGTATATTCAATAGTGGGCATACTAGTATATTATTTATGATGAAAATGTTAAATCTTACAATTGCCCTAACTGCGCTGCAAGCAACAGAGAACTTAGATCCACCAAGGATAACGACGACCAACCTGAAAGCACAGCAAGAAGTCAAAGAGGCTAGAAAGTTAAAAAATGAGAAATAAAAGAAGTCACTGGACAACTTAGCATCTGTGGAAATTCTTATCTATTTCACGAAACGCAAATTAAAGGTAATATAAAAATATATTTAATTTTAACTACTACTTTCTAGAAACTATTTTTTTTTTTTTAGTTGAAAAAATATCTCAAAATCTACTCTACCGATTTTAATAAAATTTATTCCATGTAATCTTAGTAATATTGTCTTCAGCAGGGGCGGATCCAGCCTCTCTCTTTGGGGGGGGGGGGTTACCCCAAAGGAACAGTATGGCAAGAAAACAAGTTGTCAACGGGGGGGGGGGGTGCAAGCAGCATACTCATTCCTAATAAAAAAGGCAAAATGGGTTCTATTTTCCTGAACTAAAAGCTTTTGTGAGGGGGGCGGGGTTCCAACATGACAGGAGTTGGAAAATCTACTATGTACCGAATACTGAAGAAGAAAAAACGACTGGAATTTTTAGTACTCCCAAGCCACATTCGATCACAGGCAAACGAAAAACCTCGTTGGAAGAAGAGATGAAAACTGCACTTAAAGGGGTTGTATATACATTTTATTATGAGAAGCAGATCTCAACCGTCGACAAAATTCTAACTAAAATCATTGAAGGTCGCGATTTACCTGAAATTAAAAGACCTGATCTCTGGAAATTGCTCAGAGAACTTAATTTTTGCTGGGAAAAACCAGATAGAAAATCTGTTCTTAAAAATCGTCCGGAAACTGTCCGTTGGAGACGTAAATATCTCCCTCAAGTAAAAGGTAGAGTTGCTAGAAATAACACAATTAATAAAATTAGTAATTTAACTAAACTTTTGAAAGATTTTTTTGAATAAAGTTACTGCGGAAAATTTGGAAAAATCCATATAATAAAAGAATAAAACAAAATGTGAGAATTCGATCTCATAATCGGTGAGATAGAGGAACCAATTATAATTAATTTTAACGAAGATAGTTTCACTGACTTTGATTAGGAATTAGATACGTAATGTTTACTAGTGTAAACACAATTTATTATTTAAATTTTTGTTTTTGTTGTATTTTATTGTTTAATGTTGTTTATATGTTTTTTTATTTTTTTATATATTTTTATTTTAGTGTGTCCCACTCTTTAATTTTATATATATTTAATTCTAATTAGCCGTAAGTTTTTTATTATTTTATTATTGTGTTTGTGTCTTTTTCTTAAACGTGTAGAATTAACATGTTTATCTTATTTTTTTGCGGCTATCGTATTTCCATATATAAAAGTAAATTAAATTAAGATATCAGTACAATAGAAATAAAAATAAGTAGGTCTAATTTTAATTACAACATAAAAAAAAAGTAATTACATTTGAATCCCTTTTTAGTGTTTAATTATAATTCTGCAGATGGTTTAAGAAATAAATAAACTGAAACGTCAGATACCCTAAAAATGTTTTTAATTAATAATAAAATGACCGATAGCCCCAAAAATATTTTATTCTTATATGGACGAATTTATTTTTTTATATATGTTTAAATTTTTTGTATTTTTGACCATGGATATTTTGTAATAACTATTTAAATTATAACTTAGAATTTTTTGAGAGAATAATCCTACGTTTTAGTCTATTATTATGGACCGGTATTTTTGATTATAAAATTTTTAACCCATTCCTATGAAAAATATATGTGTCTAACAAATTTTGCTAAAAACACCGGACTGAAGAACACAGGTAGTTTGCGAAGAGAAAAAGGGTAAAAAAATGATTTATTACTATCTCTAGTTCTTGAATAAACTATAGTATAAGAGGAAAAATCGGGTCCATTTTCCTAAACTCAAAGCTCCCCCCCCCCTTGGATCCGCGCCTGGTCATCAGTGCAGAATAAGATTTTTTTGATTCGATGTCAAATTTATTTTTTATTAATTTTTTTAAATTTAAAGGCCATCATCATCATTTCTACAAAAAAATAAACTTGTTTCTCTATGCTACACTAAAATTATGACATTCATTTACAAGAAAAAAATAATTTTTAGACGATTCCTAATCCAAAAAAAGAAATCCACCACCAACGTTTCAAAAAAATGTTCTATTAAATAGCACATATCTCCGGCATTTAATTTTTTTAATACATTTTAAATTTATTCATATTAGAAATGTCTATGCACTTAAAAGGATCAGCTTACAAATCGTTTATATTAACATTTAATAATGTAGCCATGCATTTTTGACGTTATTTGATATTTAAAAAACAAAATTAATTTATTCATTTTGGTTTTAATATTCACTGGATAGACTGCACACCAATTACATTAGGGTAATATTTAAATATAATTACCACTCATTTTATGCTTTAAAAGGTAACTGTTATATTTGTTAGATACTAACACTAAGTTTTACATAACTGCACTCCACCTAACCAACTCGCAGAAATATAACTAAAAACATATCTTAAATATAAAAAGTCAACATCACTTTGCAAATAAAAATGTGGTTTTTTAACATCATCTTGTGAAAACATAATACCGAACACAATACCAACGAAACCGGCTACATAAAGCAAGCAATTTTGCTTTACCTGCGTGCGGTTATTGAAAAAATAATTTAGAAACCTTGAAAATTTCGCTATTATACCGCAAAATTAGAAAAAAAAATCTATTATTTTTACGCGTGGAAAATGAAGATTTTTTA